>CM077034.1:80966224-81415250 GCA_039090855.1 Macrothele yani | reverse complement strand
CCCCCGTCGATAAGTAAAGTGCAATCGACGAGTAACAGTGCAGCATTAACCAAGCAAATGAAAGCTGTAGCACACTAGTACGTGTCCCCGATAACAGTACAGCGAACATAGTTACCCATGGGTCTTCGGAGTAGACGGTGCGTCCAGGCGCCCATTTAAACACAGGTCCATTAGCAACGACGCCTGCAGTTCTCATGAGACTACCGACTCTGGACAGTGGAAGACTGGGAAAAGTTTATCTTTTCCAACGAATCGAGGTTTCTATGGCACAGAAGCGACGGGCGGTGACTGATACAGCGTCAGACACACGAGAACTTAAAACCTGAAACGGTTGTCTGGCAAGTACAAGCCGGCGGTTGTAGTGTGCCATGTCTGAGCGATGTTTTCCTGGTATGAACTGGAACCGTTGGTACCACTGAATGAAGTCCCTGAATGCCAATGGCTCAGTGACCATCCTCGTTGACCATATGTCTCTCTTGAATTTGGATGTTTATCCTGGGGACCATGGTGTCTTCCAACAGGACGATGAGCCATGCCACGTCGCTATTAGGGCGCGTGACTGGTTTCAGAAACACGAAAGCCATATCTGAGTTCTCTCTTGGCAGGCGAAATTGCCTGACCTCAATCCCGTAAAGCAGTTGTTGTACCATTTGGGTCGACAGGTTAAACGTGCAGACCTAAAACCACGATATCTTCGGGACCTCCGTGCTTTGCTGCATTCCAAATCGGCATGTGTGCCTCGGGCAAACTTCAATGACCTCATGGCGTCAAGGCAACCTGTCTCGCCGCTGTCACCCGGACAAAGGGTGGTTGTTCCCATTATTAGGCAGGTGGTCATATAATTCTGATACGATTGTGTATATATCAAAAATGTAAAAAGAGTCATATCTTAAATGTTTATGTTCACTGCCAGGGAGACTCCTGTATGTACACTCACAAGGCTTAGAAGCCGTGTCAATCAGAGTTGTGTATTGCAAACAAAATCGACCATTGCAGAATGTCTTCCTTTCTTTTGTCGTACAATCAGTAGACCACATTCCTGTGTGCCTTAATAAAACAAATTTTGCCGTGTAGAAAACCGCATTCAGTTTATCCAAACCAACTTAGCTCCTGCGGACACCTTGAGCGATTATTTTTATGTTTGAATTCGATATGTGAGTTGTGTTGCGAGAATTGTGTGTTACCCTAAGTTCCCAAGAGGAAACACATAACAATTTGTTTGGGTGTTCAACGATCGCCATGAACACTTTGACTGGTATTAACAGTCACTCATCCCAGGGAAGGATGAAGGCCAATGCCTTATGACAAACACAATATCCATTCCTCACCGGTATTCGAACATGGACAAATTATCAGAGACCAGTGCTTTGACCACGGATCCACTGGGTGGCTTATGTATCATTAAAGGTGGCGTTTGAAATGCTACTTACGTTTTAGCACTGCCATCAACTGTAAAATTTAGTTAAGGATTCTTTTTCGCATTGATTTCTGCACATATTTTATATGTTACGTTCTCCCCTTCGCCTTTTCTCCCACTGTACAATTTCCTTAGCAGTTTGCTCTTGTTTTTGTACTTGCAGTTTCCTGCTTTGTTCTGATTTCTCTCCTTTTTGAAATTGTGTGAGTTTTTGGTATTAAAGATTGTCTCTTGTTTGTGCAGATTGGTTTGGTTATATTTTCATCGGATTTAAGAATGTTTCTAGTACGTTTTTCTTTAATTGTTTCAAATATCTCAAAGCATATGAAAAACGGTGACATTCTTGCGTGTGTAAAAACATGCTTCTAAGCTGCATTGTTCTTTCTTAGAATGCTGCTGTTCCGCTCAAATATGAAATTTAAGCTTTCAGCTCTTCATTTGAAATATCGAAGGACGTACCCATACGCCAAATTTAAGAGAAACCTAAACATTTGGCTCTTCCGTCTAAATAAGTGCATAACTGTTGTCTGTAAATGATTGCTTTTCAAGTAGAAAATGTCACTTTAAATAGTTCATCTATAGTAGTTATCGGAATTTCTTGGCATAGAATATAATTTAAAGTTTCCAAGCTTTCGCACATCAACCAGATGGCTTATTCAAGGAAGGTAGACAGCAGTCTACCTCCCATGAAAAATCTGTCTATCTTCCTTGAAAAAGCCATTCGGTTGATGTGCGAAATCTTGGAAACTTTAATTTATATTCTACGCCAAGCAATTCGGAATACAAGTATAGTTATATTATTTTAAGTGTAATTGGTGTACAGATGTTTGTTATGAAACAGAAAATATCACGCGTATTTGAACATTTCTGTAATTAATCAGAAAGCTTAATAAAAAGAGTCTGAAGCAATTGCTTTTTCAACTTTGACTCTTACTCGTGTCACCACAGACTTCATGTCTTTCAATTATAGATGTTTCTTCTCGCACATCTAAGACACTTTTAATCACTTTTGTGCCGATTTCCACCTGGAAACACTTAATCACTTTGCCTGTCCTTTTTCCTTTATAAATCGAATCTCTTGTTATTCCAATACTTACCTTTAAGCTTCAAATCCTTTTGTTTCTCATTATGAGATTCATTTAAGTATCTGCCAAGTAACAGTCTAAATCATTTTGCAACACAGAATTTCTTACGTTTGCAATGATTTTAATAATCAATGAAAAATATTATGTTTTGGTCTTTTCTCTCCTTCTGCTTTTTTACAAAAGAAAGTTCTCTGGGATTTGCTGTTGTAACCTTCACTTTCCAAAAATGCGAGTGACTTGCCTTTAAAATCGTTCCTTTTCCACGTTCGTTATTTTAATTGCAAATCTTTTGCCGTTAACACAGAAAAATAATGTTAAAAATGAATTTTCTGTCAATAAGGCCTATTTGTAGGAATACTGGTACCCGCATATTAACGGATATGCAATGTATTTGTCGAATCGTTTTCGTGGTTGGCGGTTTCCACAAAGAGTAGAGTCCGTCACAAGCTCCAAACGCTTCATCAAACAAAATTGAATGTTCTGCAAATAATGATAATTTGAAGGAATGCGGGTACCTTTATACACTGCCGGACAATTGCTAAGGACGTATGACAATAGCAACGATAGCAACCATAAAATGGAAGGCAGGAAAATGTGGAAATTAGCATAAGTGCGGGATACAGTAAGACGTGTTGTGCGTATGCAAATTTTGGATTGCCGAACTTGTTCGTGACGTCATAGCGCTGATAAGAGATATAAAGGATTCGACGCGTATTGACCGTTGTTGTTCAAACGCAAAGTTGAAAGTAAAAGAATCAATTGACGAACTTGCAATTTTCATTATGTCTTCCCGACATCACCTAGATGATTTTACGCGTGGCCATATTATTGGCAAGATTGAAGAAGGGCGAAAAATAGCAGATGTTGCCAGGGAGTTCGACGTCAGCCACAGTGTTGTTTCAAGGCTCTGGAAATCATTTCAAACAAATGGAGAGTGTAGTAAACGTCACAGGGGAGGTCGTGTTCGCAGTACGACACCTGCAGAAGATCGGTACATAGTGCTATCAACAAAAAGACACCGGCGCAGCACAGCTAGTGAGGTGGCAAATCAGTTTATGGCTGCTACTGGCAAGCGGATCTCCCGAAAAACTGTCGCCAGACGTTTGCATGAAAGAGGACTGTAAGCCCGCCGTCCTGTTGTGTGCATCCTATTTTACAGACGTCACCGTACCGCCGGTTTGCAATGGTGCCATTAACATCGCAATTGGACTGATAACGACTGGTCTGCTGTCCTCTTCTCAGATGAGAGTAGATACAGTCTGTCGTCTGATTGTCGACGACAACTGATCTGGCGTGATAGTGGTACTGCATATTGTCCAGCAAACATACAGGAAAATGACCGATATCCGACATGTAGTGTCATGGTATGGGCTGGCATCATGATCAATGGCCGTACGTCACTCTATGTGCTTCCAACTGGGACTATGACTGGCCAACGGTACATTAATGATGTTCTGCTACCTCAGGTTCGCATGTTCCGTGGTGCTGTCTTTGATAGATTAATTTTCATGGACGACAACGCAACATTTCATCAAACAGTCGCTGTCCAAGAGTGTCTTGAGATCGAGGATATTCAACGCCTCGTATGGCCAGCACGTTCTCCAGATCTAAATCCCATTGAAAATGTGTACGATGCTTTGGGGAGGAGTCTTGCTGGTCGCCAATGTCCCTCCAATAAACAAGGACACCCTCATCCGTGCACTGACAGAGGAATGGGATAACTTACCCCAACAGCTGCTTGATAATGTTGTGCAAAGCATGACATGACGTGTGGAATCTTGTATCGCCTTCCATGGTGGCCTTATCCTGTATTGATATTTTACGCCGGAACAGCTGCCGACCGCAATTGCATTTTTTCACGTTTGGCATGCTGCACAAAATGGCCTGTTTCAACGTTTCTCTGGAACACATTTCAAAGCCTTCCGGATTTCAGAGCCATAATAAGTTGTCTTTCTTGGCAATGTCCTGGCATTTTGACATTACTTTATTTCACTTGGCATCCAACCACACTTACTTTTTTATGCACTATATGGACGTTTGAGATCCGTCCTTAGCAGTTGTCCAGCAGTGTATTAATAAAAATGTAGTATACTTGCTGATACGTCTTGTGTGATCGGTTAATTCTACGAAAGAGTAGAATCCCTGATAAGGGCAAATGTTCCAACAAACAAAACTGAATATTCTCTTAAAAACGATAATTTGTATTAATGCAGGTACCCGCATATTAATAGGAACGCTGTGTACTTGCCGATATACTTTCGGAATTCAGTCTTTTCAATGGAGAACCTGTAGGTTCCGGTATTTTACCATACAACGCAATGAACACTTTTCTTTTACTCCGTAATACCTAGAAACTTATGAGACTGACTTTTCTTCCATGTGAGCCCTGCCAGTGTTCAATTATAACCACTTCTTTACCTTTGTAGCAATATATAACACGTATAACATTTCTTTGATCGGACGTATAATTCCCGGATGATTCATTTTTAATTTTTTTTTTTTTTTTATGGTTTATTTCACTGACGCAATTGATATGTTTTTCACAAACAAAACTATGCCGAACGTTTTCGAATTTAGGTTACTTTTTTTTAATATGCTCACCTGTTTCGTCATTGAGTTATTTGCTAATACTGATACTACAATTTGTTTTTACGACTTGACGTAGAAATGTGTGTGAGATAGACCGATTTTTGTCAGTTTTGTTGCGGGTTGGACAAACATGGGAAGACAAGTAAAGACGATGATTTTGTTATTGGAGAGTTATTGATTTTTTTTCGTTTTTTGTAACACTCCACTTCTGATCTTAACAAAATCATTTGTGAGTTTACAAGGTGCCATTTTCTTTAAAAAGAAAAAACAAGTTCCTGTTATCTTTACGTTACCGGGCCCAGACACCCAATTAAGATTCTGTTGCATTTTAAAACCTCAGTAAATAATTATAAACAGTAAGGACAACTACAAGAGCATACTAATGGAATCAGCTTCCGAGTAATTTATCTCCCGAAAGCTCTATTTCACTAGTACACCTGAATTGTAACGTATGCTGCTGTCTCTAAAATTTTGTGTAGGGAAAATACCCATTTTGCAAATTTCTGATGATGAAAATTTCGCCGAAGAATCACATTCCCTCAAGATATAAATTCTTTATTTTTCGTAGAATGTGCTGAAAGAAACATTTAATCCACCCAAATTATTTCTAAATAAGTTAGTTAGACGCTAATCTTTTTAAGCACTTACAGAGAGACCTTTGAATTTTTCTTATGATATTTACCTTGTAGGTGTACGGCGTAGATTTGTGGATTTCTAATGTGATGTTAGGAAGTTAGTAGAGAGAGAGAGAGAGAGAGAGAGAGAGAGAGAGAGAGAGGTAATTGCGTTGCCAAACATTTCAAAGTTTGAACTGGCCGAAAAATGACGTCCTTAACAATTCAGCATTTTAGAAATTTTAACTCCCAGTCTTAATGTGCACCCTGCCCTTCAGACTTAAAGTGCACCCATATGAACCCTGGAAATTGAGCGTGAGGTCTTTGGTCCGGCATATCTTTCGCCTGAAGAGTACCTTCTGGCTACTGACCTCCGAAATACCTATTGATGTTTTCTTCGCTTTCCTTTTCAGTTTTTTTTATTGGAGGTTGAACGACCACCGTGAGCAGCTCAACGGGCTGTAAGCAGTCGCCCGTCCCTGTTTTAAGGATCACTGGTTTCCAGGGAAGGGAGAGAATTAGTGCCGTTAGACAACACAGCATCCATGCCTCACTGGAATTCGAACCCAGAAACCCGCGCACGGACAAATGATCGGAGATATCGTTGTGACCACAGCGCCCCCGGGGCCGCCTTTTCAGTTTTTAGTGAGTATGTTTTGTGCTCGTGAGCAGGTAAATATTTTCATTGGATCAAATTATATATGTGCTTGCATAACTTCGAATACCTATTTATCGCTACTTTGGCGGCTGATCCGGGAATTGTTCTGATGTACATCGATGATATTATTATCTTCAACAATCCTCGTATTTTTACAAAAGAGTGAGGCAATTTATCCATATGACAGTTTCCTGGATTAAACCAACTCTGCATCCAACCACGTGAACTTCCTGGAACTAAATCCAAAATCAACAAACAAAAAGAGAAATATCAAAATCAACAAACAACTTCCTGGAACTAAATATCAAAATCAACAAACAAAAACAACAGATCGACCTTTTGTCGATAAGACACATTATTTTAATTTTCACGCAGGGTGGACATAAATTTTTAACCCACTGGTCTTCCTCCCAATGTCTCCATTGCGTTATACACCGTAGCGTCGTTATATCTCAGCTTCACACAATAGTCAGAATATGTTCTAACACAGAAAATATTATAAAAAACTCTCAACAACCTAGTCAATAAATTTAAATCTAATAATATTCCAATCCACTTTATCAGACTTTACTTTCATCAATTAATGCTTAATTTTTAATTCAACCTCCCCAGCTCTCAATTACACATCAACACTCCTTACTAACACAGGATCTTACACCTTTAATTTTAACAGGAAGTAAAAAGTGCTGCTTGGTAGGTCCCTTGTGTCTGAGAAACATCTACATACACAATCTTATATCTACCATTGCGCTTGCGTCTTTCGGCCGAATCTAATGCACAGATGACTAAGTTCTTCAATTTGGAAAATTCAACTAAGCGAAATTCATTCGCGTAAACCAAACTTTTTGTGGCCGATGAGTAAATCATTGCTCTTAGCCGAACGTCACGATATGCAGTGTGATAGTAAGTGGGAAAGAAGAACATGAACTCAACGAAATTGGGAACATCTGAATAATTACTCAAATGGCAGGAAACACACAATAATAACCCATATCTTCTAAAGGTAATATGCATTCATAAATTTCTATCGACTTACATACCGAGAAGCTTTGCTTTTTTTATAGTTTACAAACATAGCTTAAATTCGAAATGGAAGAACAGACGAGAAAAAATTGAAAAAACAACTATTTGTAACAGAACAGACTTTGGAGTTGAACATATTGGAAGGTCAACACTTTATTGGATAAAATCTTTCAATTTCAAACATGCCGCAAGTTTTTCCATAACGAAAACCATCAATAGTTTCAAGAGCAAACTAAGCAATATTGGAACTCGAATCTATGGAAGAACAGAGGAAATAAAATTTAAAGAATATTATGTAAGAGTATAAGCTGATAGAGACGAAAATAATAAAATTTCAACACGTGAAAACAAGCCCATTTGGTGTTAAGAAACGTAAGCTAGAACTTTCATAAACAAAGGTATCCAAATATCAAAATACACTCACGGACAATGAAATTTGCGCACTTAAGAAGGAAGCATAGGATTGAACTGAAATTTTATGGACGTAATTATACAGATGACTGATACATATGATGGTAAAAAGCACAGCTGAAGGGCAATTACAGACGGATCTGTGGCATGCAGTCTGGTCATCTTCAGTAGAGCGTCGACCCGCCTCGTTTGGCGAAACATGCTGCAATACGGTTGCAGGCATGGGGGAAGCCAATAAGACGCCGGGTGTTGTCCTGCAATACACTCGCCCACACGTGTTGGAAGGTATGCTCCAAATCCCGGATAGTTCGTGGTCAGATGAATATACTCCCAATCCCGGATAGTTCTTGGTCCCGCGCGGGATTTCGGTTGGAACACATTATTTCCCTTATTGTGTCTGGAGAGTTCCTTTACCGCTGAATGCTACCAGCACATGTGCTGTATGATAACATACACACTTGCATGCGTCCTTCGCGCATCCTGCGGCCGATGTTGATGACCAAGATAGGCCGCCCCGGTGGCGCAGTGGTCTAAGCGATGGCCTCTGATCATAAGTCCAGGAACGGGGTCCGGGTTCGAATCCCGGTCAGGCATGGGATATTGTGGTTTGTCTTACGGCACTTTCTCTCTCCCTTCCCTGGAACCCAGTGACCCTAAATTAGGGACGGGCGACTGCTTATAGCCCATTGAGTTGCTCACGGTTGGTCGTTAAACCTCCAATCAAAAAAAAAAAAAATGACCATGATAATGCCAGTCATGGCTCGAGGAACAGTCGCCTAAGTTTTGGAACCATCCGATTGAACCCAAAATCTACGGATTCAAAAACTGGTTAAGCTCTCTGGTTTGACGTGTAGAATGAACATCAGAACTAAAGGATTCGGGTACCAACGTCCTCGGGCGGAGTTTTGGACAATGCTGTAAAAGACATGACTGGCGTTATCTCTAGAAAACAGCAGCGCATCTGCTGGAGTTCATGCCTCTGCCTATGCCTCCGCTGTTTATTTGCTCTAGTGGAGGACCAACACGCTATCATTTAGGTATCTCTAATGTTTTGTCCGTTGAGTACATTTGTTTACGTATTGTAATGCTCATGTTTTTAGAATCCTCTCTACAATGCTACTTACTTTATAGGCTATTTTCAGTTCGAGAAAAATGTGGAATTCGTGTGTGCCTAACACGCCTTTTTAAACACTTAACACTCTTCGATGTAAAAATGACACAAAATCTTTCAGTTTCATATCGATAACAGGTATGAAACTCTGATGAACTTATTTCCGTAGCTTTAAGCGGTCATGTAAATACCTAATTTTGAAAATCCTCTTGTGAACCAACTTAAAAATTGCTGTTACGTGTAAATGTCACGATCAACATTTCGCACGACAGCTCTTCGGTGAATTCCCGAAGCACAACATTTTTGTAAAATTCTTTTCGTTCAAAACAAAGGAAATGACACGGTAAAACAGATCATAAAATAAGAACTTGTAGAACTAAGGAACAACTATTTTACAAAAGGACAGTAAGAACTGCAGGCAAATATTTAAAAAAAGGGGGTCCATAAAGGAAATGATACATGATGAGTGAATTTTGCCTATTCCTGAAAAATCTCTTTTTTTTTCCTGAAATGCAATACAAACTGTATCATTTCACCTTGTTTTATATGTGATACAAATATCTAAACTATCATATTTGAAAGAACAGTATTTTTTTAAAACAAAGGTATTTTAATGATATGTGAACTTTTGGAGGATGCTGCTGTTTAAAATAAATGTGTTTAGTAAAAGTCATTGACCCTCAGTGTTCTGACGGTAGTAAGAACGAAGCATTTTCCGAAGGCAGATTTTATACATAAAGGAATGAAGGCGAATCACATCATTTTCAGTTGATATTCGCTTTACGTCATTGATATCTTTTCGTTAAAAGCTTGTGGCATTTTAAAATTATCATTTGAAAGTATATGTTAGATATGGAACTTCACAGAAATTTTGTGTAACAAGTACACTGCTGGACAATTGCTAAGGACAGAGTCATAAACGGCTATATAGTGCTTAAAAAAAGTAAGTGTGGTTGGATGCCAAGTGAAATAAAATAATGTCAGAATGCCAGGACATTACAAGAAACACAATTTATTGTGCTCTGGAAATCCAGAAGGCTTTGGAACGTGTTCAAAGGACAAACAGGCCATTTTGTGCAGAATACGTAAACGTGAAAAAAATGCAATTACCGTCCCGCAGGCGTTCCGGCGTAAAATGTCAATACGGGATATGGCTACCATGGAGGCGATGCAAGATTCCACACGTCATTTCATGGCACCTTTGCACAACATTATCACGCAGCTGTTGGGGTAATTGAGCTATCCCATTCCTCTGTCCAGGTGCACGGATGAGGGAGTGTCGCTTGTTTATTGGAGGGCATTGGCGACCAGCCAGACTCTCCCCAAAGCATCCAACACATTTTCAATGGGGTTCAGATCTGGAGAACGTGCTGTCCATAGGAGGCGTTGAATATCCTCGAACTTCAAGACACTCCTGGACAGCGACTGTTTGAGGACATGTTGCGTTGTCGTCCATGAAGAAAATGAATCTATCACCGACAGCACCACGGAACATGCGAGACATGTAAGGTAGCAGAACATCATTAATGTATCGTTGGCCAGTCCTAGTCCCAGTTGGAAGCACATAGAAGGGACGTACGGCCATTGATCATGATGCCAGCCCATACCATGACACTACATGTCGGATATCGGTCCCTTTCACTGTATGTTTGCTGGACAATAGGCAGTACAACTATCACGCCCAGATCAGTTGTCGTCGACATTTAGACGACAGACTGTGTCTACTCTCATCTAAGAAGAGGACAGCAGACGATTCGTTATCAGGATCCAATTGCGATGTTGATGGCACCATTGCAAGCGGGCGGTACGGTGACGTCTGGACAATGGGATGCACATAACGGAACGGCGGGCGTGTAGTCCTTCTTCATGCAAAGGTCTGGCAATTGTTTTTCGGGAGATCCGCTCGCCAGTAGCAGCCATAAACTGATTTGCTACCACTCACTAGCTGTGCTGCACCGGTGTCTTTTTGTTGATAGCACTATGTACCGATCTTCTGCAAGGTGTCGTACTGCGAACTCGACCTCCCCTGTGACGTTTGCTACACTCTCCATTTGTTTGAAATGATTTCCAAAGCCTTAAAACAACACTGTGGCTGACGTCCGAGCTCCCTGGCAACATCTGTTATTTTTTCGCCTTTCTTCAATCTTGCCAATGATACGGCCACGCGTAAAATCATCTAGGTGATGTCGGGAAGAACATACCTGAAAACTGCAATTTCGTCAATTGATTCTTTCCCTTTCAACTTTGCGTTTGAACAACAACGGTCAATACGCGTCAAATCCTTTATATCTCTTATCAGCGCTATGACGTCACGAACAAGTTCGGCAATCCAAAATTTTCATACGCACAACACGTCTTACTGTATCCCGCACTTATGCTAATTTCCACATTTTCCTGCCTTCCATTTTTATGGTTCGCTATCGTTGCTATTGTCATCCGTCCTTAGGCAATTGTCCGGCAGTGTACGTTACACAACCTCAAAACGGCCATCAAGCGAAAGCGACCCGATATGTTGTCAAATGGGGTTATTCTGCTGCACGAAAACTGCCCGGCCGCTTTTGGCGAGAGTGTGTCAAGATTTTTCTGCGGAGCTTCAGCAGGGAGGTCACTGATCTGTCGCTCTGCGGCTACCACATCTTTGAGCCACTAAAAAAGGCTCTGAAGGGCCGCCGGTTCGCTAACCACGCTGAGGTACGGGACTCCGTTGAAGACTGGTTTCACTCTCAACCACGGATGTTCTTTGCTGAGGGTATCCACAATCTAAGGCCCCGCTCGGACGCTTACTTGAACACAGAAGGCGACTATGGTGTAGCGGGTATGTAGCCCATGTATCACTTCAAACTTCCTGTATGTTCACATATTCAAACAATAAACCTATACGGAAGAAATCCGACTGTCTCCAGTTTCCATTTGGGCGACCATTTACTACTTATTTTGAAACTTTCGAAACTTTAGGATGTATTGATGCATTCTAAAGGAAAGTATTCGACCAAACTAATATTCTGCGCTGACAATATATGACAGAACAATAAAATAATTTATTAAAAAGAGAAATATGTATTACATTTTATTGATGTGTTTTGAAGAGATCTTATAAGAGCTTAAGACGAAGTGGCTTTTAAATCACAGATTTTGCTGTGAGATCAAACCCTCTTGAACGCAGAAGCCAGCATTTTACGATAAAGCCATATTCACAAATAAAATTATCCATCCTGCAAAATTTGGAAGGAATAACAAATGTAAAGTCAAGCATGAGCAACAAATAATATTTTTTTTGTAATCATATGTGAAAAGCAAGAACAGCACGATTTTAAAAAGTGCAAACATATAACCTTGGGCTGCTGTGCATAGGGAATAACTTTACATCCTGGACATAAATGTCTAGTTATTCATTCTCGTTCCAGTAACAAATTGCTCGTGACCACACTGCCTTACATTTCTTATATAATTTTATTTACATTTTTATGGAAATTCATTTTAAAAAATACTTCAAATTGACCTCGTGAACAATCGGTTCCTTGATGTTTTGCGATAGAGTGAATGATAAAGGCCACGATATCTGGCTAACTTACCTGGACAGTCACAGTTATACTGTGTGCCACAGCGACCAGAAAGAACAACTTACTAAAATGATAACTGGCTTCCCAGCACTTTTGCAAATGGTGTCTGCACATTCTTGGATAATCACTTCACAGCTAGATTGTTAGGGAGAGGGTCAAAGTTCGTTGCATGGCCTCCAGATCACCAGTCTTAACTCCACCTGATTTTTTCAGCCGTGTGGGGGTAAGTTAAGGTCCGTGCTTACGCTACACCAGTGCGTAATCTGGAAGAACTTACGCGGCAAAATTTGTTGCTACAATCAACAATGTGAAAGTTCGTTGCATGGCCTCCAGATCACCAGTCTTAACTCCACCTGATTTTTTCTGTACGTGAGGGGTAAGTTAAGGTCCGTGCTTACGCTACCACCAGTGCGTAATCTGGAAGACTTACGCGGCAAAATTTGTGCTACAATCCAACAATGTGAAACACAGAAAAAACCATAAGTTATTTTTTATTAAATGGATCTCTGCTTTTTTTAATGATTGATATTATTGAATAAAAACACGACTTCATTTGTAACCTAATGTGTTCCAATTAGTGTAGTTTTTTTCTGTTCCTTTTTTTTTTTTCATCATTAAAAAATATTAAGTGAGTTTTTTAAGTGAGAATAATAGTTAACATTCTGATTTTCAGTACAATTTTTGGTGCCACGGTAGTCTTCTTATTACATTTCACTTTTTTAATATCGAATGCATAGTTGACTGTATATTTGAGGCGCCAGCTTATGAGGTGTAAACTTTGTGCACACTCTCTCCTTTAGTTACCACTTACAAAAAAGAATTATAGGGGAGATAAGTCCAGCAAGAGCGCGGTGGACATATGTTAAAAAGACGAGTGAGATTCTGGTAGGTGTTCGGTAAGTAACTCAGGGATTCACTTGACGTGTGCCTCATTATTTCATTAGCTGGCACCAACAGTAACGTTCATTCTCATTCAGTAAAGCCACAAACTGGCTTGAACAATGTATGCGTTGGTAGCTAATGTCACAGGACCACACCTCCAATCTGTGTTGTTCGCTCTACGGAACCTCCATCACGCATCATCCAGCAGGTTGTCAGATGCATTGCAGTCACCATGGTTTCACATACCTGTGTACAACTTCCAAAGCACCTTATTGATTCATTCCCAGCCCGTCTAGCTGCTGTTCACGTTGCACACGGCCGTTACTCTTGATGTTAGCTGGTAGTCACAATAATGTGACTCGACCGTGTTTATTGTTACATGAGGATACCGTATGTGTAGAAGGCAGAAGATCTTTGTTTCCATGGTGATATGATTTTGAATGTGGGAGGGAAAGTAAACATGGCAAATTGTTTTCGATTAATTGTTGTTCTAAAGGATCCTTCAGAGCATCCAACAAATGGTACGCAGCGATTATTTTCAGTTTCACTACATGAACTGTTTATAGAGGATCAAACTGAATTGATAAGTTCAACTAATTTAATCGATGTATAATAGACATTTATAATGTAACACTATAGTCGATGTATAATAAACATTTCAATACTGTGTGAGAAAAGTTGCTATTTTTTATTCAAATTTAAAATTAATTTGTGGTTGACGCCCTCCCCCAATGTACACATTGCATATGAAATTAAAGCTGATTTCTGGCCATTTGTTAAAAAATGAAAAAACATCACTTCTGATTAGCACTGCGGGAAAATAGATTGTAACTGGGTGCGGAAGAACGACATCCTGTATCATTTGTTAAATGAGTAGCTAACGTCTTAAGAAGGAACCGTACCACTTATAAATTTAAAGTGGCTCGAATGTAAACTTTATTGATTTTTCAGTCACGTTTGGGTAAACTGAAAATTGCGTTTAGTATGTTTCATAAGTACAATGCCCCTCGAAGAAACGCATTTGTTTGTGCAGCTGCATTCTGAACAAAAAGATACATTATTTATAGCTAACACGGTTAAAATTTGTTAAGAACAGTAGCTCGAATGTAAACTTAATTGATTTTTCAGCCACGTTTGGTGTAGAATTGAAAATTGGTTTAGTATGTTTTCATACAGTACAATGCCCTGGAGCGCATTTGTTTGGTGCAGCTGCATTCTGAACAAAAGATACACTATTTATGTGTAAACACACAGTTAAAATTTGTTAAGAACAGTTTGTGTGTTCTTCTTATGAATATTCGCATTTCAGTTCTCATACACCTTTTTTCTTTTCTTTTCAAATCCGGAGAAAACTCGTGAGTAAATTGTCCTTATCTTTCTTCATTCAGTAATATTAAGATTCAATGGGGGCTGTTACTACATTACGTATGATTATCAAGAATTACTAATACATCATAGATTGTCCTTATTAAAGTTTATTTATGAAATGCTACGAGCAATTTCTGGAAATGGTAAACATTATCTGCCCTGGTGCAAATGAAAATTTCAGGAACAGAATTATAGATAATTATTTCTCAAATATATTGAGCGAAACCTTGTTCAGATTTGTTGGAAATGTTTCACACTTTTGTTTTCTGAAGGCTTTAAACTTTTCTGAAACTTTTCCTTGTTTACTTTTTGAAACGTTCCTCAAAATCAGGCTGCCAGCCTGTTTCAAGATTTTTCATTAGCGTGTGTAAATTTCCTCAAAGTTTTTGAAAAGGATTTCTACAGGAGGATTTCGAATTTTGCGAAATATTTGCAAGTTTATGGTAGAAGAACGATCCTGATAATGACGCTTGGATTCCCTGGGACAGTTGAAATGTTTCAATAATGTGTGGAAAGTTGATCACATTTGTCGAAAAGGTTCCAATCCTTATCGTGGAACCTTCCACAAAATCTTGTCGGTACAATGTTTGAGGTTTGCTCAAAAATGTGCTTAACGTTTGTTAGGATTTCTTGTAAAACGTTTTCAAAAATGTTGGAACAGCTAAGCTGCCCCCTTTTTTTGTGTAACGTTCCAGAGATATTTTTTACAATGAGCATCAATATCAACATTAAACTGGTTGACTTGATCGACTTTCTTAGATGCTTGTCGAAAAGCGTCCTGCAACGTATGGACGTATTTTGTACTGCTTTTACTTGGTCTTTGTTATTTTTCAGAGAGGACCGATTCCACGTATCTCTTCAATGGCAGCTTTCGATGTATATCATCTATAATGATTTTTTTGTAGACAATACGTTACAGAGTTTTTAAACTCCTGATTTTGAAAGTCCTCTTAGAACACTGTAGAATTCAGATTTTCCAATTTTACTCCATTTTTGCTTTGTGTCTATTTGCTGCTGAAGGGAAAGAAAAAAGAATACGAACTAACTCGCTTTGCTTTTCGTTGTTCTTCCGCTTTCTAGATTGCGCCGAATTTCATTATGGTGTGAGAGAGAAAAAGAGAAAAAGGAATGCGAACCAACTCGTGAACGCACTGCTTTCGTTCCTCTTTCTTCTGTTGGAGTGCGCCTATTTCATTGCGCGGGGGAGAGGAATAAATGCACTAATCCGTATTCATACAACTTTCCACTTCTTCGTGGTTTCTCTCTCACAAATACACAAAAGACATTTTAGATTAACGGTAAATTTTACACACAAAAAGTAAATTTTTTGCATTCATTTCGGGGTATATATTTGGTTTGCGTGCAAGATTCAAAGATTGCGTTCAGAAAGTGCAAATAAGGGGTCTTAAAATAACTTTGATTTTACATGTTTATGATCGATTTGGAGATTTATACACGTGCCCGCATAAAATTTTTGTAGTGCGTGCTGAACGCAGAAATCCAATCTCTGCTTCTAACAAATATGTTTTGCTCCCAAAAAACGTTTCGTAACCATTTGAATTACGTGCCGATCAGCACTGCAGATATTTTTACCAGATCAAGAAGAGAGACATTAGAGAGAGATGCGCATTATATGTAATAAATGTTTCAAATAGAAAAGTGAAAGTGTTATTTATATTAAGAAAGGGAAATTTTTGAAATTATTTTTGTTGTCTTAGGAGCGCTTTACAGATTTTTTCTGTAGAGTGTTCGTGTATGCAGCGACGGAAACAATACTAATGATGGGCAAAAGCCGCCAGATTACTATATTTCAGTACAGTTGGATATCAAAAAAGCTTCCTCGATGAGAGTTCAAATCGAGACACGAAAAACTGGATTACAGTTAACATTTTACCCGAGTGGCCTACAGAAGTTTGAGGTATGGATGAAGTTGTAAAACAGGACATTCTCTTTTAGTTTTGGATAGTGCAGAATACTTTACCCTCATCTTGACATCAAGATGCAAACATTGCGTGGTTTCCACTGCACCCAGTTAGCATTTCTTTAAGCCAGTGATGATAGTGGGACAATTTCAGTAGGCTCAAAATATAATACCGCCAAACCTGTATAATGTCATTGCTCCTTTCTGGAATGTAAAGATCTTTCATCCTCTTCAATTTCATACTAAGACAACCAGTAATATTGTTTGTTGATGACCATATTGGGTTGATGTAAATATGGTGTCATGTGAATTCTTCCGGGAAACGATTGAAGTCTGTGTCTCGAGAAAATCAAAACTACTTTGGAAAAACTTTCCAAGCGTGCACGGAAAAAGCTTCGATGATCTTCATGCAACACTAGGAAGAAGACAGTTTTTTACCTGTAGGTGAAGTGGGAAAATTCAAATATAAACACCAAACATTGAGAACACTTTGGAGACTTGCAAAAATGTACTCCTTTACGATTTGAAATAGTTAGCAACCATTTGTAACAATAAAAAAGTTAGAGCATTGAGGATCGATGAAATAGAGAAGACGAATATAAAAAAAACTTACATCTAGGATGAAATATATAGTCAAGAAATGAAACAATATTCAGGAATCTAACCGTTTTTGCAGAGGATCATCTCCAGGTGATTTCAGTCAGTAATTATTTCGTTGCTGAAAATGACCAAAGCTTAGCGTTAGCGTACACAAGTCAATCATTTCGATTATTTCAAATATTAGAAATTTGCGATTTTTGTTGATTAATATGATACGTATGAAGTACTTTAGTGGCAAGTTATAATTATGTAGAATCTTGTATTAGCATGGATGAAAATTAAAATATTTATATTTCAAGTGGCTACCTCATTAATGCACTTGTACGAAACGAAATCCATGAAAAACGAAAAAGTTCGAATATCTTAATTATCGTCTTAAACAGGTATTTGCTGTATCGTATTAATTTTTACTTATATTTTGTTTAGAGCAGTTTTTTCAATACAAATATTTTTATGTACTTAATGCTATAATTCAGGGTTTGAGATCGTAACGGAACAAAAACCTTTTTTAGCAACGCTTGATTAAACGTATTCGATTTAGTCAAGTTGACTGCACATCAAATATTGATTTCACTGTAGAAGATATGATTACAAGCTCGTACATTTGCCATGAACTGCAATTGAGAGTTGAGGTCTGTGGAGTATTTTATAATAACATAAGCAATTCTAACGAATATTATTATAGGCGTATGGATATCTCTATATTCGCTTTATGTTATTTAACTCATTTTCTATGTTATTAGTTTGTACACTTTAAAAAATGTGTATTTTTTGTTATAGTAAAGGAAAACTTTAAGGGAACAACTTATTTCAATTTAGAAGGTTTATATACCGGTGAGGTAGAGACATATGAATGAAAGGTACATATTAATATATAGATATGATTTTTCATATATGCATTTAATTACACTTATGCTAATTTCCTTCTATATCCCAAGTTAAAATATCAATAATGCAATTACTTGCCTCAAGGAAATAACTGTTTAACAAACAGAAATTATCTGATTCTAGAACGTAAGGACTTTTCGCATGAAAAATTTCATGAAACACACATAATATGTGAGTACCTTTGAAAATGTTTTGTTCTATCAGTGGTTATGCAAACGCAATTGAAATTATTGTCTACGCCACAAAAGACTTTCTAAGAAATGTCCAAATGAATTTTAGTCTCTGAAAACTCAGTGTACAGATTGACGATACAGATTATCTTCTAATGATTTCCTTCCACAGTTTAATGGAAAAGTCCAGGATCTTAAATTATTTTTGTGGAGGGACTATCACTGGCAATTTATGCTCTCATTCTATATCTCATTTAACGTAACTTATCGAGAAACGGGAGCGAAAGCATAGCACAGAGCTCATACTGGGTAATTTGAGCCGCAGAGTTGAAATTTTATACGTCTATATATGAGCAAAAAGTTAAAAATTTTTCGATTCGTCACGCAATTGCTTTGACGACAAGAAACTTGTCCAGTTCAGATTTAATTCAAGCATTTGACGACATGCGTAAAAAAGGCAGATTGCTTTGTGTTGGCTGGAATTGTTTGATATTACTACGAGGTTTTAAACGACCAGCAAAATTTGCGATGAGGAATAGTGATGAAGGAATCACCTCCAATAGCGTACTTAATTGGTGATTATTCCCCAAGTAGTGGCAGGCTAACGAAGATTTATTGAGTCACACATTTTTTTTACAAAATATTGGTGCACTTTCAAAAATTACGCAGCATATTCCCTTTCTAGACGTATTACGTATACTGTGAAGATTCATACTTCACTGTTCCTCATTGCCAAGTTTTGCTGCTCGATTTTCCACCTCGTGAATATCAACCAATTCCAGCCAACAAAGAGCGAGTGTCTTTTTTAACGCATGTCTACCCAGCGTAAAACATATTTTCTATAGAAACTATCCAGAAAGAACGTGATTGCGTCATACGATGTTTCTAGCAGCTTAGTGAATTCAAACACTCCAGTGATGGATTCAGAAATATCAAAACACATTTCACGAACCTAAATATAAAAACCTGATCTTGAGCTGATCTCTCCGACCTCTAATTTTTCTTTTCATCTCTGGAATTTGATTAACAATAACTGAAATCCTTAATTCCACCAAATTTCAAAGTGTTTTTCACTTCCGTAACTGCAGATGATTTCTCAAGAGCAAAGCATCTCGGAAGTTCCTGGCAAAAACATTATTGTGAAATCTATCACATCCAGGTCAATGTGGGGTGTCGTGCACACATGTCAGACACGAAGATTCTTTAGGTTTAGGTTGAAAGAACGGGTAAAGTTAATTTATTGTACTTAAAAAAATTGCAAATAGGACAGTTTATGTTAGAGACCGTTCCCGTCCAGGATTACTCCCTGGTGAGGGATTACTACTCTCAGAGAATCCCCCGATATATCTTCCTCTGTTCGAAAATTGTGCTCATAAACCATAAAAATGTACGATTATACCCTCAATGGATAAAGTATTAGACATACCTAACTAACTTCCTGTTGGACTTTCTCTAGTGTCTGTACTGGCCGAAGAATCGACTTCTCCACCAAATGCCGGAGTGATTATCCAAGGTAATGACAGCCATGCCTATTGCAGCATACACCAAGACGTCTGCCCAGGAATCCATGCTCACGGCTCCACGATATCCTAGAGTGTTTCCGAGGTGTTTAAATCCTGGTTCCTTTGATGGCCCTGGAAAAGTTTCAAACTCAGATGAGGTCTTCCTTGAGCTACCCCTTGGCTGAGTGGTTGAGGCCCGGTGAGGGAGGCGCATTGTCCTACTGGAACAGACTATCCGCCGCAAGATGTTTGTTTGTTGTTGTTTGTTGATTGAAAGGTTTAACGACCACCGTGAGCAACTCAATGTAGGCTTATAACCAGTCTCCATCCCTAATTTAGGGTCACTGGTTCCAGGGAAGGGAGAGAGCCAGTGCCGTAAGGATAAACACAACATCCATGCCTCACCGGGATTCAAACCCGGAGCATGTTCGGACAGAATGATCAGAGGCCATCGCTTAGACCACTGCGCCACCACCGGGGCGGCCTGCCGCAAGCTATGCGCCAAGGCCATAGCAAAGCGGCTGTGGACTCAACCAGCACACGGTAGCCCTGCTGAGCGGTTAAGGACATCTCCTGGCACATTAACGGACCTAATGTTGTATCCCAAATGAAGTGGTAGTCCCTATCACATAACCCCTATCGCCTTTCAACACAGCCTAACTGGCATGGGCCATAGGCCCGTGGTCTGTGCTGTCGACGCCAAAGCTGCACCGTCCTGTCTGCTCTGTACAGTTGTAAATTGGATTCATTTAACCACACGACGTCCCCACTCTGCACAGGTACAAGTTTGATGTTCCCTGCAGCGTATTTCATATGTACATACTGAATTGCGATTAAAGTCATTTCGGACACGTGATCCGTTTAGGAGCTGTTTTGGTGATTCCCAGTAGGTGGGGCCCTATTAGGAGATTTGCGTTGACGAAGTGACATGCTAGTTATTGCTGTATTCGCATAAGGTACTTTAATGTCTCGGTATTTTCCTTCCGACAATGGTCACTTTCAATTGTTCTACTCGTACAGTATGAATGCGACAATAAGTAAACAGCCAGATATAGTACTTTACTGCTAGGGAAACCTTTGAGTTTTCACATAATGATAGCATACATACTTCATGTGCCTTATCCAGATCCTTCAATTTCTTCTACACTCTCCCAAGTTTCTCACCTGGCTACATGTCAGCGAATCGTCTGACAACTAAGCGAAATGTGAAAAACGAAGTGTGTGGACGTAACATCCGAAACATGCATATCCTTTTTGCAAATTAATGTCTAGGACGTCACATTGCATAAATCACATATCATGATAAAGAGGAAAGGTTTTCCGGGAGTTCGATGATCTGGCGCATTTATTGGATTTTTTTTTTTTTTGATTGGAGGTTTAACGACCACCGAGAGTCACTACTCAATGGGCTATAAGCAGTCGTCCGTCCCTAATTTAGGGTCACTGGTTCCAGGGAAGGGAGTTGTGCCAGTGCCGTAAGACAGAGCACAACATCCATGCCTCACCGGGATTCGAACACGGACCCCGTTCGGACGAATGATCAGAGTGCCATCGCTTAGACCACTGCGCCACCGGGACGGCACGTCCCATTTATTGGGAAGGATTTCTGGGTTTCTTGATGTACTAGTTCGAGAGATGTCTTATCACGATTCTACCGGAATTAACGGCTTGGAGAGCTATTTGCAGGCTGGAGTATGCATCCAGACACAATGGTGCAGTAAGCAGAAACCATCCGAGTGTCGAATTCCTTAGAATTACTATTCTGCAGTTAACAACCGAAAATTTGTGAGCAGTGCTTGAAGTAGATCTACCTTCCCACCCAAAAAAAAAATCAAGAAGGAAATATAAATAATGCAGCTTGGTGTTGGTTAAAAATAAACCTGATAATTAAAGGGAACCTTAATTCACTCTAAAGAAAGAAGATTAAAAAATAGCTTAAAAAAAGTGCTTGAAAGAACCAGCAGTGAAACATAAAATGACGAATATCTTACAGCGTGCATTACAGGACGTTTCTATATTTAACGTGAAGCACATTTATCCTATTAAAAAACTTGCAATATTCTGTTCGAAACATTTTATATTATAACTTAGTAACAAAGAATTAATTTGAATTCGACGATGTGTTTGCAATCTTTCATTCAGCCTCCTGAATGCATTGGTTTCAGGAGGTTAATCTGATAGCCAATAGTGTTGTGCATAATCGATTGAATTTAAGAATCGAAAAGGGTTACAATCCGAGAGTTCTGACAAATGAGAGATATTCATTCGAAATAATCATTCTAGCGTTTTCGATGTTACCGGAAGTGATTTGCGGGATATGCTCAGAGCAACTGTTTGCGTTTGACGAATGGAGCTAAATATTCGAATGATTTGCAATTAGTGCTGTACTCTCCACAGCTTTCGTTCGCTGAACGGAATGACGCGCTTCAAAAACATTTGAAGTAGCAAAACCAAGCTCAAGAAGTTAGAAGGAACCTAAGTCACTTCTTGCGAGAGATAACTCGATTAAACGCACGTGAAAAGAGATTACTTCCAAACCTCTCGGATCTCGATACTTCTCGAGATGTTTTCGGGCAGTCGAGCGATTTTGCTCAGAACATATGCTTTCGAGAAGAGACGAGCGATTTCGTCTTTCGAATGCACGCGTTTGACTGAGACAGCGTTGGAACAATCAAGAGTTCTCTGGAAAGTTTTTTTTTTCATTCGAATGAATTTGGCGTATAATCGAATGTTTCGAAAGATTTCCATAATCGAAGGAAACGATTATTTCTACTCGATTATGCCCATCACTAATAGCCATCCAAATGCGTGTTTCGTTTGCAAGTCACGGCTAATATGCTGCCCGTTTTTCGTGATGATTTTTGGTAAATGGGCCACTCTGGATTTCACAAAACCTCCTGCTTAATTCCTGACTTCAGCGCTGTGGCACTGCGGTGGCGTGGTCTTCATTGTGCGTGACTTCATCACCCCAGTATTTCGAAGTGAAGATGTGTATTCGAGATTAGCTGCTGTCCAGTGTTTGTTTTGTCGCACAGTGTGATATTTACGAGATCTGGGAGGACAACATTCTTGCTCGCAGTTTTTTTTTATGTAACGGGTTTATTATCAATACAATACGTACATATATATTAAATGTTATACGTGTATCTCACTATTTAGATGCGACAAAAGCCAAAATCGAGCACAAGTATTATTATGTTCATTCAATTGAAGACGAGCCAAAGGGCTACACTGTAACGCAAGATGTTTTGCGGAAAGCCAGAATCCAGGAAAATTGACACAGAACTCCAGCTTCCCGCGTACGATAGGATACAGCAGTGTACCTGAATTGTACATGGAATTCCCAACTACGTATTTTTTAAATGTAATGCTTAGTCTGAAAGAATACAGAAAGCCGACACAGATCTGGAAACAGAAACGAAAAAACAAATATTTTACCTGTAAAGTAGAATGACAGAACAATTATTCTGAATCACTAAAAACACTGCTTTCATCGAATGAGTCCTCGGAATCGTCTCCTTCTGGTACGGGTGCATCGAATTCTAACAAATTGATCACTTCTTGATTCAGTTTTTTGTGTTTGGGTTTTGAAGACGCCCGTAAACTTGCTATATAGGCGTCTGATGTAATGAGCAACCAGTTTAGAAAATCTGTATTTTGTCTATTCTGGAAGTCTTCCTTGTGAACAGTTCTCTATACTGCTTACTGTGTTTATTCCTGGCTTGTTGGGCCTCCTCTGAATATTGCCCAATAGCTAGATACACAATTCAATAATGCCTCTCCCGTGAAATAAAACTTTATGGAGGCTTACAGGCATTGGATAACAGCTGTAGAGTAGGAGGTATAGGTCCTGGGTTTATTTAGTTAAGTCGTGAAAATTGATCTAAATTAATTTGTCTGTCATAATTTATACATTCGAGAGAACTCCCAAACGCTTAATTAAGTCCAGATTCACTCCTTTATCTCTGCAGCCTTCTCGGAGTGCGAACAATTTGCGGGCGGAGTTGCCGTAATTGGTATTTGCACTCTCCTGCTTCGGCATGTCGATTAAAATGTTTAACGCGCGTCTGAACCTCCCCTGAAACTATTTCTTCTTCCGAGTAACAGTTGCTTTATTTGCGTAACCCCTTGTTTGCCATGTTTTAATCTCTAGCCGGTACGAAATGTGAAGCATGCATTCAAACAAGCTGGTCCACGAGTGAAGGGGTGATAAACTAAAGGGAAATAATTTTTTTCTTTTACTAATTTTTCTTGAGATGACGTTAACGTTATTCATTTGACTGAGTTTCGCCTCGCAGAGGTAACATGTCTGGGCGGAGGAACATGATGATACGTCATTACACACGCTGCCGTTCACCATGCAAAGTATCAAAGTCGGCTTTACGGTAAGTCGGACATCCAAAGCGATTTTGGTGGGGGTAAGTTGTTCTATTTGATGTCTTACCTTATCCACTTCTGTGGTAACTAATATGGCCGATTCTTCACCGGACACAAAGGCGATCGGGCTGCAGTTTTTCATGGAAGATGAGACTGGGTTTTATGAAATGACGGTTCTTGGGTCGCCTGGTTCACACTACATTTGTAAAGGAACCAAGAAATACTAAATAGGCTTTCGTCACTGCAATTTTCTTCGGCAAACCTCTGTTTGTACCTGTTCTGTTCTGTTCCATCCCATCCTTATTTCATGATGACGTTAAACGCAGACGTTTGTAACAACATCAATTTGTCGTGGACCTCGTCCATTTGACACAGGCGAGCAACCGTGTTGTTAATGAACGCCTGCAGAAGAATTTCCGCTGACATTTCCGTTATGAGGAATACCTTGGGGATAACATACCTGCTTGGCTTCTTTAACTCTGTGGTATTGGGAATATGATTTTCAAATGAAGTTTTCGTCTTGCTCACGTATCCATTGGTACTGACGAGTGGAGAAATTACCATCAACCATTAATGCAAGCGCTTGTTCCGGAGATACTGACACTGGCTTTTGAAGAAAGGACCTCCGTGCCTTCTTAATAGGCGTACCCCTCTTCGGAGATGCAGTAGAGTGTTCTTTAACAAGTGCTGCAGAATCGCTTTTTCCTTCCGACCGTAATTGAATTTCAGTGGCCGCACACAGCTCTTCGCTGCTTGACTGGAGGAGGTGTTGCATATTTCGCCTTTGATCCTTCGGATCTTAGGCATTGAACGGCTGTGTTGGCTGGCCAGGTCCAATCATGGTAATTCCTGTTGTACTTGAGACAGACTTACATACATCTTCCGCAAAAGTAATGTTTTCGTTAAGCCACGATGCATTGTAATTCAGAACCATGCCTACCTATTTTTCCCCATTTGCTACTAACTTTTGAGCAGAAGATTGTTTATTTTCCTTTATAAGCACTAGAAAGCAGTTTCAGAGGTCGCTAGGTTTCCTAGTTCTTGCAAAAAATATTCCATCAGAGCGTCTAACTTCGACTCTTTCAGATTTTCATCCCACACCTCCAGCCCCTTCCAGGAAATCGAACGTGTCATGCTGTAAAACATGTCATTCTGTAAAGCATCAAAAGTGTCATTCCGTTCGCAAATATTCGTAAATGTTCTTTCACGATTTAGATTCCCAGATGATCGAGCTTCAATACCTACCTATCCATAAATCGTAACTCGGTAAAACTACTCTTAAACCTGCAATACACTTACGACATGACTTTTAAGTTCAATATAAATTCCTCACCTTTTTAAGAGACCACTACCAGCCGACACCAGCTACCTGTGAGACACTACCAGCAATAGTAACTGCGAATATCCATAGGACTTGCACTTTGAAGTTCAATAAATTACATGTGGCTTTGGACGTATTCTGGTCAATCGAACTCGCTGTGCTGAGATGGCGGAGTCATAGCTGTGTGGGACAAGTGCACGTCGATGCCTATTTCGACGAGCACTACCGCTACCTCTGGCGATATTTAGGGGAAACTAACTCTCTTATCATATGCTGTTGACATCCTACTATCAGAAATATGCAACGGGGTCGAACTTCTGGCCACTTTGATAAATTACATTTTCTCCACCTAGATTGCCGAAATTTCACACTGTGCGAGGCAGGAATGCCGTGTTTTTCTTACCAACTTGGAGCCCTCCCTTCCTAGGACCCAGTAGTCCTAAATTAGGGAAAAGGATTGCGTGTAGCTCATCGGCATGCTCAACAATGTTGTTAAAGTTTAAGAACTGAAAATGAACCGCGGTCATTTTCAGTTCTTAAACTTTAACAATGCTGTTGAGTAGATTCAACTTTGTAAATGCTAAAAATCATTAACATGAATTGCGAAAATTTTATTTTCTTATAATTTAAAATTTTGATCCTCGTCGATAAACTTCATTCTATTATAAGAGATTTGGAATGTTAGCAAAAAAGAATATTGGAAATATAATGCGATATATGAAACGTTATGTTGGTAACAGAGCGATTAATGTAAAATGCTAATTTTTTTTAACCTTTGAAGGGAAAGATGTACAAATCGTGTGTTTCCTAAGATCTATTAAAAGGCAATGATACCTGCGGCATTTGAAATTCTATTATTTTCACAGTTGAAATTATTGGTGAGTTGCAAGCTATACTTAAATTGTGTAGAGGAAAAAACAATTATCAAAAATTCAGAGTTACTAACAGCAAAGGTTGAGTCAAAATCAAACCTTCGGAAGTGATAGTTAATATCCTTCCGAATCCTCGCAATGGACGTAGCTCATTGTACGCCATTTACATTGTGTAAGATTCAGCGTAAATGCTGCTTAAAAAGTTGAAATATTTTCAGCACCAAAAAACGTGCTACAGAGTACTTTTCTAGTATTTCGCCGTAACTACGACGATTTTTTTGTAGAAACACTCAGATTTTCATGCTCCCAGACGGGCTTTTTGATATGTCATATTGGAACACTTCAGGTAGGTACTGAAGAAGTGCCAGAATAAACTGATGAGCCAGACCGGCAAAGGTGGACAAATCGCAATGTTGTTCAGGGGAGCATGCACATCTATCAGTGAACCAATGTTGTCAAAGGAAATCATCGGCTAAGCCATTTCACCACACCCTTCACTCTATGCGTTAAATGTCACGAGATCTTGTACTGTCAGACTTGCAGGTGTGCGCTTTACATTCCCACGTTCATCAATATGAAACACTATCCATCAGAGATAGCAAGTTTCTTCTAGTATTCTACTATGCAGTTCCAATCTTATTTGGCAAATTTTAGTCTTTGTCAGAGATGCTGTACTGTGGTGAGGGGTGGTTTGATCATGCAGCTGCGCTTCAAGCTTATGCGGTGGAGTAAGAGTTGCACTACTGCTGTCGATACACTCATCTGTACTTCCATGGTTACTGTGCCGAGGTAACATGCTAATATTTCTGGATAAATAGGCCGATTCGCCTGTCTGCCGAGCTTTAAAAAAATGGCCGTCTAATACCCATCCGTCGATTATACGTTGCACCTTTGTCTATCAACGCACTTGAACCACGGCAGATACAAACTTTTGACAAAGTTTGCTCTCTCGCGGATATTGAGGCCGTTTGATATGTACCAAAAGATCGCATCCATTTCAAAACGGGGGTCAGATCTCATCACTCAACTCATGTAATCTTCACTTCAGCCTTCCACTGATAGTGCCCTTGTGTCAGATAGAGTTTCATGCCCACTTGACTTTTATACGTGGTAACCACCTCAGTGCAAACAAAAGAATGTCAGACAATTCGAAAAGTCATAATGCTTTGCAGATGCTATCCAATATGAAATTGCTACTCTACTAATGAATAGTGTCTCGTATGAAATTGGAGAAATCATTATCTGACGGGGGTGTCACAGGTTCCACGTTATATATTGCAAAGAGTTCACCAAACTTTACAGAAAATTTTTGAATTTTTAGTTTTTGAAAACCCGCATTGTTGTACAACGGAGTATAACCATGCGAGTTTAAAAAAAATAGTTTTCTTTTACTTTTATTTTTTTTGAAAAAGAAAATAAATCGTAAAAATGTAATCTTCAGATCAAATGAAAAATTCCAGTCGAACTGCAGATCTACACCAACATTAATCTTCAGAAACTGCCTGTGCGAAAACCATTGCTGCGAGCATCGGAGCGTTTCTTCCTGAAAGCTATTCATCCCAATAAATAAAGCTGTTTCATGACCACCTGAGGTATTCGATTGGCTGTAAGCATTCGCCCTTATCTTAATTTAGGCCAACTGATTCCAGGAAGCGAGAAGGTCAGTTCCATAAGACAAACGTAACACCCATACCTCACTGAGATTCGAACAGGGAACCATCTCGAACGAATGGTAAAATATCAGTGACAACAATGCAACTGATGCGGCTTTTTCATCTTAAAACTAGCTTCAGTGTTAGGGATGATGCATTATTCAAATATTTTTTTTATTTCTAAAGTAAGGAATGATATTGGACATCAATAATTAATTTGCTTCTGAACGCAAAGCATCACAGATATAATTTATTTTAAGAAGGTTTGATTTAATTAATCGGTAACCTACTAGATATATAATTGTGAACGGTTATATGAATTAATTTAATAGACTGTGAAATGCTTTAAAAAGTTATTTTTGTGAAATGTTTGTGAAACATACGACAGATCAATTTTCAAGTAAACCATGCCCGTTTGGTGATATTCGTTTTTAAGAAATGTGAAATTGGCAAGGACATTAAATTGCACAAAATGCAATGCTTACATACTATTACAATGACATGCACCTAAACTTTTTATTCCAGGGAACAATACCTTCTGTAATGCAGGATATACCAAGGAAACGTTTTAAACAGAATACATGGAAAATCATATTTAACAAAGAGTATATTATTTGAATTCCTTTCAAATGTCTGACTTTGAACTAATTCAAATTGAACATTTAGCGGAAATCCAGATAAAAATTTAGCAGAATGATTTTCTTTACCCAAGAGCGCCATCACTCGAATTAAAGTATTCTCCTAATGCAGTTAGAAATCCAAAAATGTTTACCACGATTTTTAATAGAAAATAAATCCCAGAATTAATACTTAGATATAAGTACATTTCTGCTTTCGAATGTGAGGCTCTTTTGAATATATTTGAAATGTGATGCCAATTTTTTCATTTCAGAAAGTTCGATGCTACAATAAAAACATTACTCTGAAATGCCGAACATTTTGTATTGTATACAGAAGCAGCCCACCAGAACAAAATACAAGTTTAAAACAAAATGTTGTGCAAGAAAAATAATGGTGAAAAGCTGTACGAACTCTATTTGAACAGGAAATCTTATCAACAGAATGAAATTATCATGCTACGAAGTCTTTATATTATGATGCCTAGGTGGAAAAATCAAGCACAAAACTTTTCTGACTCTAGAATTGCAGAATGGGAGAATGTTGTTTTACCAAATTAACTTGTAAATTCCATTTAGAATTTGTGCTGTTGTTGGGCTCATGAGGTTATTTTGATGTTTGAAAGGAATTATAGCTTTTGATCGCCGTGCTGGAACATTGTTCCGGTATGCTGGCATCTCTGCCTGATTCACTGGTGTCAGGAATTTGGCAGCAATTCTACCGTGAATTGAAATTCCACGTTGGCGATATCTGTCTTTGAGAGCATCAGCTGATTATCACTGCACACTCTGTATTCGTACAACCATGGAACAATTTCAACAAGTTGCCGATTGAAACAATCAGACAACAGAAAACAAAATGGGTTGAATAGGCAGTACAAGAAGAAGAATGTGATATCCTTTCAAAACACTTGTAAGTACTGCGCTTTCCTCACCAAAGGTAAGGAACATGCAACTTTTTAATAATCAATTATTGAATAAAGGTATTATGGTGGATATGTTTTAAAGCACGATCCACGTTCTAAGTAATCACCGGAATAAATCTCCCTAACATCAGGAAATTATCCAGCGGAAGATAATTTGTACTGGTGAACCTACCTTCATATTCATGCTCTCAAAATACACTGCTGTGCATAAATTAAGGACGAAGAGCAGAAATTAGCATAACTGCGGAACGAGCAGGCAGAATGGACCGAACCCCACTCAGGAGATAGACTAGGGTCCGGTACGGTGGGGCATGCGCATATATGCGGCATGGCGTAGGAGGGACTGTCGGAAGGGTAGAAAGCACACGGGCGGTGTACGCTCAGCAATTCAGTGAAAGCTATTGCACGGTGTACATCGGCTTGAACTACGTCGAGTTGCTGCCACCGTGTGATATCGCCAACAGGCAGTCCAGTAGACGACATTTGGATGATTTTAACCGAGGTCGCGTCATTGAGAAGTTGGAAGAAGGTCGAGTTGTGACTAGTGTGGCCGAGGAGTTCGGGATCGCTGACAGCATCGCTTCACGAGCTTGGCGAGCATTTCAAACGACAGAAACAGCTGTCCGAGAGTTTAGCAGTGGTCTTCCACGAGCAACAATGGCGGCGGCCGGCCAGTATATTGTCCGACATGCAAAAAGGGACAGACGGCAGACAGCGGGAGAAATCGTAAGGCACGTGCAACAGACAACTGACGTACGTCATCGCGTTTTACCGCGGTTAGGAGGTTGTACAAAGGTTGTCTATTTGCACTACGAACAGTACGGTGTGTGCCATTAGTAGACGACTCTCATCGGAGACGGCGGTTCGTGTGGTGCCAGAGAACACGCAATCACACCTCCAACATCATCGAAATTGATCGGTTTGGAGGTGGCGGAGTTCTCGTTTGTGGCGATATCATGCTTGGTAGCCGTACTGACCTCCACTTCTTCCAAGCAGGTTCAGTCACTGGTGTCTGCTATTGTACTGAGGTTCACCTGCCTCACGTGTGTCTGTTTAGAGGTGCTGTGGGTCCTGAGTTCCTCTTCATGGACGACAACGCTACACCTCATCGTACAGTGGCTGTCGCAGAGCTATTGGAGAGTGAAGATATTCAACGCATGGTTGGCCCGCAATGTCCCCGGACCTAATGCTAATCGAACACGTATGGGACCTTCTCGGGAGACGCTTGGAAGCACGTCACCAGCCGCCAGCAACAATTCCGCAGCTGTGATTGGCGCTACAAGAGGAATGGGCCGCGATGCCTTAACAGCTCCTTGACAACCTCGTCCTCAGCATGGAAAGCCGTTGTAAATCCTGCAACGCAGTCAGGGGTGATCATATCCCCTACTAAAGACTGGAATGTTCTTGGCAGCCACCTGTGACATGGACGTTTCTGTCTTCTGTCCAGTTGTGCTCGAAGCTACCTTTTCAGTAAAGTGCCTTTGCATCCTTTGGATTCCTCGCATGGACGGTTTTGCTCACTTGTCTCATATTCTTACATCTTGGGGACCTTATGGTATGATTTGAGTCGATATGGAGCACTTCGGCACGACGTTACATTCGAAAAACCGTCTCGTCCTTAATTTTTGCACGCCAGTGTATTAAAGATTATCCTGGTAAATAACTTAGAGGAGATGCCATGCGTCGGAAACAGCAAAAGGAAAAATCCATTAAAACAACAAAACCATCGCTTTCAGAGAAAATAAATCGTTGACAAGACAGTCCAATTGTCCAATTGTGTGTCATTTCAGAGCAGAACATTGCGACCGGCGTCCATATATCATTTGCTCAGAATACACATATATTTGATGTCGACAACAAAAGTCTGAACAATCGGTTTTTATATCTTGAGGAAAGTACGATTGACCCTTCCTGTTGTTATCTACCGAAGAGACAATAGTGCAGTTGGGCAATCAGGACAACTGACATAGAAAAACGGTCCGTGTATGGGTTTCCCAAACCGATTGCATTAGTAATACAAATAAGTATAACCGGATATCACAAGAGGCGCTTACATCCGATATCATGAAAGGCTTTTAAATATTAACCCAAGATATACTTTTAGATTCCTTATTTTACGACAATGTGCATATGATTTGGTGTATGAGTGACCTGAAATTTGATTATATGTTTCTACTATTTCGCAATAAATCCTCGTCATTATAGACCAAGAGCATTTGTCCAAGGCTTTACTTAAACTGTCCTTCACACTTTTGACACAGGTTACTAAAAGTAATTATTAAGCATTTTTTTCAAAGTGAAACACGTACTAAAGGTTAAGGTTTTTTTCTTAATTATTGAACAGAAACTGATTTAGATTGTTTTATAATTGTTATTCATAAACGAACTATGACATGATCGAAAGAAGACGGTGTTGCGTTATTAAAACGGAATGAAGAATTACGACGATTGCGGTTTAAATATTCACATCTGGTTCTAAAGTCATATTACATAGAAAGTTTTCCTTTACTCAACCAATGTGATCTTTGATCAATTACATTCTTCTCCGAATGTTAACTAAGAAGTGTTACATTTTAATTATCTCTAAAATATATTTAAGTACTCTAATGTACCTTTACCTTACGTTTGAGAGAAATAAAATATAACACCTGTCCCAAAGTTTTTGGTCACAGTTTGTTTCATATAACGTTACTCTCACACTATTTTCTGGGCATACTTGATAACTTGAGATTTAAGAACCACAAAACTCAATGAATTAAAAACTAGGTATGTTCTGCCGCCGAAACGTGCGTCACCGCTCTTAACGTAGTCAAGAACAAATTATGTAAGTAAGGTTTGTACAGCTCACATGTTCGAACCAATGAACCACAAGGCAAGAATCGGATTCCAGAAAACATTCACCACACCAGTTCGTGCAAGATTGCTGACATATTTTAAGTAAAATAGGTCCAAAAATCAATCTCCAATCTGACCCACTCATATTTTGAAAAATGTCTTCCTGGGCAAGTGGGAATCTTACGAAATAACTAAATCAATATCGTTGAAGTTATGAAAAGTTTGAATAAAATATTATATGAGTTACTTTACATGTGACAAATGTATAACGATCCAAAATTAGGCATTGCCTTTGGATTAAAAAAATTTCCCAAAATCCTACTACACCGACTGATGAAAGAAATTCTGGGTGCGACATGTTTTGCTATTTCCTTTTTAATCATTTGTCATAATCATGAAGTGACGTAAATCTTACATTGCCAAGGTAACGCAATTCCAAAAATCTTGGGAAATGATGTGAATCACGTAAGTTGTTATCATAATCAATCATAAAAAGAGAGCTTCCAATTGTTTAAATATTTCGATTTATTTAAATTTGTGTTTCAATTGTTAAGTAGGAATGCTAATTTTAATAACAGTCTTGTACAAATCAAGTTTACTGGAAAACTGTGTGTCAGTTTTCATTTGAGTACTCTAAAACTTCATGCTGTACGAAGTAATGTGCAAAAGATTTTATTCAAAAGAAAGAATTATCTTTGTGGAATATTTCACATCCATAAAGGTATTTTAACAGACAAGCTAATATGGACCGTAATCAGATGTGTTTATCCCTACGCAAACAGCTGCGTCTGTATGCAAACAATTTGGATAATTTAATGTTCTTATTCTTTCTTTATCAGTATTATTGGGACACATACAATACTGCTAGTAACATTGCATCATCAGTTTGGCAGAAATAAAAAATGTTTTCACAAACGTATGGTGTTTATCACAACATCCAACATGAAGATTAAAAGATAAAGTGAAAGGTTGATGTCATAATTTTACGTACTGAATGAAAAAATATCATTTTTGCATCTTGCATAAGAAAAATGCTTTTTTAGGACTGAGCTTTTTTATTTCCGTATAGTATTCCAAACAACTGCATTGACACATCACGATAGAGCCTCATGTATGCTGGTGTTTTTTAGACACCGAAAAAATTCATCATATTAGTAAAAAAATTATCATACCAGGTAAACTACAGATTTGGTCATTAGCTCATTCCCCATTGCTATCAGCATTTAATGGTAGTTTTCGCAGTTTAACTTGAAAATTTATAATAAATTAAAGAAACATTACTAGGATATATAGGAGTTGCTGCATATTCCCGTACACCATTCATGCGCAGTGGGTGATTGTTTACAAAAAGAAAATAAGAAACGTAAGAAAGAAACTTATTTTTCGTTATTCAGGTCACCTTCTTTAAATCTATAATGCTTAATTCACTAATTAACGTATTTCTGTTTTTACTGTATTATCATTTGTAAGTTCATTTGTAAAAAGTTTTACTTTGTGAAAACGTTATCTATGACTCGTTTAATTTCTGCTCATTATGTACATCGAAGATACTGTATGAATTGTATTTTCGGATCACTCCGCTTTTTATGCTCTACAATTCGTACCGACACGTTTAAAAATTTTGTACCAGACCAGTTTTTTTAATTTAAAACACTATTGAACTTATTTGCGGCCACACACATTGTCCTGTCTTTTGACAACTTATTACAATAATAAGTAAATGCGAAGTTGTGGTAAATATCTGCCGAATTAACGGACCTAGAAAATCTGCAGAAAATGCTAAGGGAATTTGAACATTTGCTGTTAGTAATTGTTCTAAGAAAAAGAACTAATAAGAAAAACATCTAAAGATTTGTATTAGAAAGAGGTCCTTGAAAATTTATGAAGGCGTTGATGCCGCCAAATATTTGAAGGTAAGTAGGAATAAATCTCCCTGTTTAATTCTTTAAACAGCAAAATTTTACTGATTGTGGATGCATGATTGAAATACACTGCTGGCCACCTAAAATGCAACACCAAGAAGGAAACATCCGATTGGCATGAAATTCACAACATGCGTCTCCCGCTGGAGGACATGTGCGGCCGGCACGCCGCATAGAAATACTAAAAGAAGGGTGCACAGAAAGCGGGGTGTAAGTAGTGGAAGTGTGTTGTGCTGCCTGACCTGTACTTGGAAATCTTCCTGATGACTCGTCGCAGAATATGGCAGTCATTCCATCACGTTTCGGAGTTCAACAGAGGACGAATAGTGGCTTATCGCCACAGCGGTTTATTGTACCGAGACATCGGCGCCCGTGTGGGACGACATCTAGCCACAGTGAGGCGAGTATGGATTCGGTGGATGCAGGAGAGGCGGACGAACCGACGTGAGCGATTGCCGCAGCCGCGTCACACCACCGAACGGGAGGACCGGCATGTGATGCGGAGGGCATTGACGGCTCGCACCGATGCATCACGAACGTTAGCGCAGGAATTAGGGTGTGTTGCGCAACAACTTGTGGCAGCACTTACCGTTCGACGTCTATGCAGAAGCGGGGACTTGTCGCACGGCACCCATTGCTGCGATTACCATTGAAGTTACACCACCGGCGAGGCGGCGGCTGTGGGCCGTTGAACGCAGCACTTGGATTACGGAATAGCACGACATTGTCTTCTCCGACGAATCCCGCTTCTGCCTGCAACACTATAATGGTCGGATCCTCGTGAGGCGGCACCACGGCGAGAAACTGTATGACGCCTGCATTATACATCGCCATACAGGTCCGTTGACTGGCGTCATGATTTGAGGCGCAATTGGATATAACACTCGAACGACTCCGGTACGCATCGCCGGTACACTCAACAGCCAACACTACGTCTCCGACGTTTTGGAGCCTGTAGTCCTCCCTTACCTTCAGGACTTGCCAGCAACCACTTTTCAACAGGACAATGCGCGCCCGCACGTTGCACACATCTTGCAACAATTCTTCACGGCCAACCAGGTGTCACTGCTGACGTGGCCCTACTGTTCTCCCGATATGTCACCCATCGAACACGTCTGGTCGCTGATCGGCCACCAAGTGGCCCGGCAAGCACCACCCGCGGCTACGCCTGATAAAGTGTGACAATGTGTGGAAGCAGCCTGGACCGACATACCTCAAGCCCACACCCAAAGATTTTTTCGTTCTATGCCGCGGCGTGTAGCGGCCGTTATTGCTAGTCATGGGGGCCACACGAACTATTGATGTCTGCGTGTTCCGCAAGTCGCACGGGCCTGTAATCTCAATCGTTTCATCTTTGTATGTGTTGTTATGTGTCCAGTAAATCTGGCTTTGCTATCTCGTGTCCTTCTTGGTGTTGCATTTTGGGTGGCCAGCAGTGTATTTCAGAAATATTTACTGTTCGCTAAATGAATTATTATTTGATTTTTCACATGATCCGCGGTAGGGCGACAATAAATATTAACCGAAGCAGAACTTTGGTAAAGCTAATGTTATATGTCAGATATGAATGTGACTATTCCTGTATAACGCACAGTCAGGGAACAGATTATGGGAACGGATTTTAACGCGGTGAATTCACAATTTTTTTAAATTATTTCCATTGGTGATGATTATATATTAATGTTATACATTTTGGATGCGCGATATAATTTATATTTATTTCAAATAGCGTTGAATACGAAATTCAATACATATTTTTTTTTCAAAGACGTTATTTCGACCATCTTTCATGTTCAATTGGTGCCCTGATCGGAAAGGTGCCTCTATTGTAATCTGATTACAACTGGTAAATGCGTTGCAATTTGCCGTAGCACGCTGTCGCTTTTTAGTTGTCAAGTTTGAATTTCAATTTACTTCATCCGGCAAAGGGGAAGGACGCCTGACCTGCTTCACTACTAGTACTTACTTGCAAACAGGACTCACTCTTCGAAACAGTCGACGTAATAAACAACAACAAAGAAACAACTTTTTTCATTTTATCATGATGCCCCAGTGGCGCAGTGGTTTACGCCCTGGCTTCAGACCACATGTCAGAGATGCGTCAGGGTCCGAAACTTGGTGAGAAATGCATTTTGTGTTTGGCTTGAATATGAACTCCCGGAAAGCGGGCTCTCTTTTTCTCGTGAACCAGTGTCACGGCAATCTTTAAATCTCCAAAAATATAATTGCCAACGGACGTTCTTACTAAAGCGAATTTTCGAAATAAACGTAACTTAACCAGACTTAGTTTTCAACTAAGGAATATATTCGAAGCAAAAATAATTTTAAATGGACGTCCAGATGATGCTGCATAGGCGAAATCTAATGGCATTTAACAACGGTTGTGTTAAAGTGTGCTTTAATTGGAGACTATTGGCGAGGAATGATTTCGAGAGTGAAAGATGTCAAACAAAAAGTAATTTCTAAAAGGTAAACGTATTTTAGGTTAAATTACGCAAAGATATATGAAACGCGTGCATATAGTTTTTCTTTGGAGGTTTGCAATATGAAGTGCTTTCTGAAATTCGTCTTCTACAAATAGGGTTATAAAAACTGGTTTTGGATATGAACCCCCAGAAAGCTGAATAATTTTGGAAGTGGAGAAAGTCCACATTGTTATAGAAACAGATTTCGGTGAAAAACGTTTTGGTCGGATTTTCAAGACCAAGACAATGCAGAAGTGATGTACATTAGCTTACAAAACCTAGACGCGAAAATGCACACAATGGAAATTTAACTGGTGTTTCCAAATGTGTTATAAGCAATGACAGTGAAAAGCATTCTCACAAGTGAGTTCTACCGAAAAAACACAAGTTGTAATTCGTACGATATTTTGGTATGTGATACGACTTCTAATCAATACAGTATTTAGTTTGTAATATGATTTGTAACTGAAACTGTGTCATCGAATTTTAAACCTAACATCAGCCCTGGATGCTGCAAATCTATGTGTTTGGTTCCAAATACCGTGTATCTCGATCCATCGATGATATTTGTAGATACAGCGTTTACAGTGCTGCAGCGTAGGCTAAATTAATGCAATTTCCTCATCATTTGTGATCGAAAAACAAATCACCATAAAAAAATTCACAGTAATTTTGCATTCACATTTCGAAGTCCCAATTTTGGTTTAGTACTGTTCCTAAAACAAATAAGTTGATTTCTTTAGAACAGTTTTTCATAAATATTTCGGTATTTAGGGTGAAAGGTTGTCTTGAAATCCGATCACTCTTTGTATTTCAATTCATAATATCTCTCAGAACGTTCAGTGAAACGTAACGAACTTCTGAAAATTTTATTGATCACATTAGGAGTGTACCTGATATATTTTTGTATAATTTTTATTATAAATTACTGTCACCTAAAGAGACCAAGAGATTAAATGTCTATAGTAAAGGATACTTGAACTATTGAAAGAAATATACATTTCCCTTCCATTAATTTCCGGCTCCCCAAGAAGTACCATTGCACCGAACGATCATAAATATAACTGCAGAGACTTCGCGATTATAAACAATACTGCGAGTGAAAAGGTCTCCAACAAATATTGATGATAAAATCCCCAAAAAGAAATATCCCCTTTGGTAATATTTCACCGGTGATGGACATTCGTCGTTTAAGATCGGCGGTTTGTCAGACGCCGGTTGAGTGGGTACAGTGCGATAGATTGCAAATACTTGAGACTCTGTCAGCATAGTGAGGATTGTGGTTTACTCCCCGGAAACATTTTTTAACGAAAAAAAAATGTCTCACTGCAGTCGCTGGCCTAAGAATAAAAATGCCCTTAAGAAGGAAAAGTCGAACGCAGTCACAGTACTGTGCACAATTCTGACAAACTAGAGGGTTCGTCGCCGTCGTGCCGATCCCCCTAGTCCACGGACTAGGCCAAATCCCGCACTCAACCGGAGCAGGGTTTTGGTTACAGTGGAGAGCCCCAGGGTGCCGCTGGACACTTGGCTTCCTCGAACGACGTAAGTCTAACTGACCAGGAACACAGGTCACGAGATTTGCTCTCGGTTAACAACCAAAGTTGAGAGATGTCTCAGGATGCGGGGGCCGCAACCCCAGATCCAAGCAGGCCCGTTGAGGCCGACTGCCACTTGGAGACTCCGTCGGAGTTCTCAAGAGCAGGCAACTCCTTTTTTCAAGAGTTGGAGAGGATTCTTGAGAATCCAGAAAACAAGGTATTGGTGAATACCCGAAGCAAGATTCGGAAGGTAGCAAACAAGCTACAGGACGCTTGGAATAAGCAAGTAATAGAGATGAGTCTCGCCCAAGGGAGTCTCCAGGAAAAAGTGAGCGCGCCAGCTCGGAACCCAAATCTTATGCCGAAGTGGCAAAGACTAAAGCCTAGCAAGGGGAACACGACCCCAAAGCAAAACGTGACGAGAAGAGAGGTCGCAAAGACGGACGAGAAGAGGCACGTGCTTCTCGTTTACCCGGCATCAGACAAAGGTATTCCTACGTCTGATGATGTCAAAGCGGCTCTTCAGTCACAGATTTACCCAGCTAAACTCCAAATTGGAGTAAAGTGTGTAAGAAAGGTGAATAGGGGAGGAGTAATGGTGGAATGCTCCTCCGCCAAAGTTGTGGAAAAATTGGATTCCGAGCTGAAAAGCAACGTAGTGACCAAGCACAACCTTCGGTCAAGATTGCCGGCAAGGAAGAATCCAAAGTTCATCGTATACGGTATCGATGAAAACCTGTCAAGGGAACGTGTCGAGAAATGTCTCGTAATACAAAACCCTGAGTTGGATGAGAGCAGATTCCAGCTCAGGTTTCCTTTGAAGTCCAAGGGTTGGGAAACGCCACTGGATCGTGGAGGCGGACCCACTTATCTTCAAAAAGGTGATGAGACGAGGCAAGCTCGGCATGGAATATACCATCCACTCGGTAAGGGAATATTTAAGGGAGGTCCCGTGCTTCAGACGTAACGGGTTCGGGCAGTTAAGGTCAAGGTGTCCCGAAGAGCAGGATAGGTGTGCCGGGTGTGGGGAAGCAGGGCACAATTGCCAGGAGTGCAGTAATAACCCAGTCTGCACTAACTGCTTGGCAAACAACAGGATATTTTGGAGTCGAGTGGTTGTCTGTCACTCGAGCCTAGACAAGGAAAGCCCAAGCCTTGTCAGAGAACTCTCTCAACTTAAAGAACGCAATCACTATGGCTGGAAACCCAAAGATAGGCGATAAGGTGCTTCAAATCAACCTGCATCAAGCATGCGCAGCTACGGCGCAGGCCCTGGTGAAAGCCACAGAGCAAAATGCACATCTCCTTCTTTTGCAGGAATCATTCGTTCAAGGGGGAAGAGTGGTGGGCTCTCCCAACTCCTTCCGGATTTACCATCCTAATGTGGAAAAACCCAGGAAGTCATGGTCCCTAAAGACCGGTCCCTAGCGGTTCTCGAGATAAAATGCACCCAGAACGTGGTCGCCCTGGGAGTGGAAAGTGGCGACAAGAGGTTTTTAACGGTGAACGTATATAGATCTCCAGCGAGCGATCTGAGAGATACGCTGAATGAGCTAATGGCTCTGTTAGGGAAATTCCCGAGTCATGAGATAATGGTAGCTAGTGATCTCAACGCGAATAGTCCTCTCTGTGGCCAGCAAGACGAGAATGAACGCGGCCCGCTACTAGTAGACTTTGCCACTGCCGCAGATATTAGATTATTTAACGATCCAGAGAGTCCCCTGACCTTCCAAGGGGCGAGGGGCTCATTCTGGATCCACGTGACCCTTGTCAAGGTCTCTCAAAGCAGCCTCGTCCAGAATTGGCAAGTAATGGACTATGAGAGCAGGAGTGACCATTTAGCGTTGACTTTCGTCTCAGGCTCGGAAAGACACATCCGGCCCAAGGGCAAAAGATTCTTCATGAAGAATCTCGAATGGATGAACTTTTAAAGCCAAACTGTTGGGGGTAGGAGGGCAGAAGAGATTGGAGAGGTGTCAAACCTCAACTACCTCTTTGAAGAACTGACCAGTCAAGTAACAGCGCTATGAAAGAGTAGCAGGGGAAGGAAAAGGAGAGCCAAGGATTCCCACCCCTGGTGTCTTCCAAGAACCCTTCTGTCTTCCAAGCAGGACTTTTGGCGATAGGAAAGGCACTTCCCTGGCCTCTCCTCTAGCGAAGCGACGAGACAATCAAATTCTACTCTGACAGTGAGGCAGCACTGCATGCTCTGAGTAGATTCAGGGGAAGAAACCCCATCATCCGGAGGATTAAAACCCTCCTGAGGGCGGAAGGAGACGGGGCAGTTAGTTTTCACAGGATACGAAGCCATGTCGGGACCCAGGAAAACGAAAATGCGGACCAGCTGGCGAAGGAAGCCACACTGAAAGAGACGGTAGACGTGCAATACAGAACGTCGCGCACTAGCATCAGCGTAGCATTGGCACGCCAGACCATTACCGAAAGGATGATCAGATGGGACACGGGTGCGACAGGGCTGAAGACACACAGTGTTTCCAATGGTCTCGAACAAACGTGCACAGACAAACAAGTTCCTGAATCAAGTACTCAGTGGCCATGGCATCTGCCCTGAATACTTTGTCAGATTCGCAATCAGGAACTGCAGTTGTCCCTGTGGAAATCGGGCGGCAAGCATTGAACACTGTGTGCTTGAATGCAGTGGCTTCGCCGAATGGAGAAACACACTGATCCCAGGTGTGCAAAGAACGTGAAGATTGGATTTGCTCATCCAATCCTCCGTTAACAGGAAGGGGATGTTAGCCCTAGTAGAGAGGCTAACCTTACAGCAGCATACGATTTTCCCAGTCAAACGGGAAGCGAGTCAAAAGAGGTGAACGTGCACACCGAAAGCGACTCGGATTCGGAATGAGGGCAAAAGTCAGTGCGGAAACCCAGCCAAAGTGCTCCAGGTCGTCTGCCAGCAGAACATCGCTGTCTGGTCTCTGGACCACGGCTGTGGCCGATGCCCGAACAAGCGTCTCAAGTCAGGAAATCTATCGGAACATTTCAAATAAAATCCAAGGAGTCTCATTAATTCCCATGAAGCTAATGGAACTTCTTGGCGGAACGGGATAAAGAAATCAGTAAATATTATTTCATACAAGCTCTTGGAATCAGTTTTTTTTCCATACCCTCGAAAGTACGCTCAATTGAGAAGAAACGCATTATGGTATGTTAAATTACTTTTGGTCAAAAATATTTTAAAAACGACACATTTTTCAAATTTATCTTAAGTAAATGAGTTCGAGTAATTATTAAACATTTGGCATTTCCAGATTGAACATTAAAACGGTTGACTTAATGGAGGCACAACAGCATCAAAAAGGAATGGAGATATTTCAATTCAAATAATTTATGCCTTCACCCCGTCGTAATTAAAGAACCCGAGTTTCCATAAATCAAAATAACATTCCAATTTCTCCGCCACAAGTGATAACCGCTGCAAAAATCAATTAACTGAAATGATGAAAAGCTGTAATGTGGAAATAAGAATTTGTGATATACGTACAAACATTCCAAGAAAGGAAATATTTTGGATTCTTCATGGTCTTTGCATTCGAATTCCTGGTCTTTGAGAAATACATATTTACTAAATTCATTATATGTTACCAAGAATATAATGCATTATTCATCGTGAAATGAATTAACACATATATGAAAGACTTGTCCGCGAGTAAAGGAAAAACAACAGATTCAACTGCAGATAAGGGACCGTCCATAAAGTACTTCCGAGACTGAGATGTCTAGCGGCAAAAATACAGGGCATGGTATTTCTTCGTTCTGTTTTCTCTTCCTTTCTCCTTTGATTAGTTAGAAAAAGGGTATAAAATATTTCAAATTTCTGATGGTATTTAGCTAAATCAGAATATTAATATTAAGTTTTCGTATTTGTACTACCACATCTATCGTGTTTTGTAGATTATATAATCAGGAGTGTTGAAACCTTGAATGCGTGCGTTCAGTTGCAGATCTTTATTAAGAATTATAATGTTCGGGTAGCAATTGGGAATAAATTAATGCCTACATATTTAATAAATATTTTCTGAAGCAAACGGGCAAATTTATAAAATATTCCTTTAAATAATTTCATGTTTTCTTTCTGTTTCCTAACGGACTTCTAAAAGCAGTCGTCAAAAATAAAGGGGATTTCGGAAATTACGACGTACCTTTTAGGGGGAGGGTGTCAACCACCGGACAAAATGTGACATGGGGGGGGGAGTGTAAAAATTGTAAAAAATCACGAACGTACTTTATGGACGGCCCTTAAAGAAATGGAAAACTATATCGTACGGAATCAGTACCCAGAAAAAATTACTAACCGTAATTAAAGAAGTTGAATATCATCATCGGTTCACGATACCCTATGGAGAAAGTAGCCCAAGTACCATCTTAATAAAAGGTGTTCGTACAAGACAAATAACATAATGCTGCAGCTTCTTCCGCCTTTCCTTATATCTGGATTGACAGAGAAGGAAATAAACTGTCTAGTTCGCCTGTATGGGAAATCTTATGATCAAAACAATATTTTACATTCACTGATCGTCCTCTGCAGCAACGCTTTGAGTTGCATTTCTTTTACAAGCCATTAAAATGTTCCATTCAGTTATCACTTTTTTTACTTAGCTTCAACTTTTAAGAAGCATTGCAGAAAATCTATCTGGAAGCACTCATAACAAATAATTAACTAAATTGTAAGATATATTCATAATGATTGCTATAACATACTGCTAGCTAAGCATGCCTTACGTTTAACGCTAAGAACATCTCCCAATATTCGGGTGTCACGACATCAAATGTACGGGAATATTACGGTTTAAACAATAAATTCATATATGAAGCTAGTACATTTTTACTCAAAGGATATTATGAGATATATATTTACTGTTCTACATTTCTTTTATAGGTAAATATATTCTAAAATAATTGACATCTCATTTACACGTTGTTACGTAACTGTATAGAAATTATATCAAACGGGTCACCTGCTGAAACACCCTGTTGCTTTTAGATAAATACTGCAATTCAAATATGCTTTATTAATGCCTAGCACATAAGTGTAATTTTTTTAATGAAATCTGAATTGCTCTTTCCTTTTACGGAAAAATTCATTTCAATGAAAGAGAAATATTACTGCTACCACGAAAATAATTTTATAATTATTTTAGTCCCATAACAAAATATCACTAATCTTTCAAATAATCCATGTGGACGGAAAAATTGAGGAGAATAAAGTGTTGTCTCCGATGTTTATAGAAGCTAAAAGAATAAGGCACAAACATCAGAGAGAACACATAATATTTTTAGTAATTTAGAGTGTAAAGATTAATCGTGTGTTTACGCATAGTATGATTTACAATTTACGATGATTTGATTGTATCATCGTTGTGGAAAAGGAGTACTTGTCTCCGGTGTAGTCCATCAATACGTGCCCAAGTCATCCCTGAAATCTGTGCAACTGCAACGCTTAGTCATCATGCTGCTCAAATTATATGCAGAATAAGAAACTGTTCCATCCTATAATGATATGAAACTAATTACCCTTGCAAAACATCTATATGTTACAGACGTACTGGGACTCAACTAAATCTATTTGTTCTTACATTCTATGGTTTTCCCGGCTTTGGTCGCAGTTTATATTTGCATATAAAGAGCGATATTTCTTTGGCGCTTGCAAGTGTCACTAGGAGCACCACCTCCCTTAGCTAACTTTTTGAATTTCTAAATAATCTCTGATCAATTTCAATAACAAACGCTGCAGCGTCTTTTGCTTCTAAACAATCTACTCTTTACTCCCGGGTACTTGTGATAATTTTCTTATCAAGCGACCAATGGCGTTTGAGTCACGTGAGAGCTTTTTTTTTTTTTTTTTTTTTGATTGGAGGTTGAACGACCGCCGTGAGCAACTCAATGGGCTATAAGCAGTCGCCAGTCCCTAATTTAGGGTCACTGGTTCCAGGGAAGGGAGAGAGCCAGTGCCGTAAGACAAACACAACATTCATGCCTGACCGGGATTCGAACCCGAACCCCTTACGGACGAAAGATCAGAGGCCAACGCCTTAGACCACTGCGCCACCGGGGCGGCTGAGAGCTTTCCTCATCAAGCGAACACTTGCTTTTAAGTTGTTTTTATTATAGAAAACGGAATAATGCATGGGGGTCTTTCTGGATAATTCAATCTTGTAACTTCTGGTTTGTTAGCTATTTAGAAACAATAAATATTTGTTTGCTATTCGAAAACTAATAAATATTTGTTTGGTTTTTAGAAACTAACAACTCTCTGGAACATAACCTTGAGGATCCACTATTTCGTGATGCAGTAGGTTGTAATATTAATCCAACTCTCGTATCAATATTCACCATTCTGATTTTAAATGAATGCACTCAGGATTATTAGAATAAAAGCAGTTTTTAATTCATGCATTCCATACTGATGCAACTGACTGAATTTCTTTTAGCGTCTCCACATTTCTGGTACATCGGGATTTCTTTTGGGAATCCCGACGTACCACTTGAACTAAAGTTTTGTTTTTGTTTATTCATTTTAATAACTTTTAAAAATTATTTTACTAAATGTAATTTTTGTGTCAGTGATTAAGATAATGCGTAAGGCAATTGAATACAAGAGCGCGAATGCCCACTGTATACATGTTCTCTGTCGTGAGAACGATTACCTCATGGACCTAAAGCATGGCTACTGTTATTTTGAACAACATCTGAAAAGGATGATTTGAAGTTAAACAATAGATTTATAGCGATTTTATCTTCGTGCCTATAATCTGTCAATGTTCGACAGAACTTCCTTTTTGGTTCTGAGAATTTATTTATTTTAAATGCTTGTACATTGAATCTGAGTTTTGCTAAATAACTACGTGCCCTGCAGTATTTTCCTTTCTTTGTTATAAATTGGCTGACAGTTTCGCTCGCACTAGTTCTTTGATGACTTTAGAACTGAACCAATTACATTAGGAATTTCTTTTGTCATACATATACTCGAAAACAAATAAATGGGAATTGGGAAAAGTTTTAAATATTTCTGCGGAACTTCATTTCAGTGTGAACATTTTTGTTCGAATTTTGGTAATTGAATGCATGCGGACTCATTCTGTTACATATCTTCATTTCGAAGTCTGCTTGGCATCTGTGTGCAGCAGCGGACAGAAAAGCAGCATAAGTGTAATGAACTGTGCATATGATTTCTTGAAGAAATGTTTATTTTAAACTTATTTAGATGTCTTCACTTTCGAAAAATTTCACTCAGTGTCCGAAGCTGGGTCTCGCGTTCTCAGTTTGCAAGATTACACCTTTGCGATTAACCTGAGCAGGGAGCTTGAATTGCCGTGCTTTTTTCATCCTTTCCAAATGGTTGCAATAAAGGTCGGCATTTATCATTTGATTAGGTGCACCCCCTTTCCACTGGACTGTTTCTTTGATATCCCACTATACACTTAACAGTACCTTTCTCGTTTAAAGTCATCCATTTGAAGTCGACTGACGAGACTCTTTAACTCGGGAAACAATACTTTGATGTTTTTAATTTCTGCAAAGTGCACAGTTCTCATCACCTGTAACTAATCGTTTCGAGAAAATTCATATTTCTGATGAGCAAGGAAAAAAGACAGAGGTCATTATTTTACGGCTGAACAATGTGGTACCCACTGGTCTAAATTTGTGATAAACCCATGCGCATGCGTTTTGTTCTCTTCTGTTGTTTTGAGTCAGGGAAACGTTTCTTATAATTTTTCAACAGTTCCATTTCGGAAAAAAATACAACCTAAAAACGACAACACAACACGAGTAATGCCTACACTGTGTAGGTAAGTTTACAGGTGGCAGAACTGTGAACGCTAAGATATTGTTTCGAGATATTGGCACACGAATCACCCCTAACTGTCCACTAGGCATATCTTGTCGAGCCATATCAATGAGGGATTATTTTTTCAATACTATATCCGAAATAAAATACAGAAGCAACATTATAAAACAATTTTTAATGTACATTACTTCTGTTGATGTGATTCATAAGAATTGAGTAACCAGTACTGAAGAAAAGTACAAAAAATTATGATAATAAAAAAATGCTAGTTACGTTTTTTTATTCAGAGTAAAATATTACATTAGAAACAATAAATATTTCATGGAACAAAAAGTGTATTTATCAGTGTTATTTGTGAATTTGAATTTCGCGATTTATTCTGAAAGCTCTAAGAGGAATTCACTTTATTAGAGGTTTTTATACGTAACAGTTTTTTAATTATTGTGGAATCTTAGCTACCGTTGGACCCAGTGGTAATGCATAAACTTTGAAAACGCTTGATAAAGCGAACGCTCTAAGATTTTTAAAGGTGTCCTTTGGTATCTAGTATCAACACGTCACCTGCGAAGCATCTCAACATTGGTAAGCCATGCGGCTAAATGCCCGCGGATTGGATTTGCTGTTCAAACGCAAACCACAAATGCTCGATTGGGTCGATATCTTGGAAATTTGTAAGTCAGGCCAATACCTGGAAGTCTTCCTCGTCTTACGCAAACTGATTTCGAACAGTCAGGGCAGTGCGTCATGTTGTATTATCCATCTCCAAGAAGGCACTGCTAGAGGGAATACCGTCGTAAAGGGATGTACCCGATGTGCAATTTAGTTTACGTATGTGGTAGATGTCATAGCTTCCTGCACATGTACGACTAAAGTCGAGATTTAGAAGCAGGATATTTCCCAAATCATTGCGGTTCCTCTAATGGCTTACCGTCGCAGTTTGCATCCCGTTGCCAATACTTCTCCGGTTAAAGGTACCACACATATCCGGCGGTTCATATGGCGCAACAAGGAAAAGATTCTTCGGAACGGATGATGTTTTCCAACCATTCCAAGTATAGTTTTTATGCTAGTATACTCATTGTGCAGGCTTTCAAAGGTGAACTGAAGTTAAACGTTGAAAGCGTGTACAAACTCAAAGCGACCTATGGCTTTGAGTTTACTGGCCATAGGTCGTTTTGCCCCTGGGATTTAAAGCGACCTATGGTCAGAAACCCCATTTTCTGAAGGATCGATTAACAGTGTGTTGTGACACATTACTCCTGTCACCAGCATTCAGGTTGCCCACGAGTCGCCCCTATATTCCTTCTGTTGGATCCTATTATCCGTGATAGCTTTCATTCAAAAACTGGCGTGTGTAAGCCGTCGTCGGCTTTTACATTGCCAGCGGATGGTAGTAGTTCTCTTCTCAGACAACTTTTTAGAGGTACTAACCACTGCTCGCTGTGGGCACTCGACAAGTGTTGCCATCGGCAATATCGGCAGTTTTATAAGATAGAGAGAGAAAGACTGCACCAGATCAGAGACAGACGCGTTCTTCAAACTGAAATGTATAGGCTTAATTCATATTTCTTAAAGTATTAAATTACTTTATCATTTTCATTTGTAACTTTGTAGCCTTTTATTTTCGGACGCATTGATAATAGCTTAAGAGTGTTAAACCTCCTATTAACTGCCATAGGTTTTTGTAAACATGCTGTAAGTGGTTTTCGTTGGAATGAGTCTGCCTTTGGTAACCTTAATGGTTTCAAAATTTGTTTTCAAATTTTTGTTTCTTTATCTGTATATTTGGGCCTTTGTTTATTTTGCACATCTTATAATGAATGTTGACAAATTCATACAAGATTCGGTCAATTTTATCCTCTCCTGTGCAGAATTTATTACGCTTAACCCTCTGACCGGTTTGAAGGCGTTGGGCGCGTTCCAGGTCTCCCCTGTCTAAAGCGGCTTGAACACATGTTGCTCATTCACTTCCTACTGCTCTGAGAGTGGTGTGACCTCATCGAGCCCGACTACACTAAAGTCATCTAGAAAACGCTTGCACGCGTGAAACAAGTTCATTGTTATGGGGCAGATATTTTCAGGACATGATTCTCCGCAATTTGTAATGTCTATTTTGTGCTCAGCAGGTTGCTCATTCTATCGCCTTAATTTACATTCTTTCACGTAAAAGTCGATTTTGTATAAATGTGGTTGTAGTACATACTTTTGTGTTTAGATAGCACCTGTTTTACAGGTTTACCGAGCATTGCATCCTCATAAGAAATGCGCCATTCAGTTTTCCTGGGCAAAATAACATTTTTGCCCATAAATAACACAGTTTCGAGAATAAGGTGAAGTTATCTAGATTCCACAATAACTTATATTTCCGTTTTTAAGCAATGTGTCATTGACACATGCGCTATCACATAATTCATAAATATGTTAAAAATATAGTTTTTGAACAGACCACAGATATTCCCAGGAAGTGTGACAAACCATAATAAAGCACTTAAAGCTTACATAAATTCGTAATTTTTCTTTTCTAGATGTGTTGTGCTATTTTGGTGCAAGTATTACTTCAAATAGCAAAAGACTAAAATAATTACGAATATTTTACATTAGGTTATGCAGTTTATGTAAAATATGTTATGCTTAAAATAATTTCAAAATAGAGCAAAAGGAAATGCTAAAGTATTTCCGGCATAATTACTTTCTTAAGTGTTCCACTTATTTCAGGAAACGGGAGTTTAAGTGCCTGATTTGAAATGGGAGCTACAGAGCTAGCATGCATATTTTTTAATATAAATCTTATTATGAGTTATGCATTGAATAAATATTGAAATTTCCATTGGACATGTTTCTCTTGAAGAAATATATATGATTAGTCTTTAAGGAATTTACCAAATCCCCATTTCAATGGCATGCAGGGAAGCTGCCCGTAGAAATGGATAACGGTTTAACAGTCTAATACCGGTTTTCATACTGACATAATTTGTCTCTTCCGCTCATGTTTGTCACTTTCCGTTTTTGACGATGCTGCGGCAGATCTCAGAATCGTTACCAAAGTCGCTGAAGCAGATTTCATGAGCCAGTTGGAAGGTTAAAGGAATTATTTTTCATAACGTAGGATTCTTATAATAAGTAACTGAATTATTATCATTACGCTTATCATCCGTAAAAGAACTCTTATCATTAAGCTTATTATCCGCATGAGTGGATCGTAATCAAATCCAGGCATCAGAGAAAAAGGAATATTAAAATTTGTAACTCAAGTACTGTCTAATTCTAAAGATTTGCGGCTCGAATTTATGTAAACGCGTACTTAAGATTCAGCAGGAATAAGCGAACTTCCAAGACAATATCCTATTTAGAAGAACACTTGATTTCGAAGGCAGTTACTACAGAATTTTTCTGAGGAAGGCGACAGGAAGATAATTATAATTTTGCGAGTGAATTGATTTGTAAATGCAATGTAAAGGTTTTATAGGAGACAAATAAAATTATTCATTTTACTTCGTTTGTAGCATCAAGAAAAAGTCATTTTTGCCGAACAATTAAGTACTTTCAAAGCTTCCAACTTTTTAAGAATTGAAAAAAACAACAACGGAACTCTTCTGATATACAACTCGCTATTTTGAAGGAAAACCAAAATTCTGCGTGTGCCTAAATGCTCATTTTTATTCGTCTGATTTAAATCACTAAATACGTATAACTGACGGAAATGAACCATTATTGAAGGTATGGTAAAATGCGCTTCACAGAGCTGTTTCTTGTTTATCAGGTAACAGTTTTATGTTACTCTTTTTTCGGATTTCAGATAGTTTACTCATTGATGCTTCACGCATTTAAATGATAGTTTATAAAAAATTTCATTGTTGGCTGAATGAGCTTTTTAGTACTTTAAAATGTATGCTTGAATAATATGGCTATGCACGATATCTGCTTTCTTAAACCACACCTCTTAAAAAGTGTTCTGTTCCTTACTTTCAGGATTTTGGTTTGTGACTTGTAAATTCATAAACGCCCGTATGTCGATTAAATGAGTATTCCTCAAAGGTAATCGTACCTAAAAATTGATGATCGAGGAGATTAATGTTTGCTGACTAAACTATTTAAGTGATGAAGTTTGAACAGTATTTCGGACATTATCAGAAGCGACTGCACAGAAATTTTTGACATGTATTTTTGGCAATTACCTGCGAAGTACTCCTACTACAACCAAGTTACAATTCGTCGATGTCAGGTTTTACCGTATTTACGAATAAATTACTCTATTTATCGAAGAATTTTCAATATCACACCATTGTCAAATATGTTCTGCGCTATTACTGTATTTCCTCATTCCGTTTTCGGTAAATACATTCTTAAACCAGTGTTTGCACCTATAACATAATATCTGATATTTTCATCAATATTTACCGTAAATGAATATGGGTTTTGACCGTTTTCATTTATGGTCATAATTTACTTTTTTAGTAAAAAAGACATTCTTTACAGCACAAATTTCTAAAATTAAAAATCAAATTCAGTTAGTAGAGGATGTAGAATCACTGTAAAGCCGCGTTAGTTCACTGGTACTCGTTTTGTAAACCCTGCTTTCAGAAAATATTCGATCCTAGCACATAATTATAAATGCTAGTATCTGGAGACTGGGTGGAAGCAGGAAAATTGTGTTCTCTTGCTTTAAAGCTGTGAACAAAAATATTTACATTGTATACATACGATGTTTTTCTTTCGTTGAGGCATTATCTAATTCGAGATAAAAGTAAAATGGATATCTATAATAAATAACAACATCATGTGCCCGAACTGCCATCCAGGGCATGCCCTCCTCCAGATCAGTAGTTAGGAGGAACCCCGGTGTTGTTACAGGCGTCCTTGAGACAGGAAAATATGCGGGTATCATTCTGCGTTTCATTCAGTTATTGTATTGCAGATTAATCAAAAAACAGAAACACTTGCAATTTAAGACTATGGCAGCTTTCAACTGAAATATTTCTTTAAGTTGCAGAAGAAGTTTTAAAAGGGATATCTTCAGTGTGATTTGCCACTCTTTTAGGGACTTCAATAGTGACAACTTGTCAGATGGATTTTAGGATTCGAGGATGAATAATACTGATTTGCTTTAATCAAACATATGAGATTTCTTTTAAGAAAATACAAATTCTCTGAGCTGAAAACCATTATTGCTTTTGAAGAATTTTCCATTCTCTGAAACAGATTATACCACATTTAGTGAAATGTTTTTAAACTTTTTAATTTTAAGTCATTCTAAGGCACTGTAAACTGACTTCTTTGTTAAAGTGTTTTTGCATAACTTATAAGTGTGTTTTTTAAATATTCATGAAGTTCCTCCACTTTTTCATTTTCGAATTTCTGCTGAATAAATCCTCTACTTTACGAATATGCAGATTGTAAACTAGTGATCCACAACGCCACGGAGTTGGTATCATTCTTCATTAATATTTTGTAATACATAGCAAAACTTTGTTTTATGCCTTTTTATTCGGTCCAACAAACTGTTGACGAACTTCGTGTTACAAGTGATATTCCTATGGAAGTAGACATCCGTCATACATAACACGATATGCAACTTGTTCATTAACCACCTTTGACGAAATGATAAATATCACTTCTACATTTAATCAAATTAACAAGTTAGTAAAATCATGCAATGCATTGATTATGATACGCTTTCCAATATACTAGAAGTCATTACTCAAGCTATTACTCAAGTTATGAGGAAAATGGCTGTGGAATAAATCTCACCTGTGTGCGCTGACATTTGATCCATTTTGATGATATTAAACAGAATTGGTTCAGTATATCTCCGAAATAACATGATAAAGTTTTGTCGCAATCGAAGCAATTTTACGTAAGTTATGATTCATTAGGGTTATGGAATAGACCCCGCTCCTGTGTCCTAACCTTTATCCCATTTCGCACATTTTCAACAGGATCCGTCCCCATACAGGTCCGTACAACATACCGACATTTCATCCAAATGAAAACATTTTTACGTAAGTATGTCTCATAATAGCGATGTAAGTGATTCCGTTCCGATGTCCTGACCTTTGACACCCATTTCTCCAATTTTCAATAGGGTTTGTCACCAGGTGGTCTCCTACCACATACTAAAATTTAATCGAAATCGAACCTGTTTTGCGTTAGTTATGACGCATAAGAGCAGTGGAATAGATCCTGCTCTTATGTCCTGACTTTTGACCCCATTTCGTTCACTTTCAATAGGGTTCCTTCCCAGGTATTCCCCTACCACATACTAAAATTTCATCGAAATCGAACGATTTTTACGCGAGTTATCGTGCGGACCGACATACGCACACAACGCGTGACGTAATGAGGCAGATGGGAATCGCGACCATCTTCTAGCTAGGTGTGACGTCATAAAACTTTAATAGGATCCACACACAATGCGTGACGTAATGAGACAGATGGCGTGACCGCGCGCCAACATTCTCAAAGGCGATATTATGACGTCATAAGGTTTCTAAGCATTGGTAACATTAATGGAACAACGCCATCACTAAAACCGTTATAATTCGAGGTGGTTATTTAACCCACTAAACGAATTCTCCTAAAATCGAGATCAAGCTAAATTGATTTCTAGTACCAGAAAACAGTAGGTTAGCGACTTTCATCAAAATTCTTGGAGCCGTTTTCAAAATAAAATGTACATACATACATACAAGAATTGTTACTTTAAGGTGGACGTCAAGTAATTTTGCTTCCTATACTTCCAATGGAAAAACTTCTGTACACATTTTCTTCACACTTAATGGGTTCCCAAGGATGAAAATTTGAACATCGATTAAAATATCTTCATTTTTAAATTTGCAATACTTAATATTTTCTTAAACATACCCATATTTATGCAATTCAGCATTTGTCTGTCTACTGACGTCATGAAAATACAGGTCGAGCCATCTTTTTTCTGGACAATTAATGCGTTCACAAGGAAGAAATTTTGAACACTGGTTAAAATAGCTTCATTTCATAACTTGGAATACTTAATATTTTCTAAATCATAACCGTAATTATGCAATCAAACATTCGTTTGTCCACTGACGTCATCAAAGTACAGGTCCCGCCATCTTTTCTCTGGTTTCAACACCACCAAAGGAAAAGTGAGTGGTTTTTAATAAAATTATGGTTATGTTTTAGAAAATATTAAGTTTTCCAAGTTATAATATGAAGTTATTTTAATCGATGTTCAAATTTTCATCCTTGGGAACACATTAAATGTGAAGGAAATGTTTACAAAAGTTTTTCCATTGGAAGTATAGGAACCCAAATTACTTGACGTCCACCTTAATAATATGGGATAAGGGTAATGAAATGGATCGCAATCCTGTGTCCTGACCTTTGACCACATTTCGTCCATTTTCAATATGGTTCTTCCCCAGGTGGTCCCCTACTACATACTGAAATTTCATCGAAATCGAACCATTTTTACGCACGTTATGAGGCATAAGGGCAATGGAATGCATCCTGATCTTATGTCCTGACCTTTCACCCCACTTCACCCATTTTGAATAGGGTTCGTCCTCAGGCGGTCACCTACCACATAGTAAATGTTTATTGAAATCGAAACGTATTTACGTAAGTTATGTCGCATAAGGGTAATGGAATGATCCCGCTCCTACGTCGTGACTTTTGACCCCATTTGTCCCATTTTCAATAGGTTTCGTCCCTAGTGGTCCCCTACCACATAGTAAACTTTCATTGAAATCGAACCATATTTACGCAAGTTATGACACATAAGGGCAATGGAATGATTCCGCTCCTACGTCGTGATCTTTGACCCCATTTGTCCCAATTTCAATAGAGTTCGTCCCCCGGTGGTCCCCTACCACATAGTAAAATTTCATCGAAATCGAACCCTTTTTACGCCAGTTATCGTGCGGACAGACGGACGGACGGAGGGACAAAGCTGGAGCATATACGCTTCTTCAACCTACGGTTGGAAAGCGTAAAAAACTTGCATTTTAATTATGATTAGTAATAAATTTGAAAATAAATTATTTATATTAATAAACTTCAAATACTTTAGAGTGTTAAAATAACTTTAGAAATTTCTTGACGGGTATCTGTGTACCCTACCCTATGAATAATTCATGGATATGCTGCTTGCGACTCAGTTCCTACGTTTTCCCTGTTTATTTACTACTTTAACAACTAGGAACAAATTAATTCGGGGCTATTAAGATTTTCTGACGGAAGGTAGGTCACATATTTTGCTCTTTACGAAGTGTAACGATGCGGCTGAAATGAACTAATATGCGCATCAGAATGCAATGCTTTTGTTTCTGCTTCTTCTTTTCTAAGTGGTGATTTAGAGGCGTGATTGACATTAATATTGTAAGTATATTTATGGAAGAATTTAGGGACAGATATTTGTTTATATTGCTTTCGTTGCAAAGAAGGTATTTTTAAGCCGACAGCGCAGTAAACAATTTTGCAATTTTAAAGGTTAATCGAAAGTCTTAGAAAATAGTTCAGTTGCAGTGGGTTCCTTGTTAGATTGGATGAGAGAGAGAGAGAGAGAGAGAGAGAGAGAGAGAGAGTGTGTTTGTGTGTGTTTTATTGAATGCAACTTTTAATCTGCGCATATGAAATATAGAGAAACAAAGAATGTTGCACTGATCTACATAGGAATGTACAGACATTAATACAATCCGATAAGTTCAAACAATTTTCACACTGAAACTTTCTCTGTGGTACCTTAGTTGATTACACGTACATGGTCCTCAACATTAATGGACAGGGCGAAATGTTTAGCTGTATTACAGATTGTTTAATCGAATGTTTAAAGTGAGAAAAATGATTTATGTACCTCAATTTCTTTTCTCGTTCAGATTTTCCTGAAACTTGTGCCTACACATATTTATGAAAGTTTGCATCCAATAATACAATTAGTCTCTATAAAAATGTGTTTAGACATAATTTTTAAAAATTAGGGTTTTCAGCTTTCCAATTTGATGAAATAGCATTGGAGCTCGTATCCCGGTTAATACGACGATACCATAGAACACATTTTTGTGCTTCATGATCATCGTTCCTCCGCCATCCTATTTTCTGGCAAAGTGTGACGGTAGTTTCAGTAAAAATATCATTACTTATTGACTTATTGTGGAACATCTTTACACGCAGTTTCTAAGAATACTTTTGTCGAATGAAAAGATTTAACCTACATCACATGAAGGCTTCTCGAATTCGCTGCGCCTTTCATTAGAAAATTTCCTTTATATTCTTTTTATCCTGTTTGAACTAATTCTATTTCTTTTTATTTAAAACATCACTCGAATATTTGTAACTTCAGAAATATTTTCTCTTTCGCGTAAATTTTAATGTAATGTATGTATATATACATCATCATTCATCATCATTGTCAACCATTATCAATCCACTGCTGGACGAAGGTCTCCCAAGTTTCCTCCAAAACGGTCTGTCTTGTGCCAGTTTCCTCCATGTCACTCCCGCATAATTGCGAATTTCATCCACCCATCTCCCATGTGGTCTTCTTCTGGGTTTTTTCAGTCCCTTGGAATCCAATCTAAAATTTTGGCTGTCCATCGATGGTCTGTCCTTCTGGCGGTATGCCCAGCCCATTGCCATTTCAGGGATTTCCTTCTGATCATGATGTCTTCCACTCTTGTCATTTTTCGGATCCACGAGTTCCTCTTCTTATCTCTCCTGGTTACACAGCGCATGCACCTCTCCATGCCTCTTTGAGTTGTCTGCAGCCTTTGTATGTCTCTTTTAGTTAAGGTCCACGTCTCTGCACCATACGTAAGCACTGGAAGGATGCATTGATCAAACACTTTTCTTTTAAGACATAATGGCATATTGCTCTTAAAAATTATGCTGTTTCTTCCAAAAGCTCTCCAGGCAAGCTTAGTACGCCGATTAATTTCTTCATTCAGGTGACCCTCACTTGATATCTGCTGTCCAAGATAAACGTACGTGTCTGTTATCTCCAGCTTTTCTCCATAAATCGATAAATTTTCATTTCGTGTAAAAGAATTGAACATCACCTTTGTCTTCTAAAAGTTCATTTTTAATCCCACTTCTTTACTCTTGTCAGCAAGATCTTGGATCATATTCTGCAGCTCTGATAGAATAGTTACAAAAATGACTATGTCATCAGCAAAACGAAGGTGGGTTAGATAATCTCCATTAATCTTTATCCCTTTGTTTTCCCAGTTCAGGGATTGAAAGACATTATCCAATGTGGCGTTAAAGAGCTTCGGAGATATGGTGTCACCTTGTCTCACTCCGTTTCCAATTTTTATGTGTGTTGTATTTTCAAACAGCCGAATCTTTGCACTTGCATTTTCATAGATGTTATTAATAATATTAATGTATGCATCTTCAATACCGCTGGAATTTAGAGCCATTGTAACTGCTGATGGTTTCACCAAAACAAAGGCTTTTTCATAATCGATAAAAGCCATGCACAATGGAAGTTCATATTTCCTCGCTCTGTCAATTAGTTCTCTCAGTACGTGGATATTTATCTATTGTGCTGTCGCCACTCCTGAATCCAGCTTGTTCTCTCGGTTGAGCCATGTCCAGTTTTACCTTCAAACGGTGTGAAAGAACTTTAGTGAAGATTTTATAAACCACTGATAGGAGGCTGATAGGTCTGTAGTTCGAGAGATCCTCAATGTCACCATTTTTATGTAGCAGGATCATTATAGCGTTGTTCCAATCCTCAGGAATCTTCCCTTCATTAAGGCATCGAGTGAAAATTTGGGCGAGTACTGTTTCGATTTCTCCACTGGACATCTTCTCCCAAGATGTCCCTTTGCTGTCTTCAGGCTTTGGTTGTTTTTCATTGCTTTCCTTACTAGTTCACAGTTGAATTTCCTTACGTCTTTAGTGATACTTTTTGTATGATGTCTACAGTAATTCCATCTTCTCCTGGAGCTTTCCTCCGCTATATGTTCTTGATTGCATGTGCAACTTCTGCTGAGAGGACTGGTATAACTCTGGTACCTTTCATGAGGTCTGGAGTACATGCATCATCGCTTTCATATAACTTGGAGTAGAAATCTTTCATTCTTGTCAAACTTACGCCTTTATTTCTTGTTACAGAACCATCTTCTTTTCTCAGTGCCATAATCTGTTTTCTTCCCTTACTAAGATGTCCCTTTGCTGTCTTCAGGCTTTGGTTGTTTTTCATTGCTTTCCTTACTAGTTCACAGTTGAATTTCCTTACGTCTTTAGTGATACTTTTTCGTACTGTCTTGCATAGCTCTATGTATTCCACTTTCGAAGTAACATCTTCTTTAGTTGTCCTCATCTCTTTTCTTTTTTTGCATCAACATTTTGGTTTTTCCTGATAGTTTGTTCACATACAATTTTTCTTAGACTAAGCTAATTTTGTTGCTGTTTCCATAAGAGCTTTGGTTACTTTTCTGTTAACTTCAGAAATATCCACTTCTTCCGATGTTAGGCCTTCTAAAGCAGAGAATCTGTTCTTCAGTTTCAATTTGAAGGTATTATGGTATTATTAAGGTTGGTTATGTCAATACATTTTGTTTGTCTTATGAGCTTGCCACGTTCGAGTTTAGTGTTGAGGTGCATCTTACATCTCACCAATCTATGGTCACTACCTGTGTTGAACTTGTTTAGCACACTGCAGTCTTCTATGACGAATTTTTTGTTACACATAATAAAATCAATTTCACTTGTCATCCCATTTGGATGTCTCCATGTCCATATCCTGTGTGGCTTTTTCTTGAAGAAGGAGTTCAAGATGAATAACCCTTCTTCCTCTGCCAACTCAACGAGAGTATTTCCACGCTGGTTTCTGTTGCCGTGACCGAATTTTGCATTGAAATCTCCCATAATTATCTTCAAGTTCTGCTTACCTTTGTTGTTTAGATGACGAATTTCCTCATAAAATTCTTCAATTTCTTTTAGGATGACTTGAGGTTGGTGCATACGTTTGAATAATCTGAACCTGGTATCTTCTCGAGAGTTGCATAACGAGTCGTGCAGCTCTGTCAGAGGAACTTTCAACTTCTACAACTTTATCCTTCTGTTTCTTGTTTATTATAAATCCAACACCACAAGTTCTGCCAGCATCTGTCCCACGATAGTAGAAGAGATGTCCACTTTTCAGTTCAATGAGATCTTCTGCTTTTCTTTTTACCTCACTAAGCCCGACGATGTCCCACTTGATCCTTTGTAGTTCCTCTTCCAATTCAAGAAGCCTTGAATCAGAAGATAGGGAGCGTCCATTATAGGAAGCCAAGGTCAGCATCAGACGGCAGCTTAGTTCGGTCATCCGGTGATACTTAGCACCCTATGCCTTCATGTCGCACTGGCCGCTGCCTTGGCCAGGTACATTCCAGCTGCCGGGAACTGAGGACCAAGATTTAAGTTGTGGAGTCATTTTGGAGTGGTTTGGCCATAACTCACGACGCTGGCCAAGCGGTTTGGTGAGTGTGGGATAGCATTTCCTCTAATCCCGATGGTATAGTTATACAGCTATTGGCGGTCGTCAGAGCCCTTTTATTGGGAACAGGATGCACCACGAGAAGGCGGGGTTGATATTTGTCAAGGAGAGGCTGTGATGTTACGCATCACCTTTATGGAATGTTGTTGTATGCGGCTGACGAGTTTTCACGTATTATACTAGAGCGTCCAAGGTGCGTTCTGTATGAGGTCTGGCAAAACCGCTGTTCGCGAGCCACATGCGTCTTTTTGAGATATAATGTGTGGCTAGTGGAAATATGTTGTCTGGGCTCTCTTTTGCATTACAGTTAATATAAAATGTAAAATAAAAAAATTCACGCTTTATACCTTTATCAGGTATAAACTGTGAGTCCACTGGTTCAAAACGAACGTTTAATTTTCAGGGTGAGCAAATATATTTAAGAATTTAAATGCCAATTTTAATTCAAAATTTGAGTCGGGTATCAAAGGAATTTTATATCAGTCACGATTACAAAGAAATTGTGCCTGAGAATCAGTGATCGTACAAGCTGGAGCTGCTAATATTTGTTTTAGTGGCCATGGCTTGTCATCGTGTAATTGTAGCGGCATATCGCTAATTTGATAGAGGTGGCATATCGTTAATTTGATAGTAGTGGCATATCGCTAATTTGATAGTATGGGGATGTAAGGTCAGGTGATGCGTAACATCACAGCCTCACCTTGACAAATGTCAACCCCGCCTTCTCGTGGTACATCCTGTTCCCACTAAAGGGGCTCTGACGACCGCCAATAGCGGTATAACTATTCCATCGGGATTAGAGGAAATGCTATCAAACACTCACCATCCCGCGTGGCCAGCGTGGTGAGTTATGGCCAAACAACTCCAAAATGACTCCTCAACTTAAATCTTGGCCCTCAGTCTCCGGCAGCTGGAATGTACCTCTCCAAGGCTGCGGCCAGTGCGACATGAAGGCAGAGGGTGCTAAGAATCCCCGGACCGGACCGGACTAGGCTGCCATCTGATGCTGACCTTGGCTTCCTATAATGGACGCTCCCTATCTTCTGATTCAAGGCTTCTTGAATTGGAAGAGGAACTACAAAGGATCAAGTGGGACATCGTCGGGCTAAGTGAGGTAAGAAGAAAAGGAGAAGACCTCATTGTTCTGCCAGCATCTGTCCTACTATCGTAGGACAGATGCTGGCAGAACTAGTGGTGTTGGATTTATAATAAACAAGAAACTGAAGGAAAAAGTTGTAGAATTTGAAAGTTCCTCTGACAGAGCTGCACGACTCATTATCCAACCCTCGAGAAGATACCAGGCTCAGATTATTCAAACTTATGCAAACACCACAAGTCATGCTGAAGAAGAAATTGAAGAATTTTATGAGGAAATTCGTGATCTAAATAATAAAGGTAAGCAGCACTTGAAGATAATTATGGGATATTTCAATGCAAAAATAGGGCAACGGCAACGGAATGAAAGTTCAGTAGGTAATTTCGGTCACGGCAACAGAAACCAGCGTGGAAATACTCTCGTAGAGTTTGCAGAGGCAGAAGGGTTTTTCATCTTGAACTCCTTTTTCAAGAAAAAGTCACACAGAAAATGGACATGGAGACATCCAAATGGGACGACAAGTGAAATTGATTTTATTATGTGTAACAAAAAATTCGTCATAGAAGACTGCAGTGTGCTAAACAAGTTCAACACAGGCAGTGACCATAGACTGGTGTGATGTAAGATGCACCTCAACACTAAACTCGAACGTAGCAAGCTCATAAGGCAAACAAAATGTACTGACATAACCAACCTTAAAAAACACCATAATACCTTCAAATTATAACTAAAAAACAGGTTCTCTGCTTTAGAAGGCCTAACATCGGAAGAAGTGGATATTTCTGAAGTTAACAGAAAAGTAACCAAAGCTCTTATGGAAACAGCAACAAAATTAGCTGGGTCTAAGAACAAATTGCATGTGAACAAATTATCAGGAAAAACCAAAATGTTGATGCAAAAGAAGAGTGATGAGGACAACTAAAGAAGATGTGACTTCCAAAGTGGAATATATAGAGCTATGCAAGACAGTACGAAAAAGTATTACTGAAGACGTAAGGAAATTCAACTGTGAACTAGTAAGGAAAGCAATTGAAAACAACCAAAGCCTAAAGATAGCAAAGGGACATCTCAGTAAGGGAAAAAAACAGGTTATGGCACTGAGAAAAGAAGATTGTTCTGTAACAAGAAATAAAGGCGAAATTTAGACAAGAGTGAAAGATTTCTACTCCAAATTATATGAAAGGGATGATACATGTACTCCAGACATCATGAAAGGCACCAGTACCAGAGTTCTTCCAGTCCTTCCAGCAGAAGTTGCACATGCAATCAAGAACATGAAGCGGGGAAAAGCTCCAGGAGAAGATGGAATTAATGCAGACATCATACAAGAGGCAAGTGGAGAAATCGAAACAGTACTCGCCCAAATTTTCACTCGATGCCTTAATGAAGGGAAAATTCCTGAGGATTGGAACAACGCTACAATGACCTTGCTACATAAAAAAGGTGACATTGAGGATCTCAGGAACTACAGACCTATCAGCCTCCTATCAGTGGTTTATAAAATCTTCACTAAAGTTCTTTCACACCGCTTGAAGGTGACACTGGACGTGGCTCAACCGAGAGAACAAGCTGGATTCAGGAGTGGCTACAGCACAATAGATCATATCCACGTACTGAGAGAACTAATTGAAAGAGCGAGGGAATATGAACTTCCATTGTGCATGGCTTTTATCGATTATGAAAAACCTTTGATTCGGTGAAACCATCAGCAGTTGCAATGGCTCTGAAATCCTGCGGTATTGAAGGTGCATACATTAATATTATTAATAACATCTATGAAAATGCAAGTGCAAAGATTCGGCTGTTTGAAAATACAACACACATAAAAATTGGAAAAGGAGTGAGACAAGGTGACACCATATCTCCGAAGCTCCTTAATGCCACATTGGAAAATGTCTTTCAATCACTGAACTTGGAAAACAAAGGGATAAAGATTAATGGAGATTATCTAACCCACATTCGTTTTGCTGATGACGTAGTAATTTTTGTAACTACCCCATCGGAGCTGCAGAGTATGATCAAGGAATTTGCTGACACGACTAAAGAAGTGGGATTAAAAATGAGCTTTCAGAAGACAAAAGTGATGTACAATGCTTTTACAAGAAATTAAAATTTGTCGTTTGATGGAGAAAAGCTGGACATAACAGACACGTACGTTTATCTTGGACAGCAGATATCAAGTGAGGGTCACATTGATGAAGAAATTAATCGGCGTACAAAACTTGCCTGGAGAGCTTTTGGAAGAAGCAGCATAACTTTCAAGAGCAATATGACGTTATGTCTTAAAATAAAAGTGTTTGATGAATGCATCCTTCCAGTGCTTACGTATGGTGCAGAGACGTGGACCTTAGCTAAAAGAGACATACAAAGGCTGCAGAAAACTCAAAGTAGCATGGAGAGGTGCATGCTTGGTGTAACCAGGAGAGATAAGAAGTGGAACACGTGGATCCGAAAAATGACAAAAGTGGAAGACATCATGATCAGAGTTAAATCCCTGAAATGGCAATGGTCTGGACATACTGCCAGAAGGACAGACCATCGATGGACAGCCGAAATTTTAGATTGGATTCCAAGGGACAGGAAAAGACCCAGAAGAAGACCACATGGGAGATGGGTGGATGAAATTCGAAAGTATGCTGGGGTGACATGGAGGAGACTGGCACAAGACAGATGTTGTGGAGGAAACTTGGGGAGACCTTCGTCCAGCAGTGGATTGATAATGGTTGACAATGATGATGATGATGATGATGATGATGATATATATATATATATATATATATATATATGATGATGATGATGATATATATATATATATATATATATATATATATATATCATCATCCATGTCACCCCAGCATGATGATATATATATATATATATATATATATATATCATCATCATCATCATCATCATTGTCAACCATTATCAATCCACTGCTGGACGAAGGTCTCCCCAAGTTTCCTCCACAACGGTCTGTCTTGTGCCAGTCTCCTCCATGTCACCCCTGCATACTTTCGAATTTCATCCACCCATCTCCCATGTGGTCTTCTTCTGGGTCTTTTCCTGTCCCTTGGAATCCAATCTAAAATTTCGGCTGTCCATCGATGATCTGTCCTTCTGGCAGTATGTCCAGCCCATTGCCATTTCAGGGATTTAACTCTGATCATGATGTCTTCCACTCTTGTCATTTTTCGGATCCACGAGTTCCTCTTCTTATCTCTCCTGGTTACACCAAGTATGCACCTCTCCATGCTTCTTTGAGTTGTCTGCAGCCTTTGTATGTCTCTTTTAGTTAAGGTCCACGTCTCTGCACCATACGTAAGCACTGGAAGGATGCATTGATCAAACACTTTTCTTTTAAGACATAATGGCATATTGCTCTTGAAAATTATGCTGTTTCTTCCAAAAGCTCTCCAGGCAAGTTTTGTACGCCGATTAATTTCTTCATCAATGTGACCCTCACTTGATATCTGCTGTCCACGACAAACGTACGTGTCTGTTATCTCCAGCTTTTCTCCATCAATCGATAAATCTTCATTTCTTGTAAATGCATTGAACATCACTTTTGTCTTCTGAAAGTTCATTTTTAATCCCACTTCTTTACTCTTGTCAGCAAGTTCCTGGATCATACTCTGCAGCTCTGATGGGCTAGTTGCAAAAATGACTATGTCATCAGCAAAACGAAGGTGGGTTAGATAATCTAAATTAATCTTTATCCCCTTGTTTTCCCAGCTCAGCGACTGAAAAACACCCTCCAATGTGGCATTAAAGAGCTTCGGAGATATGGTGTCACCTTGTCTCACTCCCTTTCCAATTTTTATGTGTGTTGTATTTTCAAACAGCCGAATCTTTGCACTTGCATTTTCATAAATGTTATTAATAATATTAATGTATGCATCTTCAATACCGCAGGTTTTCAGAGCCATTGTAACTGCTGATGGTTTCACCGAATCAAAGGCTTTTTCATAATCGATAAAAGCCATGCACAATGGAAGTTCATATTCTTTTGCTCTTTCAATTAGTTCTCTCAGCACATGGATATGATCTATTGTGCTGTAGCCACTCCTGAATCCAGCTTGTTCTCTCGGTTGGGCCATGTCCAGTGCTACCTTCAAGCGGTGTGAAAGAACTTTAGTGAAGATTTTATAAACTACTGATAGGAGGCTGATAGGTCTGTAGTTTCCGAGATCCTCAATGTCACCTTTCTTATGTAGCAGGATCATTGCAGCGGTGTTCCAATCCTCAGGAATCTTTCCTTCATTAAGGCATCGAGTGAAAATTTGGGCGAGTACTGTTTCGATTTCTCCACTTGCTTCTTGTATGATGTCTACAGTAATTCCATCTTCTCCTGGAGCTTTTCCCCGCTTCATGTTCTTGATTGCATGTGCAACTTCTGCTGGAAGGACTGGAGGAACTCTGGTACTGGTATCTTTCATGATGTCTGGAGTGCATGTATCATCCCTTTCATATAATTTGGAGTAGAAATCTTTCACTCTTGTCAAAATTTCGCCTCTATTTCTTGTTACAGAACCATCTTCTTTTCTCAGTGCCATAATCTGTTTTCTTCCCTTACTGAGATATCCCTTTGCTATCTTTAGGCTTTGGTTGTTTTCAATTGCTTTCTTCACTAGTTCACAGTTGAATTTTCTTACGTCTTCAGTGATACTTTTTCGTACTGTCTTGCATAGCTCTATATATTCCACTTTGGAAGTCACATCTTCTTTAGTTGTCCTCATCTCTCTTCTTTTTTGCATCAACATTTTCGTTTTTCCTGATAATTTATTTACATGCAACTTGTTCTTAGACCCAGCTAATTTTATTGCTGTTTCCATAAGAGCTTTGGTTACTTTTCTGTTAACTTCAGAGATGTCCACTTCTTCCGATGTTAGGCCTTCTAAAGCAGAGAACCTGTTCTTCAGTTCCAACTTGAAGGTATTATGGTGTTTTTTAAGGTTGGTTATGTCAATAGATTTTGTTTGTCTTATGAGCTTGCCACGTTCAAGTTTAGTGTTGAGGTGCATCTTACATCTCACCAATCTATGGTCACTACCTGTGTTGAACTTGTTTAGCACACTGCAGTCTTCTATGACGAATGTTTTGTTACACATAATAAAATCAATTTCACTTGTCATCCCATTTGGATGTCTCCATGTCCATTTCCTGTGTGGCTTTTTCTTGAAGAAGGAGTTCAAGATGAAAAACCCTTCTGCCTCTGCAAACTCAACGAGAGTATTTCCACGCTGGTTTCTGTTGCCGTGACCGAATTTACCTACTGAAGTTTCATTCTGTTGCCGTTGCCCTATTTTTGCATTGAAATCTCCCATAATTATTTTCAAGTGCTGCTTACCTTTATTATTTAGATGACAAATTTCCTCAATAAAATTCTTCAATTTCTTCTTCAGGATGACTTGTGGTGGGTGCATAAGTTTGAATAATCTGAGCCTGGTATCTTCTCGATAGTTGGATAACGAGTCGTGCAGCTCTGTCAGAGGAACTTTCAACTTCTACCACTTTATCCTTCAGTTTCTTGTTTATTATAAATCCAACACCACTAGTTCTGCCAGTATCTGTCCCACGATAGTAGAAGAGATGTCCACTTTTCAGTTCGATGAGATCTTCTCCTTTTCTCCTTACCTCACTTAGCCCCACAATGTCCCACTTGATCCTTTGTAGTTCCTCTTCCAATTCAAGAAGCCTTGAATCAGAAGATAGGGAGCGTCCATTGTACGTTGCCAAGGTCAGCATCAGATGGCAGCCTAGTCCGGTCCTCCGGGGATTCTTAGCACCCTCTGCCTTCATGTCGCACTGGCCGCTGCCTTGACCAGGTACATTCCAGCTGCCGGAGACTGAGGGCCAAGATTTAAGTTGTGGAGTCATTTTGGAGGGGTTTGGCCATAACTCACCACGCTGGCCAAGCGGGTTGGTGAGTGTGGGATAGCATTTCCTCTGATCCCGATGGTATAGTTATACCGCTATTGGCGGTCGTCAGAGCCCCTTTAGTGGGAACAGGATGCACCACGAGAAGGCGGGGTTGACATTTGTCAAGGTGAGGCTGTGATGTTACGCATCACCTGACCTTACATCCCATAAAATGTTAATAAATATATATATATATATATATATATCAGCAATTCGAAACAACTTAAGCATGATTTTCTCTGTTCATTTTGAAAATGTTCAATATTTCATATTATTTGGAATTTGAAAATCGTATCGTTCGAATGAAATTGCACGTTTTCTAAGATTTGTAAAGCAGGCAAAATATTTATTTACTTCCTGTTTCACTTATTTCCTAAATTCTCTACATGGTGATTTAAAATATTTGCTTTAGCTGTCGGACGTTTGCCTTTGCACATCTCTTTTTATCATACTGCACCACTGAATTTCTCGAAACACCTCCATTTTCAGCCATGTTCCACCTATTACTTGTATTTCCAATTTTCCTATATGAATTTTAATAGTAACTGATGCATATAACGTTTTGTGCAGACACTCTTTGTTGAAGTAAATGATAATATACTGAGAGATATGGAACTGTTCAAATAATTAAGGACATACATATATCCTCAATATTTACGTAAGTATGCAGCATGTTCAAGAGCATGTACTTCTCATCCAGAAAATACGAGTTAATTAGACTTTAAAGAATTAAATTATTACAATGAGTAAGTAATTTATGAACAATACTTTTAAAACAGAATAATAGTAAACGTAACCTTCCCCTCTGCATAAATTATGAAATAAAAATTTCGTGGGCCAGGCCTGCGCTAGAAAAAAGTTCACTGCCCAAGAGTTGGATAATTTAGCGCTGTGCCAAAAATACCTCAGATGTAAAACTGTGGTAGCCTAAAAAATCCTATAAATGCCCTCCTGAATGGCGAAGATTCAAAACAAAAAAAGAGTGGAAAAAAATAAGATAAATTTTGAAAAAGGGAGAACCCTCTATGGAAAGGTACAGAATGCGCGAGGTAAGACCATACAAATGTTTCCTTTATGTTGAGAGAGAAATCTTCTTCAGTTTGCGGATCGTTACAGGATTGAGCTCTTCGTCTAATGATGGAGAAGGTGATATCAATTGAGAACTATTTTTCAGGTTTCTTGAAGCTTTAATTGGATGAAGATTTGGTAGTGGAGGGTCTTATCTTTGGTAACCGAGCTGTTTAGAGATCTATGTCACTACAAGATATTTCTCATGGAGCACAGAAATATTACATGGGTTTGTGATGCATTTTATGCCACACTACGTATATATTTATGTGTTTTTTCCAAACACGAAAGGTCTGAAAATGGGGCAAAATGTTCTAAGACAGCATCTTAGTTCAAGAGGAAGTTTCTCAGCTGACGATTACTGATGATATGATTGCGTAAAACAAAATCTCTGAAAGCAATGGAGACAAAAAGTATAAGCATCAGAGATACTCAGAGTTTACTTTCACTAAAAATTGTATAAATGACGTTATCTTGAGATGGAATTTTAATGCTTACTTCACGAAAATCAAGTTAAGCGAACCAGAATTCCTACTATCCCGAATGAGCTGCGATATCTAAAAAAAGCATCACCTCAGGTGATGTTACAGGTTAAACTGACTGCGCACACATAGTTACACTCTGAAAACTTACGAGCACTACACGCTCCATTGATTTCACTACTATCAAATTAGCGATATGCCGCTACAATCACACGATGACAAGCCATGGCCACTAAAACAAACATTAGCGGCTCCAGCTTGTACGGTCACTGATTCTCAGGCACAATTTCTTTGTAATCGTGACTGATATAAAATTCCTTTGATACCCGACTCAAATTTTGAATTAAAATTGGCATTTAAATTCTTAAATATATTTGCTCACCCTGAAAATTAAACGTACGTTTTGAACCAGTGGACTCACAGTTTATACCTGATAAAGGTATAAAGCGTGAATTTTTTTATTTTACATTTTATATTAAATGTAATGCCAAAGAGGGCCCAGACAACATATTTTCACTAGCCACACATTATATCTCAAAAAGACGCATGTGGCTCGCGAACAGCAGTTTTGCCAGACCTCCTACAGAACACACCTTGGACGCTCTAGTATAATACGTGAAAACTCGTCAGCCCCATACCACAACATTCCATAAAATACGCACAGCCGTCATCCACGAATGAAATTTTTTGGCACCAGAATTCATTACCATCCTGGTGATGAGTTGATATCTTCGTTGTTAGGTAACATTCTTTCATCTTACATTGGTGAAATTTGCGACGTGATCCTGTATTTTCAAAATGTGTGCATATTTTTGTGTTATTATAAAATGTTAATTACATTTATGATTGTCTCTTTACAATCCAAACGTCTCGACCTGCTGTTATACTTTTTCCTTTATAATCTTGCAAATGCCATCCAGGCATGAATTTTTGAACAGCAGTGTATGCCACTTGTAGTACCATGTTTTCAGTAAAATTTGCAAACCAATTTCACTCAGTACACTCCGTAGACAAAACATTAGAGATAGGGACTATGAGCAGTTGATATAGGTACACCCCTGCTGAGAATGAAACAGAGCCAAACCTCACGCAGGCGAAAAATCGTCGGAAAGCGGCACTTTCAAACTGTGTACTGCAATAGACGAACATATGTAAACGTAGTGATCTGAGCGACTTTTTTCATGGACCCATTGTTGCCGCAACACAGATTAGTCATTTTATCGGCCAAGTTGTAAAGACCTTAAGGCTACCGAGAGCAACCGTATCAAGAGTGTATATCGTGTATGTCATCGACAGACTGTCACTGCCCACAGAGCAAACGATGCCCCACCACATGACATTGATGACCGGAGTCGACGTAAGTTATCCAGACTCGCACAGACCGACCGCTTGACAACGTCGACACAGATCACATTCAGGTTAAATATCAACGTCAGTGAGCAAATGGCGGACTCCGCATACCTTTTGTTAGAGGAACTAGGGCTCTACCTGTGTAACATTGTTGATTGCTCATTGTCGATTAATATGCATTCCCTGATTCCAGAAAGTCCAAAACTGTGCCTCAGCTGACTGTGCCGCCTCGTGTGCTCAATTTCAGCTTATGGAACTGACGTGAGGGTGCGGGAACGGCATCTACAGCATGAAGCTATAGACCCAACGTGGTATATCGACTAAAGCTTTGATGCGTCTGTGAATGTTTGAGAAGCCAGCTGAAGATGACTTTAACAACTGTGTGCTTTACCAGCATACGCTCGCTGTTCATCTCCACTCTTTCATGGCATTCGTTCATCCTGCCACCGATGGTCCGTTTCAGCTGCAAAATGCGCCTCAGTACCGTACCCAAACCACTCGGGCATGGGTCGAGAAACACTGACCTTTGTTTGGAATCATCCAATGGCCACAGGTTTCCGGAGTGCAACCCTGTAGAAGCACTCTGGGATACCGTGGTTCAGAACACCAGATGCTTGGATCCTGGATGGACGTTTAGTTCGGTATTTCAACAGGCACGGCTATCATTACCTCCGAAAATTCTGAGGCCTCTAATGGAGTCGATGCCTGAGCAAGACTCCACGAAATCTGGCAGTCCGGCTCATTGTATTAGAGAGTCATAAACGTCAAACATAATGGAAAACACTTTCTTATATTCATTTCTATCAGTACAGCTTTTGTGTTAAATATATTTTTTCTGCGCATGTAGAATAACCATTTTTATCACATGTGGCAAGTGTCTACCCGTGCAATAGTTTTCACATATCTTTGCAAATATAAGGATGATCTGTAATAAATATTAAAATTTTGAAACATTTTTCTTCTACTGAATTTTATGGTAAAAAAATTATTTAAGATTAACTTTGGATCCTTTTGCATGGTTCTAACGGTATCGGAATGCATCAGAATTAAATTTTACTTCCTCATTGTTTCCCTTCAAAATATTTAATATTTTATGAAAAAGGGTTTTTTTATATAAACAGACGTCTGGGTAACTAACTCACTTGCGACATATCACGACCAAAACTAATTAATAATGTTGAAAAATCCTTGCCTTGTTCTTTATTTAAGTGATATATTTTTATGAGCACAAAATTATAACTTAGAAACAAAGATTTGTAGTGTTCGAGTGATTTTAAACAGGACATGTTACTCTGATGAAACGAAAAGCTAACCGAAACCACGTTTGTTTAAAAGGAAAGATTTTGAAAGGACTCTTTTTCACGAGAAAAGACTCGTTTGTCGGAAAGGCCTCCTTTTTACGAGGTCATAAAATTACTTCTGTGTGTTGTGTGTTTCTTTGAAACTGATAACCTAACTAAGGTAACATGAAGTTATCGTCCCCGTGAGTTATTATCATGGTTTCATAATCCCTGGAGTTACCTAAAGATAGAACGTAGAGCCACTGATAATTAGAGACCCATGAAAAGGATTCTCATTTTAAGAGAGGTAAGTGTGTTTAAAAAAAATACAAAAAAGTTGTTACTTCAAGAAGTTTTAATGCGAGTGCTATAGGAATATTTATCTATCGGAGTAATTTATTATGGACGATTTAATGAGCTGAATCACTTTAAATGAAAATCGCATAGTTAAAAAGAATGCGCACTCTCGTTAGGTAATCACATACAAATAAATTTAGTTTGCGCATGTGGGTGATAAAACTACTAATGTTTAGTGAAATGGATTCTGTTTAATATAGTAAGGTCTGTCACACGGGAAAATTAAAGCATTGTGTCCATGTGCTTTCCGATACAATTTTATTATTCTGTACAACTGAATTCCTTAGTGAAACCTAAAACTCGCAGCGTTATTGACATCAAGAAAGAACTGCAATTGTTCGCTGCAATCCTTTTCCATTTCAAAGTCGTTACTATTCTAAAGATATAAATTTAATTATAAATGGGGGAATTTTGTTTGCTGAACTAAAATTATGAATTAATGGTTTTGATTCCGAAATATTTATTTCACGTGTAAATTTTCCACGAAACATATATTTTACGTACGTCCATAGATTTCGAACATATGCCTACTTAACAAGAATCTGCGCTGAGATAAAGGAACAAATAATTGGGGAATCATTTCCCAAGTTTGAATAATGCATAATAAGCATCACATTACTTTCTCTTAACTTTTCTTATTGATGGATACCGTTCATTGATGTAACATTTAATTCAGATGCATCTGTTGTTCGTATTTCATCTCACATATTCTCCATTTGATATCAGTTGAAAAGATTCTGTTTTAGTCACCCTTTCTGTAACAAAAAATCTATTTTGAGCGAATTAGTGACTTTGTATTCCTATCGACCTTTCGATAACAACTGCCAAATAATATTACTTTCTAAAACAGTATTATTTTGCAATATTTACCGAAACAGATAAAACATTTACACTAATGAATTGGATACATTGCTGATATTACTTTACTGAATTATGGTTTATTCAACAAATGCGGATTTTGAAAATTGGCCATTTTAATAGTCAGGGAACCGAAATTTAGGAAAAGTATTATTTCACGGGGAGTTCTTTATTTTTTCACGAAACTGAAAGAAAACAGCAGATTTGTTTTACGTCCAGTTGAGCAAAATAGTAGTTTAATTCTGCGTCCGGATGTGTTGATATTATCACTTAAATCATAAACCGTTCTGACATAATGTGAAAAAAAAATTTGATTTGCAATATAATCACACAAAAATAAATTATTCATGTATTATAATTTTATTTTACATTTTTTTACTGTTAAGTTTTTAATCCAATTGATTTTAAGCACGGGACATACGAAATACAATGAAATCCGCAGTACTCATATAAGAATATTTCGTTAATGGAAACTGCATAATGTTCAGCAGAAAAACAGACGCTGGGTTTCCAAAACCGCTTGCACATTGATTAACAATATTCAGATAATTACGAGTTAGTATGGCTTCCTATCCACGTGGATGACATGATATATCACCTGTCTTGAAATGAGAGCTGGGGTTGCGTGAGCTAAGTCTTCCACCAAGGACGATTAGAAAGAGAAGCTAAGGAACGGATGAAATAATTGTAACCCGTAGTCCAGTATCTCGATACCACCTGCTTAACACGCCCGTCCGACCCAAGCCAACTGCACTAAACGACTCTGATATTTGGAAAATTAAAGATGAATCGTCATCGGAAGGTGTTCGACAGTTATTCCTAACGTTCTGTTTTATCCTTGATCTTACTTTAAATACCACAGCTCCTGGCTTTACATTTTTTGCAACGGCATCGAAGTATACTCAAAAGAGAAAAATAAATATATAAAAATACAAATTAAAGCATTTTTGCATAATTCTAAATGCTTTGCAGTGCATTCTGTGTCAATGCCCTCAGGAAAATGTGATTATATTCCCAGCAAAAGCATTGAAAATGTACTAGATTCGACATATTATTTGACAAGACAAAACATTTAGCCGACGTTAACAGACGTGACCAATTAAAACAGAAAAAAACAACTCGCCCAATATTTAAATGGTGTATAATGAGTTTCATCAGCACAATAAAAGATACTGTTGTGCTTGCTTTTACGTTCTGAAAAGAGGGAAAGCAGGGTCGAAACCTGAAACTGATTGAGGTCTTGCTAATTTCCAATCAAACAAAATTACTGTCGCATCGAGGATTACTTTTTGATGATCAGTGCCAGTTTCTGAACGTGCATATTTTTCTGTTGCTTAGAATTTCCTTATTGGAGCTTCAATTCTATGTACTTAATTGCAAACTGTATTTTATGTGCGATCTTTTATTTCAATATAAAATTACGTGTATGTATGATGCATTTATTATTTATGGATCGTGTTAAACCACATTTGCATTCAACATATATTTCTCGGAAGCAGTAAAGAAAAGAAAGGAAGTGTTCCTTATGTATGAAAGAAAACAGCAAATCCCTAATCATTTCAAACACTGATGAAGCACCAAGATAATTCTTTTAAAAGCAGATTTGTTGCACCATACTTTGAATTTCGTTACAATCGGAAAAATTGTTATATTTAACAATATGTAAAACATATCATCATCATCATTGTCAACCATTATCAATCCACTGCTGGACGAAGGTCTCCCCAAGTTTCCTCCACAACGGTCTGTCTTGTGCCAGTCTCTTCCATGTCACTCCCGCATATTTACGAATTTCATCCACCCATCTCCCATGTGGTCTTTTTCTGGGTCTTTTCCTGTCCCTTGGAATCCAATCTAAAATTTCGGCTGTCCATCTATGGTCTGTCCTTCTGGCAGTATGTCCAGCCCATTGCCATTTCAGGGATTTAACTCTGATCATGATGTCTTCCACTCTCGTCATTTTTCGGATCCACGAGTTCCTCTTCTTATCTCTCCTGGTTATACCAAGCATGCACCTCTCCATGCTTCTTTGAGTTGTCTGCAGCCTTTGTATGTCTCTTTTAGTTAAGGTCCACGTCTCTGCACCATACGTAAGCACTGGAAGGATGCATTGATCAAACACTTTTCTTTTAAGACATAATGGCATATTGCTCTTGAAAATTTTGCTGTTTCTTCCAAAAGCTCTCCAGGCAAGTTTTGTACGCCGATTAATTTCTTCATCAATGTGACCCTCACTTGATATCTGCTGTCCAAGATAAACGTACGTGTCTGTTATGTCCAGCTTTTCTCCATCAATCGATAAATCTTCATTTCTTGTAAAAGCATTGAACATCACTTTTGTCTTCTGAAAGTTCATTTTTAATCCCACTTCTTTACTCTTGTCAGCAAGTTCCTGGATCATACTCTGCAGCTCTGATGGGCTAGTTGCAAAAATGACTACGTCATCAGCAAAACGAAGGTGGGTTAGATAATCTCCATTAATCTTTATCCCTTTGTTTTCCCAGTTCAGTGATTGAAAGACATTTTCCAATGTGGCATTAAAGAGCTTCGGAGATATGGTGTCACCTTGTCTCACTCCCTTTCCAATTTTTATGTGTGTTGTATTTTCAAACAGCCGAATCTTTGCACTTGCATTTTCATAGATGTTATTAATAATATTAATGTATGCATCTTCAATACCGCAGGATTTCAGAGCCGTGGTAACTGCTGATGGTTTCACCGAATCAAAGGCTTTTTCATAATCGATAAAAGCCATGCACAATGGAAGTTCATATTCCCTCGCTCTTTCAATTAGTTCTCTCAGTACGTGGATATGATCTATTGTGCTGTAGCCACTCCTGAATCCAGCTTGTTCTCTCGGTTGAGCCATGTCCAGTGTTACCTTCAAGCGGTGTGAAAGAACTTTAGTGAAGATTTTATAAACCACTGATAGGAGGCTGATAGGTCTGTAGTTCCTGAGATCCTCAATGTCACCTTTTTATGTAGCAGGATCATTGTAGCATTGTTCCAATCCTCAGGAATCTTCCCTTCATTAAGGCATCGAGTGAAAATTTGGGCGAGTACCGTTTCAATTTCTCCACTTGCTTCTTGTATGATGTCTATAGTAATTCCATCTTCTCCTGGAGCTTTCCCCCGCTTCATGTTCTTGATTGCATGAGCAACTTCTGCTGGGAGGACTGGAAGAACTCTGGTACCTTTCATGATGTCTGGAGTACATGTATCATCCCTTTCATATAATTTGGAGTAGAAATCTTTCACTCTTGTCAAAATTTCGCCTCTATTTCTTGTTATAGAACCATCTTCTTTTCTCAGAGCCATAATCTGTTTTCTTCCCTTACTGAGATGTCCCTTTGCTATCTTAAGGCTTTGGTTGTTTTCAATTGCTTTCCTCACTAGCTCACAGTTGAATTTCCTTACGTCTTCAGTGATACTTTTTCGTGTTGTCTTGCATAGCTCTATATATTCCTCTTTGGAAGTCACATCTTCTTTAGTTGTCCTCATCTCTCTTCTTTTTTGCATCAACATTTTGGTTTTTCCTGATAATTTGTTCACATGCAACTTGTTCTTAGACCCAGCTAATTTTGTTGCTGTTTCCATTAGAGCTTTGGTTACTTTTCTGTTAACTTCCGAAATATCCACTTCTTCCGAAGTTAGGCCTTCTAAAGCAGAGAATCTGTTCTTCAGTTCCAACTTGAAAGTATTATGGTGTTTTTTAAGGTTGGTTATGTCAATACATTTTGTTTGTCTTATGAGCTTGCCACGTTCCAGTTTAGTGTTGAGGTGTCCAGTTTAGTGTTGAAGTTTATATATATATATATATATATAAACTTCAACAAAAACGTCGATTTCTCATTCCAGTAGTTATTATTTAACTATTAGATAATGTCTACTAATAATGTTTGCATACCGTTTTATTAATATGATGTTTGTTTTACTATTTTGTTAGCCACGTCAAATCTGTGATGCCCAAATTTGGAGCCAAGCTTGGCTGAATAGTAATAAGATTGCAATGCAAAACCGTTCTGGCTAGTTACAAAATCATTTGATTAACCACAAACCGTACAAATTACAGGAATCAAAACAGAAAATTCAATTTACATTTGTCAGATGTATAGCTATAATTTTTAGATGTACGTAGTAAAATAAAACTTTTAAAAAATCAAATACGAATATTTCATTGTCGATTACTGAGTTTCCAACTTTGGTATTAACAGCTTCACAGTTAAAAGCAGTAAGAAGAGTTAAATGATACGAACTCCATTACCATTTAATAAACACAAACAATTATTGAACTTCGCATTTAATTTTTAAATTAATATCTCACATACTTCCTCCTTTCACACACTAACTTCTGTGCAAACGACACTTACTGCCTCTGTATCGTAAAACTGGTGTTTCTTTAAAGTATAACTCATTAACTTTGGCAAGAGTGTTCAATATTCCTGCATTTTGTAGCTGATTTTTTTCATCATTTTACTTTTCATTGCTTACGAAAGAATAGAGATGATCATTCATTATTGTTGCCAATTAAGTGTTTTTACTCTGCAGATCTCCGCCAATGTTTCGAACGAGTATAAGGTCTGGCTCCTGATTATTCGCCGTTGAAGGGTCCGGATTTGAATCACAAGAGAAATTGAAGTTCTTGTGTAAGTCATACGGCACTGGATGGCTCCCTTACCTGAAAAAAATGGCAAAAAATTAACGTCGGGCAACTCCTTGTAGCCCATTAATTTGCTCACAGTGGTTGTTAAATATTAATAAAAAAAACAATGGTTCGTTCTCTAAAATGTTGAAGCATACAACCTCCAATTCTTTCATCCTGTAGGAAATGGAATGAAAGCAATCCGCACAAACAGAACATTCCCCCACCATGCCTCCATCTTGAGATGTTTGTGTTGCGTTGACAAGGAAATCTGTGTCGGTTTGCTTAATGGGGATCCCGCCATAATCTCTTTCTGCGGTCGACACAGAAAAAAAGGTATCGAGACCTCTTGAAATGCATGAATTTTTTTCAAGTCTCCAATGTCAGTCACGGAACTGATGTTTCAAATGAATATCGTCCGGGACATTTCTTCAAAATTCATATCCAGCCATCAGCCACGCTTTGTAATAAACGCAATTTAATATGTTCCTATAGTGTACCAATAGACTAAAACTGGCAAATCTGTTAGGAAATATTTTGGAACAACTCCAGTTGTGGAGCAGCATTCGTTGCAGTTACATCTTTAAAATTATTTCTCTAATTTGCAGGTGCATTCATTTCGGTCTTTGGAAAAACAAGTAAAATTTAAAAAGAGTCTAAAAAATTCCATTATTTTGCACGTATAAAGTTAATGACAAAAGTATTCCGCTTTCCTGCAGCAATTAATGTGTATCATTATGAGAATATGTTATTTAAAGATGTTATGGAGCACAGAAATTAATAAATATTGGTATGAGAAAAAATCCGGATACCTTATTTCTGAGTAATTCCACACCAATTATGAGTACAATTTTCGATTTAAATATAGTTCTATTTTTAGAGATAAAGAATTATTTATTCCGATTGATTTAGGGTTTTTCTCCAGTAAACTGCATCTTTGAAACAAAATTTTGCGGTATGAAATACACATTGTGATCTATTAACATATCGTTAACAATTATTAACACAGGGCTGCAATTAGCAAGGGCAATTGAAATCTACGTTTTCATGGTTAAGTGTCGCTCAAGCCGACCGTTATACTAGCATGCACAAAAACCATGTACGTACGCATGATCTTTTAATTTGAGTCATTTTCCTTAGTACTGCCTAGAAAATTTAATACACGAAACTATTATTCAAGTAGTTGCTACAATTTTACTCCAGTATACTTAATCTTTTGAATCGCAAGCTTGGCGAATCGATAATTTTAGCGATTAAAAAATCGCTTAAGCGTCACATACATGTAAACACATTCATCCCAAAAGAAAAATTTCATTTTATAATTTATTTTTATAATATTTTACTCTAAGTAAATTTTATTTTAGAATTTTATATATCATGCAAAGAAAATTTCATTACCCTAATAAATGAATTCTTTACTGAATTTTTAGGAATACAATAAGTGTAGTGAAATGAATGTTGGATTCTGGACTTTCACCTAACTCGTATTGCTGTGAAATATTTGGATTTTAGGCATGCATCAAGGAATATAACATAAAATTTCTTGACGAGGGAAAACCGTAGTAGCTTCAATCCAAATTGTAGTAATTATGCATCGTAGAATCCTTGACACGTATAACAATAAATGCTTTCAGCTTTATTCCCATAATGCCTGTGAACGAAACTGTAAAAACTTAAGAACGTTCCAGTTTTCATTAACACAAAAATATTACCTGTGATAGTCAATCCAGGGGAGCGACTAGAAGTCTCTAAACTTTGTGCGTTCCATGACTGACTCAAAAATCCATCACTCACGATATGAAACGGCAACATATTCTCTAGGCGGAAAAAGCAATACGCCTGTTCGTTTACATGCCTTTTAAGTTGAAATGCATTTCTCGTGCTGCTATCAAAGGAATTTATTTATTTATTTATTTTTATTTCAGTTGTTTTAATAAAAACACATTTAAAATAAATGACATTATTATGTTTATTAATACAAAACAGTTGGGAAGGGAGGGGGCATAGCAAAACAAAGACCTCACGTAGCCCCAGTCTCCTTACATACACATACTCAGTCAAGTGCGACAGAGACAGCAATCCGGATTACATATTAGTGAAAGTTAGTAAACATGTTAATTTATTCAAAAGGAAAGGAAATGAGATAATAATTAAAAATAATGAAAAGAAGAGATCATTAAAAAAGATAAATGTAAATGCAAAGGTCTTTCTCAGCTTATCACTCATTATGTTCATTATATATCTCACATTTTTCCTACTTTCTCATATTAATATCCCCCCTCACCTCCCCCTCATTTCTAATTTTTATGTAACAGATGAAGTTTTAATTTCCTATTAAATATATTAAAGTTATTCTGATAATTAATCTCACGTGGTAGTGTGTTCCAATATTGAGGTCCCATGTAATTTATACTTATACAATTAGTACTGGGAAAGACTGGTTTCAGTATATCTTGATTGCTCGTATTGCAGCTGTGAACAGATTAGAAATTAATATAAATTAATTAATATAAATTAATTATTAACATTATTTTTAATCTTTTTACGCAGTATCATACCTAACTTAAAGTTATATAACTGGCTAATAGTTAAAAAAACATATTTCGCAGGGGGTTCTCTGGCAAAATTTGTCGAAAACTAAATTGTGCTTCACATATATATTTGTGATTTTTTCCATTGCAATAATCTGACAAATTTATTCTCTAATATCTGGAATCAGGAAATATTCATTAATGTAGCCTGCCTTCATGCCAGAATGCAATAGTCAAAGTAAGACTGTACTAATGAGTAATATAATAGCTTTCGAACCATATTTGACAAAAGTGAGACTATCGAACTAATTATACATATATTTTTCGGAAGTTTAACAACAAGATCGTCACTATGTAAGTTCCATTTCAAATTATGTTGAAGCATAATTCCAAGATATTTAACATTGTCCACATATTCAATAACTTTATTGTAAAATTTTATTTGTAATTCAGGCGATATCTCAATTGTCTGTGTAGAGAAAATCAATGCCTTAGATTTATTAGTACTATTTACAAGATGATTTACCGAAAGCCAATTTGAATACATGCACAGCTGTTCAGTACGATGTGCTGCAATTTCATGTATATCATAACCAGAAAATAGCAAAAATAGTATATAATGTTGTAGTAGTATTAAATAAGATATCAAAAACATCATTTATATATACATTAAAAAGTAAAGGGCCCGGAATGCAGCCCTGGGGCACCACAGGTTTAATAAATTCTATTGGAGACATGATTTCATCTATCTGTGTATATTAAAGTATGTTCTTTAAGTAACTTTCAAAAAGATCATTAGGCAATCCTCTAATTCCACTGGTATATAATTTATCTAGGAGAGTGTTATGATTAATTGTATCAAAAGCTTTAGATAAGTACAGGAATTTTGCCACTGTTATTTTTTTCCATGTTCTTTTGTATGACGTTTTGAATAAAAAGTAAAGCTCTCTCAATTGATCTATGAGGCTTGAAACCAAACTGGTTAGTATCTTTATTTTCACATTTATGCAAGTTGTTACCCTTTTACATTTTAGATTTTCAAGAACTTTAGCCAAGTCAGTCATTTTAGAAATAGGTCAGCATTTTTTTCACAATTTTTAGAACCAGATTTATATACTGGAAAAATTTTAACAATTTTTAGAGCATGAAGAAAAATGCCAGTGTTAAAATCTGACTAAAAATGGAAAATAGTGACTCGATCAATATGTCAGAACATGCTTTTACAACAGCAGGACTAGTATCATCATAACCAGGAATAAAAGATACACCGAATATAAACGCAATGGGCAAAACATTATAAATACCTGTGTCATAGCGTATTGGTCTTCTTCTAGAGGGAATAATAGCCTGTACCATGCACATGCAAACAAAGCCGGACAAACTCCAAAAATTCAAAGAGTTATACCAACGATGCCAAAACACATTGCATACGGGTTATATTATTATGGAGTAAATTTTCTTACATATGTCCTGTTATTTCATTTTTTATGAAACTTAAGGTGCCACAAATCGGATGTACCTTTCTTATACTATGTTTTGTCTTCCTAGTTTAGCGATCGGCCTCAGAAATATTTGGGGCTAGATTTTTCTACTGATCCGTGTTCGTGTTTGATTTGGAGCGCTGTTTCCCAGAGGGTGCGGGTGCCGTATGATAAGCGAATTACCCAGCCAACATCGGGAATGGAACCCGGATATATGCCCACAGTCTTGTTCTTACACCACTGAGAAACGGATGTTTTTATTTTTTATCTGATTGAATTGTTAACGATCATCGTGAGCAACACGATGTGTTATTCGCAGTCGACCGAGCCTACTTAATTGCCACTGGTTTCAGGCAAGTGAGAAAGCTTGTGTAATAAGAAAAAATCGTATTATCCACGATTTACCATAAATCGAACCCGGACCCATCCCAAAAGAATAGTTAGCATCCATCGTTAGACCACTACGCAACTAGAGCGGCAGCAACGGAAGAGACAATATGTATCTCTGACTGTGATTCCTTTAATACCTAGTGGATTCCCAACAGTATGGGGTTATATATAATACATGTTCTTGTGAGAAATGGATATTTGCGAATCTTGAGCTACCAATCTTTAAGTGCACATGAAAGTTATCAAAAAATATTATTCGTTAAACTTTAGAGATAAATTGCTTAGTCTTTGTTTCTTGTGTATTACTTTGGAGAAGAGGTTAGGCAAAGAAAGGTGTTATTGAGATTGCGTGGATAATATGCTGCAATTTTCCGACAATGTAAAGAAACATGATCCTCGAAAAACGTGTCGTGAGACAGCGGCAGAGGTAGTTGCCTACTACACGATAATTGTTCCGCGTCTGGCAGAGGTAAAAAAGCAGAACATGTGGGTGCCACAAGAATTTATACCGGCCAACAAGACTAGGCGTTTCGGAGTCTGTACGTCGCTGCCTGCTAGAAATAAACAGGAACCTCTAATGCATCGAATCTTTACCTGCGACGAGAAGTAGGACCTTTATGATAATCGGAAACGATCTGCACAATGGTTAAGCAAGGCACAGCCTGCTGGACAGCATCATAAGCCACCCCTACACACCAAGAAGATGATGTTTCTTGTCTGGTGGACCAGAGCCAGGATAATATCTCCGAGTTTCTTGGCAAGAGTACAAACCATCACTGCAAAAAAGTTATTGTGGTGAATTAAACAAGATGAACCAGCACTTTCTTTAGAAACAACCGGCTTTGTTCAACAGACATGGTGTGCTTCTGCTCCAGGACAACGGCCGCCCTCATGCAGCACAACGAACGATACTGCCACTAAGTGCTTTAGGCTATGGAGCACTGCCGCATTCTGCCTAATTCCCCGAATTGTCTTCGACGGAACTATCATGAGTTTCGTCGCCTGGATCCCTTGGTGTGCGGGAAAGAGTTCACCAGAGATAACGAAGTTCAACATGCAGTTGATGGCTTCTTCAGGTCCCAGCCACAAAACGTTTCTCGTTCCAGGACCATGGCCTTAACGGATAAATGTATAGGTATATATGCCGAAGGGGTTTATTTTCCTATGTAAGTTGTCATACGTTTCCATTCACGCCGTCCAGGTGTGCTGGTCCTTAGCCGGGCATTTCATTCGCAACAACCAAACATTAAAAGAACCTAGGAACATATGCGAATGATGCATTAATGCAATCCTAACTGGCATGAATAAGAGTAACCTATGCATTATTACAAGCGTATATACTTTATTTGTTCCGTTTTTTACTCCAAAATATTTAGAATCATACTTTTACTGATTAGTACCATTGTTTTTCATTAATACATGTATTAATTAATTAATTAATTAATTAAAGTTGTGCAACAGCTTTTGGAACTAAGTCATCGACATTGCAACAGTGAGAGCCTATCATTTTCATTTTTTTAAAGGGTTTGCTATACTCTCCGCGGTGCTGCTTACTTAGCGGTTGGTACCGTATCACGTGACAGACGCTATGGCAATTTCATATCCGACGCTTTTCAAAAAGCAACTGCATCTTCTCCTCTGTCATTCGCTTTTTTATTTACAGAAATGAGATTAGGTCATATGTAATAGATTTTGGGAAGGGGTGTCTGACTACAGGTCTTAAACGCACCATAGAAATCGGAAACTAGGAGATTTGGGCAAGAGTGCAAGATAGGAAAGTGACACGGAAGAGATTTAGAAAGGGGAGGAAGACGTCCTCATTTATTACCGGGGGAGGCGGGTAGTACCCGTTGTCAACGGCTTAAAGTGGCCATCCGACGCAAGACGGATATTTAATGGTTCGAGCGTTCGTACCTGAACGGGATCGAACCTGAGTTCCTCTGTGGCAGTCACGAAACTTGACCACTACACCATCCGCGGCCTTTACAAAAATGAAATACCAATTTTTCAAATCATTGTTTCATTTTCTGAACATTTTAGTGAAAGTAACGTGTTAACTGAAACTTGAAAAGAAGTGGCATGATGTTGCCAAAATGTTTGTCGACAAGAATTTTTCACAAACATTTGACCTGTATTTTAAAACAATTATGTGTATGCAAATATCTTATTATTGAAAATAGGTTTACGACACATATGGTGTTAATGTATCTCAGTTTATTCTTCCGAAACTAGCTCGCATTTTGCTATACAGTGATTGCAGATTTGCCGAAAGTTACCAAATTTTGTCTTGATGCGGTTATCCAATATGAATTTCTGCTTACAGTATTGTGTTATAAAAAAAACTTTCAATTTATATTTAAAGCATAAACCACTGTTGATACTATCATTCAGATGTCCATTATTGTTAGGAAGTGCAACCCCCAATCAGAAGTATTTATCTCGGCAGAAACATCAGAGGAGCACCTCGTGATAACACAAGTTCGAGTTTCGCGGTCTCTAGCTGGATTATACATGGTAAAGTGTCATTTGTTCTTTTCAGGCATTCAATGGGAATTCTGCCAAGTTAATCCTTCAAACGTTTAAGGTGTTTAGATAGTACGTAGATTAATATGTTTCCTTTTCCACAAAAATCAAGGTATCCTGTCAGACACACTACCAAATGTGTCTCAATGGAGATCTCGGAAATCCCTGTAACCGCCTTCCACAAAGGCGTTGGGAGAATGGAAATTCATACACAGAAACAGCGGAAAATCTGTCTGAGCCATTCAACAATTTGAATGGCCCTGAGAGCCTGCTTCTGTTAAACACGCAAATTTTTATAAAACGTTCTATTCTTCCGTTCACAGTACATGCTTTCCGTTTTGGCAGCTTCACACTAAGGTGGATAGGGAACCTCTCGGAAGGCCGTCAAGAAAAGTCCGCCAGCGCCGATATCCCTGGACACCTGCTTAGAAATAATCTCCAAAGTGTGTTGTGAAAGCATATATTACGTTTGTGTATGGAGGAAGGAGGAAACCCTACACCGGACAGAGAAAATCAAACTACACCAAATCATTGGTATCTGTAATTCATTTTACTATATCTTTTCTTCGGAAGCTAAGATTCTGATAAATTGCATTCATTACTGTATTATCTATTCCTACACAGTGCGAAAAACATGGGATCATGTTTACTTATAATTTTAAACCAAGTTCACTACCTGTACAAGGGTGCATGCTGAGAACTTGTGGCACTTGCGTTACACGTTAAGAAATATTTTACTGCTGTAATTGCTAATTAAAATTAAATAATTAGAGTATTTTTCAAATTTAATGTGAAACTTTAATCAAAGAAATATTTATCTTTATCTTAAAGTGTTGTATAACTACGAAGATCTGGTGCCTAACGACTAATTGAATTACAAACTTATAAAAGCAATATGTAGGATAGTATTATCTTTAGTAGTTGTGAAAACATTTCGAATATGAAGAAATGGGGAATAAGCATTTCCAGAAATGCCTTACGCCAGTGGTTCGCAAAGTGTGCGCCGCGGCGCCCTAGGGAGCCACGGCTTCTCACAAGGGCGCCGCGAAATGTTGCAAATTTTTATAATTTTACAAAGTTTTCGTATTTTTAGAATTGTGTACTTGTTAAAATTTGAACTAGGCAAAGTGTACTTGTTAGAATTTCACATAGGGCTCCTTGGGAAAACCCGGATTCAGCAAGGGCGCCGCGAATCGAAAAGGTTTGGGACCACTACTTTAAGCATTAAAACTCTGGTCAAAGAAAGCCTTCCAGATAAAACGTAAAATTGTAAAATTTACTTCCCCAACATACCGAACAAAGACCAAAAGGACTGATGCCTAACGACAAACTTGTAAATACAATATGTATCATGATGTTATCTTTGGTAGTTATGAAAATATTTGGAAAAAGGGAAACATGAGAATGAACTTTTATAGAAATAGCTTCCGGAAAGAGTCTGGTAAAAATGCGTTCCAGATGTGCAAAACTGCCCTCCGCATTTTCGAAACCGACGTTCACCTCTCATATTAATGGAAGGTGGTGCTCCCCAGTTTTCACGTTGAAAATTCTATTTCTTCAATCCTGATACACTGAGCCACTGCAGCACGCGAACAGTTCACAAACTGCGCTGTTTCTGAAATAATGCCACCCTTGGCCCTAAAGCCGATGATCATCCCTTTTGGCAAATCTGATAAATCACTCCTTTTATCCATGCCACAAACGAGTGATATGTTTTCAGAGTGCCTACAACACGCCTTATGAACTCACCAAGCCAGCTCACGGTACGCGCCTTCTTTCATTGGCTACTCGGTTTTGACTTCTAAAGTAGGAGGTGGTCACAATAATGTGACCCGATTGTGTATAATGCTTCAAGATTTTCCTTTGCAAACTCTGCTGAACAGCTGAAAAGGTCTTGATTTCTTGATCATTTCGTTCGTTTCAATTTCTACTATGAATTACACAATTTATATAACTTTTTGCTTACGTGAGAGAAGATATTATTATTTTCAGTGTAAGATCATGCATTTCTCCGGTAGCCTGAAATCGGACGGTCTGCATTTTGGTACATCAAAGCAATGCTTAATACAACATGCATCTATCGTTCAAACACGGTCAACGTCTGGGTCTGACCGATGCCGCACTAAGACAATGGCCGCAGCAGTGTGTCAAGATGGTGACACATCCCTGCCACGAATGCACCGACCGGCAGAGGCAAACCACTTTATGGCATGACTGCGTGATAAGGAGAGCTTTCACGCAACACAGACGACATCGCTGTTTACCATCAAGTAACATTCTCGAAACAATGATATCATCAATATCATAATCAACCATTATCTATCCACTGCTGGACGAAGGTCTCCCAAGTTTCTTCCACAACGGCCTGTCTTGTGCGAGCCTCATCCATGTTACTCCCGCATACTTTCGAATTTCATCCACCCATCTCCCATGTGGTCTTCTTCGGGCTCTCTTACTGTCCATTGGAATCCAGTCTAAAATTTCAGCTGTCTATCGATGGTCTGTCTTTCTGGCATTGCAATCATTTATCATTCTTTAAATAGCGCGAAATTTCAATGTGGTCCTTTGAAAAATGAATAAATCAGCCGGAGTACATGCTTGCCGCCATTTACGACTGCCACCACTCAGCAGTGAACATGGGTAGAGTCGTCCAAGGTAGTGTCGTTTCTGTCAATCTCGGACTGTCATCGAAGTCCGCCGGGTAGATTTTAATGACGAATTCCAGGTTTCCTATGAAAATATATGTTCTTTGATTTAGGAAAATATGAAATAATGTATAAGAACATTCATTAATCAAAATATCAACGTAATGCATTTATGAAAATATGAATGTTCATTTGTAATGTAAGACGCGGTTAATAAAATTCAAGCTTTCTACTGGAAAAGGCCGGTGTTAATACGGGTTAACATGGAGATCTTTCTGCGCGTCTAAACTTATAAGCAACACACAATCTCTATCGAAAGTGGCGCCAAACTAATAAAATGAAGAAAGCAAGCAAGCATTGTATAAATTTAGGTGCGCTACGAAATCAGGCTTATATTGGCTGTAAAAAGCTAGGCCGAATGACGTAAATGTCCTGCCTATCCTTTGTTTACACGTTACAAGCGATACCCCATATCACAGATAAAATGGGTATAGGGTAAGCGGATGATCAAAGAACTATTCGTGATATTACCCGAATGTACCTTAAGCAGATATTTTATAGATCAATCTGATCGAAACTGAAAGCATTAATACCTTAATAAACACAAGCCGAAAACGGATATATCGAAAATGGATTCGAATTAACGGATTGGAGGGTCAAGAAGCATTACAATACATTACTTCTGCTGCAATTTATATGGAAACCTTTACAATAAATCATAGTAGAAGATACGAACTTCGTGCCAGTAAACATTGAAGCAGTAGAACTCGTATTAATCATCTTTGAACGATTACGATATACACAGATAAATAAGGTCTCAATCATTAAAAGGTTTAATAATAAAAACTGAATGTTAAGAAACTTATAAACACATCAATGATATGTATGAGGTCTATCGAGCCTATTATAGACTGATCCTATGATTAAAAGCAAACGGAATGACGACTCAAGCGGCAAGTCTTATACTGAAGTAATAGGAAAGGGTGATTCCCGGGACTCGATCTGATGTATGTTGTATCGTTATATTGATGTTCACTAAATCCGTTCATTGAGAACTAGATTAAGTGAACATCAATATAACGTACGTATGAATGCAACGTCAATGGCTTTTTCACGTTTGGTGATGTGGGACACTCAGTTCTCAGTTTTGGGATGAGGTACGTGTGTTGGCCCCTACTAAGTCAAGTTCTTCACTCTTATTTATAGAAAGTCTGTATATACACCACCTACAAACTTAGTGTTTTAATGACGGCATATTTTGTCATGTACCTCAACATTGAATACACATATCTCTGTCAAAAGGCGTTTCAATTCGGTTCATCACTCTAGTTCTCAACAGGGATTTTTCTGTCCTCAAGTTTTTACTTACCTATTACGTCTCCCTTCCCCAAAAGTGATCGACATGCCTATTGGATACGTTACGTACTTTAGTATGAGATCTGCTGCTTGAGTCGCCATTCCGTTTGCTTTTAACCTGAGGATGTGTCTATGGTAGACTCGAGACATCTCATATGTATCATTAATGTGTATATAAGTTTTTTAACATGCGATTTTTAATATTAAGTCCGTTACTATTTGAGACCTTTTTTATGTTTGTGTATTTCAATTATGCAAAGTTAGCTAATACGAGTTCCACTACTTCAATAAACCATAGTCGATTTCCACATATAGAGTATGATATGATACGTGCATGCTTCGTAAAAACTGACTAGAGACCGAGGAAAAGCATGGTGAGATTACAACGAGATCATCGTATTTGCCCACAACTTTAAAGCGAATAGCAATATCGGCATATGAAAAAAAATGTATAATAATTGAAAACACCATGCTAATCAACAGGACATATCATGGGTTTTCTACTTATTTTAACTTGTGTTTTGGGAGGTATCCCTTTCTGAAACACATAAACTATCACATATTGTCTTGATGTCAACGATCTTAACTTTAGAATAAGTAGACATTGTTTTCAATTAATTATGCAGCATATTTCAAGTGTTCTATCATGGAGCTGAAACCTGGCCTATCAAGAACAACATCTAAAATAAATGGCAAAAAATACAACTTAGAATGGAAAGATCCCTAATAAATATATGATTTCAAGATAAAGTAAAGAATACAGATATAAGATCAACAAAAATTTTTTAGACATAGGTGAAAATATACTCAATTTAAAATGAAAATGGGTTGGTCATATATAAAAAATGGAAAATATTAGGAGTACTAAAATGATAACATAATGGAGGTGACGTAAAAGAAAGGAATAGGAAAACCAGAGGGAAGATGGATGGATGATATAAACAAAATTGTAGGAAAGCTGTGGAATTGACAAGCCCAATACAGGACATTTTGGAAGAGATAAAAGGAACCTATAGCCTCAATTGTCTGTAAAATGGGTTGAAAAAAAACAAGATGATTTCAAACGGTCGTAGTAGGAATCAAGATAATTAAATGATGTTCACATTCAGTATTTGATCTGAAGTTCCTGATTACTGGGGGTTATTGTTTTGTTATATATTGTTAAAAGAAATCACGTTGAATTGCAGCAATGTAACCTGTCATGTGTGAACAATTTGATCAAGTAATTCTTTAGTTCTCAGTATATTATACGAAATCCTGGAAATTGAACGCAGTTATTTAAATATGTGCAATAGTGTTCCAAGTGTATTTTTAATTGCTGCAGGTTTCATAAAGCATTCATATTTGACATAAAGTTTACTAACAAGATACTGTGCTCAGACTGGATATGTACTTAATTCCGGGATAAAGAAGAAAAAGAGAACATCTTTACTACGTTATTTTAAGGTATATGCAAATTTTATTTATTAGACACAGTAATGTAAGCTCATCCAAAGAAAATGAGTCAAATGGCGTATGAGAAAGATATTGTGACTTTCTTTATAAATAATACCCGTAGTATTAACGGTTTAAGCGGTCGAAATACCAGAACCACATAATACCCAAAGTTTTCTGCACTTTCCGAACGTAAATGTTCAAAAAACGGCAAGGTTTTATGGAAACTACAGCAAAATGACTCTTCTCCACTCTTCTCAGCAGTACGGACCATAAACCTGTCTTTCGTCCGTGAGAAAACATTCCCTCTAGTTCTACATTCTTTGCTCTATGATCCACGGCATGATGGGAAAGGAATAGTCCCTCTGACACGGATAACATGCCACTGGGCAGAAACAAGCGACAGAAAAAACGTTTCACTCATTTCGTAGGTTTGTAGCCATTATTATAGTCCATTTTAGTAAGTATGCGGTCAGAAAGGATTAGTGGTAATCATCCCCATAAATGACCATTTTCTTTGAACAAAGAAGCCAAGAGGAAAGCCGCGTTTTGTGATTGCCAGATTTACTTGTTTCAGTCTTTTTTAGACAGCGAATATATTCGTTGGATTTGATAATAGTCCATCTTGCTAACTCTAAATTAGATCAGGCCACCCTGTGAAAGGATTAAGAACTTATCCCACTTTGACACTAGACGTCCGATTCCTCGTGCGCTGAAAGTGGTAGGTTGCTGGCATGTCCATTATTGAACTGCGTCCTGCACCTATTCACCGAAGTGAAATGGGTGACACTGCAGACGCTTCTTTGGCACTCCGAATTCTGTAAGCCAGAAGGGATCAAATCTGGGTTGTAGACGGCGGACGGAGAGTTTCCGGACCTGCATTTGGATTGCTAATCCTGGACGCATTTCGCTGTATGGGGGCCCAGTTTTCATGAATGACTCCTGTCGTGAGTTGCCCAGGCCTATTGGACTTGAGTGATGCTCTTAGAGATTTGAATGTATCCGCATACTGGGCAGCATTTACGATGTTCCGATACGGATAATGCGATCAGTATGGGCCAACATTATCTGGCATGCATTATCTTTGGCAATTTTGGTTGTGGAGATGACGTTTGTCTCCTTTGGCTGCTGTATCTTTGATTTAGGTTGATAATGAAAAAAAAACTCCACGTTTCATCACCCGCAATGATTCTGTCGATGAAACCATGACCTTCTTCATGGTACCGCAGTAAACGTTCCAAGAACACAACCATCAGAATGTCTTTCTGCACAGATTCAAGGTTATGCGACACCCACTGCGGCAAACCTTCTGGGACTGTAGACGGTCCCAGATAATGCTGTGCAAACTCTCTGCACGGATTCCAACTTTGCCGGCAAGTGGTTCCACCGCGATTCTTTTATCTTTCGGAATGAGACTATCGACTTCAGCGAAGGAAACATCGGGGATCACACGGTGAGCTTGCACTGGCTTCGAATTATTAGTCAATGATGACCCCCCCCCCCTCTTGGAACAGCTTACTCCTGTCTTTAACTCGTAAAAAAGACATGCAGTTTTCTTCACATTGTTCATGGCGAAGAATTATTTTAATGCCGACAATTTGAAAGGTTAAAAATCGGTATACCGCTCTCTGTTCCATGTTTGGAACTTCCGTTATGACTGAATTGAACGAACACTAACACGAGGTCATGCACGAAAGCCAACTGCATCCGTCGTCTTGTGGTCATAGCGCATCATTTCAATAGTGGTGCGACCTATGTATGTCGACCTTATTGCGGTAAATCCGTTCGTCAGCTTGGCTGTGCATTAGCTCGCATTCGTTCGAATGACCTTTATAGACCGCAAATTCGCATAAGTAAACATTTCTAAACGTTGGGTGGATTGAAGTATGAATCAGTGGAATCGAATAAATTTTCATGTGTCCCAAATCTTGTCAAAAGTGTTCCAATAAAATATTTCGCTCACTAGCTGGATCTTATTTAGCTCAGCAAGCAAATCTTGGTTTCAATAAAATGCTATTCTTCTTGCGTATTGTTAATACGAAACATATACAGTTAATTCCCGCATGTGAATTCAATTTTAGAATGTTGCTTTTTACATTTAGGAAAGGAGCGAGCTCTAGGACTAAGGGTAATGTGCTTGTAACAGAGAGCCTTAATAACAGCAGGTTCAGTTTTCATGTTGGGATCAATAGCTAAGCAGGTAGAGCTGTCCATCGAGTCGGCAGCACTGACGATTGCAGCTCTTTGATAAAGTGCAGTGTAAACGAGGACTGGAACATTTGATGCAAGTGAATATATTTCGGGAAAGAAACAGATGTTGTGGCGGTGGAAGATGGCAGTGCTGTTGAGTATGCAGGAGAGGAAGAATCTGGTACAGAATTATAGTGAACAGAATCAGCTGAAGGGGGGATGACAACAGCATCGAACGTACCTGGTACCTGTGCCAGTTGGATCAGAGGAAGTTTGAGAAGCAGATGTAAAGAAGAATTACGGCTATCACGGCAATTAGAAATTAATTGTTCTTCGGCTTTGCAGGAAAAACATTGTACCACTACAAAAGTGTCAATAGCTTCGTGTTTCGGAACAGACATACTGTACTATATATCTTCGAGTCCGGCTCATACTGTGCATACTCTAAAAATACATTAATTCATAAGTTTCTAAATCGACAAACAAATTACTTGTTCTGCTTTAATTTTTTTCCCAAATGTCTTACATTCTTTCCAAATTTAACAATGCTACCTTCCTAGTATTTCCGCTGCTATCCTAGGAGCTATTCTCAGAAATTATCAAAAACGTTGCTCGTCTGAAGAGTACCGCCGTCGTATAAACCGCGAGTGGCTTGTTAGATAAAGTACCTGGCTGGCTTTCCATTAGTAGGGGATTCGATCACAGGCAGACTTCTCTGAACCACAGAATATTCCCTGTGCCCTCAGTGGGCACGCATAGCCTATGGACCTGTAATATTATTAAAGCTAAAAATAAAGCTACCTGTTCGCTTCCACACTAATTCTGATCTGCCTTGATAGACAAAGTGTCCCTCAAAATGCTGCCTTCCATTTAAAGTCGGGAGCTGCAGCAAAACCTCCGAGTAGAGGTGGAGGGACTATCGATGGCACTATTGACAGTATCGATAGTTTTGTCCATCTGAGTACATTGATAGTGCATCGATAGTTTGTCCATATCAGTACATTTATAGTGCATCGATAGTTTTACGTTTTTCAATGTTGTAAGTATAAATTACGAAGATGTTAACTCTTCAGCTTCCACCGATGGATTTGACGAGGGAAACGCTCATTTTTTCACCTCATTTATACTGGTGTCGAAAGCATTGAGACCAGCCATATTGATACATGATGACAATGCGAAACTAAAGTTAACTGTAATCGAAAGAATAAACGGTGAGTGTATCTGGTTTTTGCCCTCTGTCGCACTTTTCAGTGGAATAAAGACGAAGTCAAAAGCATTGCTCTTGTTGTTTGTACTGGAAGTGTAAATGTATGTCAAGTGCTGAAAAAGTTATTTGTTGAGAGTAAGTAATCAGTAAAAATGGGCAAACATAAAAAGTATTTTGTGCAACTTTATTTTTCTTTTGGTAAGATAAGGTCTACACAAAATGTAGCTTTTGCGGAAAGAATTACAAAACGTTGGGCAATACGTTAAATCTTAGGCGTAATTTAAAACGTCAGCATCCAGCTGCTATCGTTTTAAATGATTCCAGAAAAAAAGCAATTGAAAAAGAGCCTCACTAAAATTTTATTTACTGAATTTCTCAAGAATTATTACCAGGATTTTTTTTTTTGATTGGAGGTTTAACGACCACCGTGAGCAACTCAATGGGCTATAAGCAGTCGCCCGTCCCTAATTTAGGGTCAGTGGTTCCAGGGAAGGGAGAGAGCCAGTGCCGTAAGACAAACACAACACCCATGCCTCACCGGGATTCGAACCCGGACACCTTCGGACGAATGATCAGAAGCCATCTCTTAGACCACTGCGCCACTGGGGCGGCCAGGATTTTGCTAAACACCATAAAAAATATCATAATACAAATATAAAATGAGAATTAACTAGTCACGAATTAGCTCGTTCTGTCGGCAAAACACTTTTTCGAGACTTCTGCTCACTCACTTTGGAAGGAAATCAACAAAAAGTAGATTCCCTGCCCCTGTGGTGCAGTTGTCCAAGCGCTGACTTCTGATCATTTGTCCAAGATGGGCCCGAATTCGAAGCCCGTAAGGAATAGATATTGTGGTTGTGTTTGTCTTACAGCATTGGCTTCTTCCTTCCCTGAAAGCAGTGGCCCTAAATCAGAGATGGGCAAATGCTTACAGCATATCAAGTTTCTCACTGTGGTCGTTAAACCACAAACTGAAAAAAATGGTTAGTTTCAAAGTTTATCGGAGCTTAGATTTTTGACAATGTGGAAAAGTAAGAAAAATTCTGGTCAGAGAAATAATTTTTCATCCCTGAAAAAACATTTCTCCCGAGAAACTTGGCCAACACTCTATCGATAGTTCACCTGCATCTCTGAGGTACACAGCTTTCTTTAACATCTTAAAAAATCAGGCCATACATCTTCCTTGTTGAACAGTAATGAACGCCTGAACAGGTGTTTCCGAAAAACCGTTCATCTACATTTTTAATAAAAAAAAGTCTTTAAATAATAATTAAATCCATTGTTTCACATAGAATACTAAAGGCATCTGAAAATTATAAGAGTCCGAACAAGCAATTACAATATTGACAGCAAACGAAAAACCTAAAATAAGAATAAATTATTTAAATTTACCCCGATTTACATTGTAACAAAACTCGAAATACACTTACATACATTAAAATTGCACTACTCAGTAGTGGTTTGTTTTTCATAGAAATCAGAAGACAAGTATGTAAAACATGATCTGTAAATGATTTCATTTTCGGATGGGAGTTAACCAGGTAACAAGAAATTTCACTTTCATAAGACTGAAGGTGGAAGAACCATTTCATTCTGCAGAACAGACTGTGTGAACCACATCAAGAAAAAAAAATCAAGAGGTTTGTTTTCATATTTTACTTAATTTTGTTACCAAAACTACAGGATATAAGTTATTAAAATAATTATTCGTAAAATCATGTCTCCTAGTACTGCGCAGCACAGATAACCCACATACCTACGCACATTTTATCGAGCATTTGTTCTCACATTTCCGTGTGTAATCATTATATAAGTTCCGTTAGTAGGAATCTATATAACAGCAATGCAATGTGTTGATTTGAACATCGGTTGAAAGTTTAACATATGTGTAATATATTTTCGAGTTATCTTGTGTAACCAAAATGTTGCTGTATGAAATTCCACATGATATGATCAACACGTTTTCTTTTAATGCTTATGGAGATCGTACTTTTGTTGAAAGGTGACCATTTTTTTTAGAATATTATTGTAATAATAAAAGTGTGGTTGACTTGACGTTGGAGATCTGATGATATAATTCATGAAATGTATTCCACCGTTTATACAGGCTCAATTGTACTGCTTTGTGCTTAGACACAACCATGTTCATGCTAAATGAAGTAGAATCTCAAACGATGTACAAAACTTTTGACATCAAGTTACTGGCGCAGTGGCAGGGATTGCGAGAAAAGTCAATGGAAAGAAATTAAATATATATCAGTCGTACCTGTATCACACAATTTGAATATTTAGAGAATTTAGCATAGCTGCTTCTTTTAACAAATGGATTAAAAATCTCGTCGAACAATTGTTCATCACGCCCCATTTACAAGATTGATCTTCATTGGCAGATCTGGTATAAACCATACCACTATCGCTACAAGTAGTATAATTGTACACCCCGTAGAGAGAAAGATGTGTTTTCTTTGAACAATAAAATGGGAGCCAGGCAGTCATCTCGAGTGGGTTTGAAGGGAATTTTAAATTCAGTTATATTCTTTAATCAGAAATATGATGATACCTGGCGTCTGAATGGTAAATTATGAAAAACAGGAAAACTTATGAATATAGCAATGGGGAAATACATACATACCACGACCTGCAGAAGCAGATATACCACGTACACAATTTTTAAATATATTTCCTAAGCGGGGAAAAATAAGTACTATTTAAAGAGTATCGCGTTAGAAAACGTTTTCACACACATAGCGAATATAATACGGTACAAAATTTATCTTAATATTTTTTTCTTGAAAGTAGATACAGCCACGGAATAATACGTATTAGCCGCACCGAGTGCCAGAATTATTCTTTACGAAAGCTTTAAACGGCACACAAAATCTTTCAAGAGACGAAAGGTATCCCATATTAAAGAGTTTTTGAATTGAGCTGTTTAAGCAGACATGTTTCCCAAAGTAAAATATAAGTTCACTTCGCGTCACTTCGTATATGTGTTAATTTTTTTAACAAGAAAGTGTGCGAAGATTGGTGTTCCTTCTAAAACATATGTATACACTGAAGTGCCAGGAAAACCGGTACAGACGAGCTTATACAAAATAAATAGAAACGTCACCTATGCGCGTACTATATACACACTGCGTCCGCCAGTGTGTATATAAAGCGACAGACATCTTTGCCATCTGTCAGAACTGTTTTCGGCATGCGAATGACAGGTAATAACGATTTAAGCGATTTTCAAAGCAGTGTCATGTTGGCGATCGTGAGATTGGCCATAGTACTTCGTATGTAGGAACGACGTTCGGATTTTCACGGACGAACATTGCAAGGGTGAACCGTGACTACAGGAATTCCGGCAAAACCTCCAACCTACGATACCAGTGTCGTCGTAAAAATACATTGGGTGAACGTGACCGTCGTCGGCTGTCCAGAATCGTCTCACGCGATAGGCGTGCAACACTCTCGCAGGTATCATCAGAATTATATGCTGGAGCTTCAACAAGCATCAGCGTCTGGACTGTGTAACGTACCCTGCACGATATGGGGTTTGGGAGCCGACGCCCAACTCGAGTCCCCTTGATGGGTGCACGACACAGAGCTATGCGCCTCGCTTGGGCACGGCAACACCGCCACTGAACACTTGACGACTGGAAATAAATTGCCTGGTCTGACGAGTTGCGTTTCCAACTGTATCGGGCAGAAGGAAGGATTTTGTGTGGTGCAAACCCCATGAAGCCATGCATCCCGCCTGTCAACAGAGAACTGTACCGGCTGGTAGAATGTCCGTAATGGTATGGGGTGTGTTTAACTGGACTTCACTGGGACCCCTGATATATCAACAAACGTCTGTGATCGGCCAACGCTATGTGCGCACCCTTTCTCACGAGGTACTTCCGTCCATGTCCTGCATTCATGCTGATGGGTTGGGCCTGTTCCAACAGAACAATGCAACTCCACACAAGTATCAGGACGCCACAGTACGGTTAGAGGAGCATTCATCTGAGTTTGGGGTGTTGCCATTCCCACACATGTCCTGAGATCTGAACGTGATAGAACGAATTTGGTATGCGATGCAACGCGCTATCGAACACAGGAATCCGAGACCTCGGAATACACCCGAATTCTGTAACGCTCTGCAGGAAGTATGGTGTGCATTACCTACAGCATATTTCCAGAAGCTAGTGGAGCTCATGCCTCGTCGTATTTGTGCAGTCCTGCGCTCCCGCGGGGGACCTACTGAGTATTAGACTGAAGTACCGGTTTTCTGGCACTTCAGTGTATAACGCAGAATTTAGGTCAACTGGATTTTAACATATGCTGATCCAAAACAAAACTTATTTTGATTTCTTTTTAACATAGATTAATGCTCCCCAATGAAAGAAATAATACAAAGAAAATGATCGAGTATAAAGCATCATGTCTCTCACAGTACGGCCTCCCAACACAAGGAAAGGGTTTTACTTTAAGTATAATAATTCAGACGAACATATTGATGATGTTTGTATCAATTCTCATATTAATGGAATATGATGATTGGCACTTCAATCGTAACCCGCCGCTCCAAAGGCCCTTGAAAACGTTCAGAGCAAATTAAAATACCGTGGCAGTAAATATTAGACTTCTGATTTAAATTTGTTGAAATATCAACATATCCCTATGCATATTTGGGCAGTTCTCGGTATTTCATGTCGAGAATAATTTTTTTATAGCGTTGTTTCTATTTTCATATAGTAACTAAAGGATAGTTCCATCATTTGTTTTGGTCGTAGTCCCTAAATGTGTGCATAACAATTTCAGTTAAATGGAATAAGAATACTAAGGAAATATGTTTGTTAAGTGTTAACACATCTGTCTGTGACACGGGGAACGAAAAAGCTTGAAGGGTACAAAAGATCTGCCCCAAAAGTTACCCACCTTATTATACTTTTTTTGTTTATATCCTATTATGATTAAATAGATTGTTCCAATGACAGTGGGGCCTTTATGGTATGTAACCATTATCGCTCACTTTCTCGAATTGAAATACTTGAAGTGTAGGTTTTGATTTATATATGCTAAATCAACCATTTAGGATGAAAATTTAATTTGATACGGGGAAAGTAGTCTTGGTGTTGGTTACGCAAAATTACTAATTATGATGAACTTGGGCTTTGCTTCTTTCTTCTCGTTTAGTACTTTGCAGTGTCTGGTTTAACGGTTCAATAAGTATATTTTCAAAATAAAAAAAAAAAAAAAAAAAAAAAGGCGGCGATCTATTTTAAAATGGTAGGAGAATTGCTAAGTGCACCGAATGAAAACAACTTCTTATAATCATTAAAGTTATTCACTGTTGTTCACCTACACAAGCCAAGCCAAAGCCAAATAATTAACGGAATAATACCCGAGGAACGATCCTAGAAAACTCCCTGTAAATGGAAGGTGATTCCAACACCACCGAGCAGAGAAATTCACATGGGACACAAAATTACTTGCTCAAACATTTTGGAGATCAATTCAAGTTACAATGGAGCCTTTTAGTGGCTGAATTTTCTTTAGATAATTAGACCAAAAATTAAAACATAAAATAAAAACTGTGATGTTTAGAGTCCAGAGTATGTTTAACATTAAAAATGAAATCCTCTCACATATGTTGGTCTGCAAACCAAGTAGATTTCACTGGTGTGGTTTAGAGGCTGACGGAGATAAGTGGCATAATTCGTTACTGGCCTGCTTTACGAAATCATCAAAGGATCTGACAATTCACTCAAGCAGTGCTTAGAGCTTAACGCTCGGTATGCAGATTTGTTACGTGTTTAACTTTGAGCTAAAGGCTCTTTACAATTTAAATTAGAAGTTTAAGAGTGACATTTTATTTTTCAATATTACACTGGTTTTGTTTAGTTACCTGGAAGACAAAATTATTTTTTTCATATTACAGCAACACAAAACAAAGAGAAAGAGAAAAATAAAAAGTTACTGTCACGACTCCCGCTTTACCTATGAGAAAATCTACGCATAAGTTGACTTGATACCCCAATTAGTGAAACAAAAAAATGATAGAATAAGCTATTGGGAAAAGTATGCTTCCCTACCAAAACCAAACCAAATTGCCGCCCGCCGCGGTGCCGCAGTGGTCTAAGCGATGGCCGCTGTTCCTTCGTCCATAAGGGGCCCGGGTTCAAATTCCGGTGAGGCATGGATGTTGTGTTTGCCTTACGGCACTGGCTCTCTCCTTTCCCTGGAACCAGAGACCCTAAATTAGAGACGGGCGACCGCTTATAGCCCATTGAGTTGCTCACGGTGGCCGTTAAACCTCCAATCAAAAAAAAAAAAAAAAAAAAAAACAGATTCCCCATGACATTTTATCCTAAGAAAGTCATGCCACTAAAATATCCTACTCTGATGTCTTAGTACTTTCACATAAACAAATGAAAGACACTGTCCTAAAAAAGCAAAATAAATACTCTTCAATCCTTTTTTTTTCTTAAGACTATTGGTTGTAGCAACCAGACATTTATATAAGAATAAACAATGACATTTATAGTACTGTTTAGGTTTCTGGACAGCCCTCACCCACCCACACACACACACACACAAAATACATTTTCTTTATTTCTCCCTCTGTTAAAAAAAATTATTTACCTCATAAAAAAGAAAACCTTTTTTTTTCAATGCCAAATCACAATTACCTAGGAACACGTTTTAGATATCAATCTCCAAATTTTGTGGACTCAAGATACTTTTTAAGCTGGTGTTCATCTTTTCTTCCTCAAAAGAAAGTGTGGAGGCTAGGAGGTTATAGCGCCGATGTTACCTTACTTCGCTGTTGCATTTTAATTTTGTTGCCGAACCATGAGGTCAGGAGACCGAAGAAGAACCTTAGTCCCTTGACAAAATGTTAGATACCAAAGAAATGAATATGAGGATATTTCTGGGCTTTTTTTCAGAGCTACATCATTTCCATGACTGAGCTGGTTAGATGGAAATATCACAAATTCCCGCGACGACCAATTTAGCGGGCAGGACCTATCACATTGTTTGGTGGTTCAGTAATGCTGGTTTGATTTGTTCAGCACTGCTTAAATAGCAAACAAAACAGTTTTGGAAAGATTCTATCTCATTATCTTTGCCGGTCAGCCGCGACGCTCGTCTGTCGTGCCCTTTATTTCGCTGCCTCGTTGGCCTTCCTGTGCTACCTTTCAGGTGAAGTTGTTTTCTCTACTGACTTCTCTTCGGGCAGTTCGCGTCCCTCACGCCGCTGCGATCACGCATGTGCGGTAAAGAACCGACTTCCGACTAACTGAAGCGAAAGGGAGGACAAGACTTTCACCAATTTTATGCGTCTCAGACCTCGGCTCTGGACTGCTCCAGACCTATGACCATAAAAGAAAAATGGCTGCCTCTCTTTACGAGGAAAGGGATTTCTCGCCCGAATCTCCGAGTGGTTTCCATCGTCGTGAACTTGAACTCTTTAGATGTAAACACGATCATAAATTTGACTTTCGCCACTGGAATAGCATGGGAAAACGTCCTCAGTGACGCCGTTCGAAGAATGTTTTGCTTTTTGATAAGGGATACCAGAGACTGTGGTTATTTTCTTTCTTTCTGAGCAAGGACTCCCGGAACCCACCTTTACAAAAATTCATTAAACAAATTAACTATAACGGGTATCGTTACAATCAACTCCGTAACGCATAAAATCGAATTCTCTCTAGATATAGGTGCGACGATCGTAATTACAAAAGTATAGCATAGCAATTTGCTGTTTTTGCCCTGATGCATTAAGACACAGTTCTATTTTTACTAAAGTATTATTAAATATCCTTTTCCCGCGACAATAGCGCACGAGCCACTAATTCTCGAAAGTAACCTCACTACGGAACGATCCCCGAATTTTTTTTTGACAATCACTGAATTATACTACCACTAGTTAATACTAAGTAAGATTTACACTATCAGTAACTAAATATTAATATTAAGCAATATTTTGTTCACTAATAGGTACCAAATTAGGATGGACACATAACAAAAATTTATATATAAGCTAATGGCATGAGGCATTAACACGTGTTTTTTGTCATTAGTTAAAAATACGATAAGATTAAATACTTCATACACTATATGTTTCAAAATTCCTTTTTCATTATTTATGTTTGCACGATAATATAAGAAAGGAAAGAATGATAACGACGAAAAATAGGGAAATTCAACCTTACGAATTTTTTTCATCGCTGCGTTATCCCGATGAACAATAACGCCGCTGCTTCGCCACTAATTTTAAACTAATACACCTTATACTATACTCATATAAACGAAACTAAGGCATCAAAATAGTTACGTATATGAAACGCAAGTTACACTAAGGAATTAAGGCCAATTAATCCATATGGACTACATCATATACTGTTATAAAAAAAACTACAGCAATATTTGTTCCCTCATTTCAAACACTGAGATATAATGAAAAAGTACACTAAAAAATTAATTGTTAAAAAAAGAACATAGCACGAAGGAAGGAAAAACAACAGCACAGCATGACGGCAAACTTCACTAAATCGACTTCTGAGCTAGTTGCACAACCTTTTCCAGCAACAGATATCACAAGACTAACTTACCTTGACGTATTCACATAATTTTAATTGTACACACACAAATGAACATTCCACATTCCACAGATATCTGCAAGATATAGTTATTATTGGTGATGGGTTTTCCGATATAAAAATATTTTGGCCCTTTAATTTAGAGATCGGAAAACAGCACCAAATCGCATTGATGTGGTCAAGAGAGACAAAAAAAAATTTGGTCTAGAAATGACAAGAATTGGTGAAGACACTCCAGTGACAATAGCCTGGGCATATTCCTAGAAGTGACAACTGATTAACCTGGTTTAAGCTCATCGTAACTTGAAATGTAAAATAGAGATTAAAAAAGCGGTCATGCCGTCTGTAAATGAAAGCCGACTTCTATTCTATAACGAATACAAACCTCTCCTTTTTTGCATTGTAAATATATATCCCATGTATATCTTCAAGATATATTTATTTGTTTATACGTTGACGTTCTAATACAAATAAAATATTTTTTAAACGCTGCAAGAAAATTTGCCCTTTGCAACTAAGAGCTGCTGTTCCGTCACGTTTTCGACACGCATTCAAGAGGGCCATTTAAATCGATCGAGCCAGGACCCATTTTAACTGTAAGGTTAAAATGCGACCCATTTAACAGGTATAAACTGTAAGGGACCCTCTTTAGCAGGTATATGGCTAGGCTGTCTTCCCTACTAGCGTCTGGGGACGGCAATAGAAATGACTAGCGTCTGGGGACAGCAATGGAAATCTCGAAGGAAGATCCTCATTGGTAGGAATAAAACACAATCAACCAATTGGCGTGCGTGATGTGTATCACTAGTGCCAAGTAAGTATGAAATAATTAGCAAACTTTCTGTATTTAATATAATTTTTCGAATTTTTTACTGAAAACCATTGTATCAAATTACCGGGTAAATGTGTAAGATTATCGTTCTAAATTATTTCGCGAGATAAATGTTAGTACCTGGAAAAAGTGCGACGTACGGATTCAGAGTATGGATATTAAAGGCAAATGGTACAGAAATTTCATATTTTAAATGTGTTTTGAAAATTTTAATCGGAATATTGACCGGAAAGTTCGATGCTGTGAAAAGACGCTGCGGTTGGACTAATGCATCTCTACTGCGATGATGTCAACTGTGCTCCTTTAAAAGGAAGGTTCGTTGCTGAACCGAAATGACGGGCGGAAGAGTACGAGAGAAAGCGGTTACTTTTTGGCAGAAGGGCAATACATTTTGTAGTGTACACTACAAAAAATAGGTCCAAATTATGCACACTTTATTGGCATCCCATACGTTGTTGGCAGGAAAACCCGGAAAATAAGATCTTTGATTAGCAAACGATACGTATCAGTGAGAGAGAAATTGACCTGCGAACAAAGAATCAACACGAGAACCAAAAGTACAGAGGTATGCAACTCAGCTACGAATGGAAGCCGTTCAAAGTAGAACCGAAGTTATGCTTCCCCAGTTTTCTGCACAACATAGAAAGGAATATTTGCACTTTCTATTTGGAATTAGGGAATGATGTGTGAAAGAACGAAACATTTCTGAACATGTGCTTCAAAAACAATGACAAAACATGAGCGAACTATATTCTGTAACGTATGAGTACATGGTACTTCGCTCTCCTGGCAAGAGCATATGCAGCTGCACTTGTAGTCATCCGCGCGTGAATTACTCGCCGCAGGGGATCTTTCTTTCAAAGGATTAAAGCTGCACATCGTCGTGGTAACGGTGCGTTCAGCCTACCGCAGCGTCTCTTCAAAAAATCACACTTACAGGTAAATATTACGATAAAAATCGTTAAAAGGCATTTAAAACATAAAATGGCTACACCATTTGCCATTAATTTTCATATTCTAAAATCTATACGGCGCCCTCTTTCCAGGTATTTTTCCGACGAAATAATTTAGGACGCTAATCTACAATTCCTTTCTATGTTGTGCAGAAAACTGGGGAAGCATAACTTCGGTTCTACTTTGAACGGCTTCCATTCGTAGCTGATTTGCTGTACCACTGTACTTTTGGTTCTCGTGTTGATACTTTGTTCGCAGGTCAATTTCTCGCTCACTGATACGTATCGTTTGCTAATCAAAGATCTTATTTTCCGGGTTTTCCTGCCAACAACGTATGGGATACCAATAAAGTGTGTATAATTTGGACCTATTTTTTGTAATGTACACTACAAAATGTATTGCTCTTCTGCCAAAAAGTAACCGCTTTCTCTCGTACTCTTCCGCCCGTCATTTCGGTTCAGCAACGAACCTTCCTTTTAACGGAGCACAGTTGACATCATCGCAGTAGAGATGCATTAGGTCAACCGCAGCGTCTCTTCACAGCATCAAACTTTCCGGTCAATATTCCGATAAAAATTTTCAAAACACATTTAAAATATGAAATTTCTGTACCATTTGCCTTTAATATCCATACTCTGAATCCGTACGTCGCACTTTTTCCAGGTACTAACATTTTTCTCGCGAAATAATTTAGAACGATAATCTACACATTTACCCAGTAATTGGATCAATGGGTTTCAGTAAAAAATTCGAAAAATTATATTAAATATAGAAAGTTTGCTAATCATTTCATACTTACCTGGCACTAGCGATACACATCACGCACGCCAATTGGTTGATTGTGTTTTATTCCTACCAATTAGGATCTTCCTACGAGATTTCCATTGCTGTCCCCAGACGCTAGTATAGAAATGTCGTAGGAAGATCCTCATTGGTAGGAATAAAACACAATCAACCAATTGGCGTGCGTGATGTGTATCGCTAGTGCCAGGTAAGTATGAAATGATTAGCAAACTTTCTATATTTAATATAATTTTTCGAATTTTTTACTGAAAGCTGTTGTATCAAATTACCGGGTAAATGCGTAAATTAGCGTCCTAAATTATTTCGCCGGAAAATGTTAGTACTTGGAAAAAGTGCGACGTACGATTCAGAGTATGGATATTAATGGCAAATGGTACAGAAATGTCATATTTTAAATTATTTTTTGAAGATTTTAATAGGAATATTGACCTGTAAGCTCGATGCTGTGAAGTGACGCTGCTGTTGACCTAATGCATCGCTACTGCGATGATGTCAACTGTGCTCCGCTAAAAGGAAGGTTCGTTGCTGAACCGAAATGACGGGCGGAAGAGTACGAGAGAAAGCGTTTACTTTTGGCAGAAGAGCAATAAATTTTGTAGTGTACTCTACAAAAAATAGGTCCAAGTTATGCACACTTTATTGGTATCCCATACGTTGTTGGCAGGAAAACCCGGAAAAAAAGATCTTTGATTAGCAAACGATACGTATCAGTGAGATAGAAATTGACCTGCGACCAAAGTATCAACACGAGAACCAAAAGTACAGTGGTACAGCAAATCAGCTACGAATGGAAGCCGTTCAAAGTAGAACCGAAGTTATGCTTCCCCAGTTTTCTGCACAACATAGAAAGGAATATTTGCACTTTCTATTTGGAATTAGGGAATGATGTGTGAAAGAACGAAACATTTCTGAACATGTGCTTCAAAAACAATGACAAAACATGAGCGAACTATATTCTGTAACGTATGAGTACATGGTGCTTCGCTCTCCTGGCAAGAGCATATGCAGCTGCACTTGTAGTCATCCGCGCGTGAATTACTCGCCGCAGGGGTTCTTTCTTTCAAAGGATTAAAGCTTCACATCGTCGTGGTAACGATGCGTTCAGCCTACCGCAGCGTCTCTTCAAAAAATCACACTTACAGGTAAATATTACGATAAAAATCGTTAAAAGGCATTTAAAACATGAAATGGCTACACCATTTGCCATTAATTTTCATATTCTAAAATCTATACGGCGCATTTTTTCCAGGTATTTTTCCGACGAAATAATTTAGGACGCTAATCTACAATTCCTTTCTATGTTGTGCAGAAAACTGGGGAAGCATAACTTCGGTTCTACTTTGAACGGCTTCCATTCGTAGCTGATTTGCTGTACCACTGTACTTTTGGTTCTCGTGTTGATACATTGTTCGCAGGTCAATTTCTCTCTCACTGATACGTATCGTTTGCTAATCAAAGATCTTATTTTCCGGGTTTTCCTGCCAACAACGTATGGGATACCAATAAAGTGTGCATAATTTGGACATATTTTTTGTTGCGTACACTACAAAATTTATTGCTCTCCAGCCAAAAAGTAACCGCTTTGTCTCGTACTCTTCCGCCCGTCATTTCGGTTCAGCAACGAACCTTCCTTTTAACGGAGCACAGTTGTCATCATCGCAGTAGAGATGCATTAGGCCAACCGCAGCGTCTCTTCACAGCATCGAACTTACAGGTCAATATTCCGATTAAAATTTTCAAAACACATTTAAAATATGAAATTTCTGTACCATTTGCCTTTAATATCCATACTCTAAATCCGTACGTCGCACCATAATCTACACATTTACCCGGTAATTTCATCAATGGCTTTCAGTAAAAAATTCGAAAAATTATATTAAATATAGAAAGTTTGCTAATTATTTCATTCTTACCTGGCACTAGTGATACACATCACGCACGCCAATTGGTTGCTTGCGTTACCAATGAGGATCTTCCTACGACATTTCTATTGCCGTTACCAGACGCTAGTGTAATGAACAACCTGACTGTTACGCAATTAGAAAAACAAAATTAGTTTGAATTTCTTTTAATAGCTCACGTCTTTTTCTTGTAACTAGTAACAGAAATGTCAGTTCTTTTCCGCGCAAATAAATTGTCCATTGGTAATATGGTGATTTTTCCTTTTTTACATGATACGCGTAAATTGTCCCATGCGTTTCTCAGTACAATTTCATTTTTATTTTTCAGAATGAGAAAACGTATATTTGTGAAAAATATGTTGTTTACAATATTTTTTTAAACAATACCCATGACTGAAGTGTCATGGATGTTGTGTTTGTTTTACGGCATTGGTTCTCTCACATCCCTGGTGTCAGTAGAACGAAATTCGGGACAAGCGACTGTTTGTAGCCTATTGAGCTACTCAGTATGGTCGTTAGACCCCCAGATGAAAAATAGGACAATATATGCAGCGTAATTTGCTAATTTCCTCAAGCATAAGCTGCGTAAGTCTCACAGGAAGAAGCGGCATGATCTGTTGAAGCATACTGCGAATATTTTTCATGGAAACGATAGCTCCCATGATACGGCGATGTTACCGACATGTTCCGTGGCTGGGGTTGGGAAGTGCAATCATCTCCATGTTCGCCTAACTAAAGTCCCTGCAACTTTGATTAGTTTTCGAAGACAATAGCACCGCTACGGCGTATTCCTTTCAAGACCATCGACGACATTGTAACAGCCATAGACCGGTCCATGCCGAAGATGCAGACGTCTGGCCTTGTTGACGGAGTACAGACACTTCGAAGCTTAGATGGCAGTGGTTTTAATATAATGCTGGCATCTGTACCGAAGGATAGAGCCAATTATATTCGGATACTATGTTATATTCCAATGTAACCATTACGTTCTTATTAATAATTTCCAACCCTTGAAAAACAATTGAAGGAAACGAATGATTAGGCATTAAACAGACTATCAATGTGAAACGGCTCTTACATTAATAATACGTGCACATATTTTAAACAATTTGATAAGTGTGGCTCTGTTTACGTATACAGCACAGTTATGGGGAAATATTTGTCTCTTCAAACTATATAAATTTTTTCTGCATACCTGGCGGAAACCCGAACTTCACGTGATTTGCATGTCCAGATTTTATCCACAAGATAAATCAGTACTTATAAATAGTTACCAATACGAAAAGAAGCTCAAACGTTAAAAAATGTTGAAAGAAGAATTTTTCTGCATACGTTAACACATATTCTAGGCTATGGAATCGGTTAGGTTGTTTTGTGTATATGACGAAATCAATGCTTTTTTAATCAAGTGAGTTTGTGTTCACAATCGATTAGTAGAAAGCAGACCGATTAGTTATAGAAGGTAAAGCACATAAAACCCGCCGCGAAAGGAAAACAAAGCTGTGCAGTTTTATTTGCTCTTAATATACTGTACATCTCACTTAAACTTGGCACGGTAAATATACAGTAGTTTGAACTTGAAAAAAAGCTGTTAACCATCGATGCTTTTATCAACATTTTCACATGTCTTCTATATCCTTTTGCCTGCCAAAATAAATATAATTTTTGGAGTAGTGTTTCAGAAAACATCTGTAAGAGCCACTGAGAGTAATTGACAAATTTTTCAATATCAAGTGCTTGTAATTCCTGCACAAGACTCACACGATTAATCGTTGAATTGACCTATGGGTAATGCTTGTCTGCTTGCATAAACGGCATGTTGTCTTGTTACAATTTTTCCCAAAGCAGTCAGAGTGAGACTAACTCGATTTTAAGAACGTCGGTGTGAATTGAATTCACTTCAGTCAAAAAAAAAAAAAAGAAATTAAGCTACGAATATTTCAAATCCCTAAAAGGTTCAGTCGCCTAAAAGCTTCCTGCAACCAAAACCTGTTAGACAGGACATTAGTGACTCCGAAGGGAAAACCGCCGCTCTTAGGGGGAATAAGATGCTCAGATAGGATAGGATAAATGTAACTGGAACGCAGAAAATCAGTGTCAAAGAATATATGCGTTTTCTTTTACTAATTGCTATGGATATGACGCACTGTCTTTCGAATTAACGTTATATACATACATTTATTTTGATAGGTTTAATGGTAAACGGCAAATTAAAAAAAAAAGAAATATTTTTGAAAACGTTAGTTTTAGGAAATACATATTTACAGAGAAATTACTGAGAACATACAACAAACAACATATAATGACCACGGTGTATCGTATCTACCCTTCCCATGAAATTATTTGTGATATTCAAACCGAGCATTTTTTTCTTCAAAGCCCTGAGCTTTATTTAGTGTAGAAAGCACTTCTACAATATTCATATCACGAGAAGGAACTGTTCCTAATTTATCAAACTCATTTCTTTTGAAGTTCCGCAAGGTAATGAAAAACGTTGTAGATAAAAAAGATTTTCAGTGAATTACTGAAAGCTTTGGGAAAAATTAATTGATATAACATTTCCACATATGCTAAATATTATAGGAAATTGCAAAAGACCGTAAAACAAAAGAATAGCTCACACACCTAAAAAAAAATATGGATTGGAATTCCGTAAGCAAAATTTGCATTTCCGTTTCGAATAATAATGTTACTTTAATAGCAAAAACTACTGGGTATAATTTCCTGTATAAATCTGAAAATCAACATTCGTTTAAACAAATGAAATGAAATTCAAAGTTCGTCTGTAGTACTAAAGCGTTTCATTCATTCTTTAAATTTGTACAAATTGTGCTAAAAATTATTGAATTTCAATAACTATTATCATGTCAGTCAGCTTGTCTATATACCGAAATGCAAAAAAATTCTTCTCATCGGCTTTATATCAAGATTTCACCAGCACCTTTCAACATTCTCCTAAAATTGTTTAAATCGTATATGAAATGTTTTTTTTAATTTTTTCAGTTACCGAAATCATAGGAGGGAAAACATCTAATTAACAATTCGGTACAAAACATATATAACCCTTTGAACCAGATGACCCAAGACTTATCAGAAACATAGAACAACATGAAAGAATACAGAATTTATTGCCAAAAGATTGAATCAGTTCCAGAGGCTAAAATGGCAGTCATATATCTGGGACCCATGGTATAGCATCGAGACATTCAGCACTCTTTTATCAATTGTCTTCTTGCAAGCAGAGTCGAGCATGGGATAGCGTCAGGGCACGGGCTTCATTTTCCAAGAGCTTCTCAACTTATTCTTACGTACTCCATTCCCCGGTGGAAAGGTAGTGTTGTGTATACGAGTAAAATGATGAAGATGAAATTACTTATCACATATTATTCGAAAGGAGCAGAGTGAGCTGTGGTGTACGTACCATGGTATTGTTAATTCTGTTATAGAGCATTAAAAGAGCGATCAAAAACGAACGTACTTATCTGAAGTTAAAATTACTTAATTCTACTTAATTCCAAAAAAGATGGATAAGTTGGCCCAAAATTTTAACAGGATCCAAAAAATACTTTGCTTTCATTTGTTCTAAAAGTATATGAAACAAGAAAAACGACACCGAATTTTCGGGTGTAATAAGCACGTCTTTTGAATCCGTTATGACGCAAATTAAATTTATCAAAGCTATTCAATGTTAATGGAACCGGTATGGAAAACAACAGATCTGACGAAAGAAAGAAGATTTCCAATCGGGGTTTTAATCCAGGAGATATTACAATTAACGGAATCGTGAGCTTACGAACTCTTAGAAACAGAGATATTGACAAACATAAGATGCGACTTTACGACGCCTGATGGGAAAATCATGCATTACTTTAGAAAGAAAATAAACTCAAAATGTTTATCCATTAAAGCGCCATCGGTCCAAGAAAAAAATTTAGTCCAGTTTCAGGAGCCCAGATTTTCCTACAAATACATGAGAAGCAGAAATTAACACTTATGACCCCTGGTAGCCAAACCCTTATTTACCAAACATTAGAAATTATGTGAAAAATATTTTCCATCAAGTCTTGTATGCGATACAGGAAAACGTTTTCAAATCGGAGCTTTAGGAGCAGAAATAACGCAGAAAACGCAATTTACCTTTGTGCCCCCTAGCGGAAAGTCTATGATTTACTTGTAAATTTTGAATTTATAGAGAAAACATTTCGCATTGGAAGCGCTATCCACCAAAGAAGGAATATTTTAAATCGGACTTTTAGAAGTAGAGATATTGACAAAAAATAGATATACATCTACGCCTCCTGGCGTAGAAACCATGAATTATTTCAAGAAGAACATTTTCCTAAAAGGTTTGTTGACATGAGTAGTATCGGTCAACAAAGGACTTTTTTCAATCGAGATTTCAGAAGCTCATATTTTGCTGCAAATACATCAAAAGCGGAAATTAAGACTTACGCCACCTGGTGGCCAAACCATTTTTTACAAAAACTAGAAATTATATGCAAAGGATTTCCCATCAGGAGCTGTATCTGGTGCAGAAATAATTTTTCAAAACGGAGAAGCAGCGATATAGGGGGAAAAACAATTTACCTTTACGCCCCCTAGCGGAAAGTCTATAAATTACTTGAAAATTTTGAAATTATATGAATCACATGTAACACTAGAAACACTATCCAACAAAGAAGGAATTTTTAAATCGGACTCCTAGAACTAGAGATATTGACAAAAATATGATATAAATCTGCGCCGCCTGGCTTAGAAACCATGCATTATTTCACGAAGAAAATGTTCCGAAAAGGTTTGTCGACATGAGTAGTATCGGTCAACAAATGACTTTTTTTGCAATCGAGATTTCAGAAGCTCATATTTTGCTGCAAATACATCAGAAGCGGAATTTAAGGCTTGCGCCACCTGGTGACCAAATCAGGTTTTTACAAAAATTAGAAATTATGTGCAAAGTATATCCCATCAGGAGCTGTATCCGGTGCAGAAAGAATTTTTCAAATCGGAGATTTGGAAGCAGAGATATAGGGGGAACTCAATTTACAGCTACGCCCCCAGCGGAAAGTCTATGAATTACTTGAAATTTTTGAAATTTATGAAAAACATGTCACACGAAAAACACTATCCATAAAAGAAGAAATTTTTCAAATCGGACTCCTAGAAGTAGAGATATTGACAGAAATAAGATGTATATCTACGCCCCTGGCGGAGAAACTGTGGACTATTTTAGGAAGAAAATATTCCAAAAATGTTTATCGATGTGAGTGGCTTCAGTCCACGAAATATTTTTTTTCAGTCGATATTTTAGAAGCTCAGATTTTATGGCAAATACATCAGAAGCAAAAATTAACCCTTACGCCCCCTGGTGGCCAAAGTATTCTTTACCAAAAATTTGAAATTAAATGCAAAAGAATTCCCACCAGGATATGTATCCGCTGAGGAAAAATAATTTCAAATCGGAGTTTTAAAATAATTGTAATCGGGAAAAATGTAATTTACTTTTAGAACCCCTAGCGGAAAAGCTATGCGTAATTAGAAAAAAGTAACTATATCTAAAATACTCTTCGACATAAATGGAATCGAAAGATAAAAGAATATTTTCAATCGGATATTTAGAAGCAAATATGTGGAATAAAACGTACTTTTGAATTCGAAATCACCTGCTTTTACGCCCTCTAGCAGCGAAATTGTGCATCGTCAATAGAAACGAAACAAAGGATCATCATTCACATATTTCAAGTTTCCCAATGCAAAAAAGAATTGTTCAAATCGGCCTAATAGTTGCAGAGATATCGTGGGTAAAAGCGGACGGACAAACCGATAACATAAGCACGATCTTTTTTTACAAAAGACGTGCTAAAAGGATTACCTCATGTCATTAAAATTAATATCTTTCATTTACTTTGTTTGATATAGAGTTTATTCCGGTGTCAAGTAAGAGTGACTTAAAAGTATTTTCCAAGATTTTCTAACTGCAAACAATGCTTCATAATAAGTCGTTTTGAATATAACTTTTGTAGTAATGAATTTATAAACAAAAAATTTTGGAATAGGCAATTTTAGTGTCTATCACGGGATTTTTGAATATATTAGATTTCAAGAAAAATTCATGGGAAAATGAAAACAAGAAGTTGAAAGGTTTCAATAATAATGAATTGTTAGAGAACAGATCTTGGTCAATATGTGTTGCAGCATAAAGTAAACAGCGTGAAAAGGAATTTGAGTAGAAAAATATCATTTTCCTTGTATCACTTAAGGTATATTGTTAGGCCTAGTATAAATGATATAGTGATATTTTATTTGTGCGTGTTTTTATGATGTTGAAGAAACGAAAGAGTGAAAATGAGTGTGACGCTCGGCCCTCAGTATCCAATTGTATGAATGATAATATCAGATTCTTGAAACTGTTCCAGTTTGTTCAGTGGGAGAAATAATTGTAACCAGATTACTCTACATGTAATCTCTAAAAAAAATTGGGGAACAGGGGCTTCTGAGGATTTGGGGAACAGGGGCTTCTGAGGTCACCACGGGAGAACTTTTAGTGCATCCATGGTGTGTGCTACCTATCTTAGAAGAAAATATTTCAGCTTTCAAGTAACCCTTTAAATATTTAAAATTACATTATATTTAATCCTGCTGTAATACCAATAACACGATAACAAACGAAAATGCATTCCCAAAACAATATTACGACAGTTTTGTGTAAAGGCTTATTACAAATAAAAAAGACAGTTTCGACATTTTATGAAACCAAAATCATTCAACATATTACCGCTGACGCTGCACCGTACTGCAATAAAGCCCTTGAAATTTGTTAAGGCAATTTACAGATGTTCGATGTGTGCACACTTCGTCACACGACATAAATGAACGCGGTAGTTGAATTCTTGCAAAACACGATATAACAAAACTCATCGTCTCCAGCAACAGATATTGTGTTTGTTGCTTCAGATCAACTAAATTAACAGAAAGAGAGGGAGGAAATCCTTGTCATTAACAAAGCCTCATAAAAAATAAAAGTAAGTTAGATCCAGACTTCATGTTTATCTTTATTTCATATTAACTATGGTTCTTATGGTTTGTTTCTTAACGAGACATTTAATTTTCAGTATAAAGTGCGGAATTTTCATTTAAATATTTAAAAATATATTTCTTAAAATTGTTCGCAACAATGTTTCGCATATTTCAAATTCAGGGCATTATGCCGTCCGCAAAACCACAGAATTAGTTCAACAAAATATAACACAGAAAATAGAGGCAGCAGGTCATCTATTGAACATACTAAACGAACCAATTTTTATTGGGTAACTATTTTGAAGCAGAAATGGTATACAAGTCAGAATTTTATCAATTTCTCATATGAATTCAGGCTATAAAGTTTTGGCAGCATTTCAAAGATTATTTCTAAAATTGTGAATCCTTTTCAATCGTGTGCTGTCATAGTTGGTAATTGTCAACAGAACCTGTTATGAATTAAAGAAATAACACACCTACTCTCAGAGAGAATATCCAAGTTTGATGTTTTTGCGATTTATTACGAAAAAGCATTTGATAAAGCTGAATTAAATGCTCTAATTGAATTACTTTCATGTTATAATTTCGGAGAGCTTATCAAGATAGCAATTAAGATGCTTCACATTAATTGTAAGGCAACGGTGTAATTACCGGCCATGAAACTATACCAATTGATATACAAAGAGGAATGAGACTGGGATGTCCCCGTTTCCCTACTCTTTATGTCATCGTGTTAGACCCTTTTCTGAGGATGATCTTTCTTAATTGTAATATATAGATATTTACTGCTCCTGGGGAAAATGATTATTTTATAAAGTACTCTGAATATGCAGACGATGTAACTTTTTTATGCAAAGTGAGGAAGACATAAGTCATGTAATTTTGGAGTTCAAAAATATGGAAGTCATAGAAGTGCAGAGATTAAACTTCAGAAATCTGGAGCTCTCCTACGAAAGAAGTGGTTTTCCAGCAACTTGTGTCAAATCAAAAGAGCTGGTAAATAAAGTTCCTGGGTGTCGCTTTTAATCATGCAGGTGTAGAAAGAATAAATTGGGAAACTCTCTCTGAAGACCTAAAAGCAATAAATATGGAATGGAACACATGCAATATCTCTATATTTTCACTTGTTAAATTAGTGAATCCTCTTATGATTTCGAAGTGTGCACCTTTTGGAATGGTTCAGATTCCGAAAAGAGACTTATTGATTAAGAACACTATAGATATGTTTCGATACGTTTGTAAAGGTAAAAAAATATTTCCTGGAAAACCGTAGTGCTTCCCCTTGATAGAGGAGGTATTGAGGTCAGGGATATTACCGTGTGGTGTTTAAGATTTCTACTGATTTTGTAAATTTTAACAACACAGATTCCATCATATGCAAATATTGTCTCATATGTGGGTGGCACATTTTTGAAAAAGTTTTTGAACGATAGCTGGAAGGGTCCTCAGGGAAACGATGTTGAAGATTTCTACAAAGAAGATCTTGGTTTATTGGGAAAATGGAATTCCTTTAAAACACAGTCTGCCAAGGAGCTATATTTCCAGAATATTTGTGAGAATACGCATAAATACTTAGATTTCAATGTCCCAATTGATTTCGATCAGAAGATTGCTTGGCAGAACATTTCTAGACCGATTTACTATTCATCTAGAAGAGACCGCATTTAAATTAGCGCACGATGTGCTGCCAACTACAAAAAGACAGCATCGGTGGAATCGTGGTAACTCACCATACTGTTGGTACTGTGGTAAAATTGAGAACAGAGTACATCTCTTCGCAGAATGTGTACTTGCAAAAAATCTTTGGAGAGGAGTGTAGCAGTGGACGGGATTTAGACCCGTTGTAGCATCTCAAGTAATTCTGCTGCATCCCAATCCCAAAAAGAAAAACTATGTTAATCGGATTGTCTTTGTTGAAACATCTTACCAAAGTTGGCTTGAAAGGAACAGAGTTATGCACTGTGAATTGAATAAAGGAGACCATAGGACGACTCTCTGGGCAGTAAAAAGAATGATCAGAAATCGTATGATACTGGACTGGAAACACCTAAGAAAGGAGAAGTTCGCTCAGACCTGGATGCCCTGACTTTTGTCAGAGGCACACCAGAATATCCCATTTTTAAATGGTTCTAAATTCAAAATTCTTTAGTGAATTTCATTGGCTATACATTTTATATAAGTAGAGATATCCTTTGTGATCTCTTCCCTTTGGAAGAGTTTTTCCTAATGTTGTTTTGGAAGACATGACTTTTCTAGTGAATGAATATGTTTTCTTTTATTTCCCTATAAACCACTTTGAGCTTGGTTTACTTTCACTCCCTGGAGCTGGTCTCTCTGCAGGATTTACTGCTCGGGAAAGAGAGTGAAAGTGTGAGAATATAATTTTAGTTAGTTTTCCTTGGTATTGAATGGGATCAGCTATGCTGACTGATTTGTCAAGAGGCACAATCTGATGCTCTTATTTGTGTGAATCAGATGAGTGTTTTAAGTCGTGACTGACTTACGTGAGCGTTCCTATTTAGTTCAAAGGTTGAAAAAGTTATCTATGGGTTCACTGTTATAATAACTCTGTAATACCCTAACCTTCAAGGGAGAATAATACAGGGACTTCAGAGACCCCGCCTGAAACATAATCTTTATAGTGTGTCTCCCTAGGGAGCCTTTATTCTTTGGAGACAAGGAAAATTTCATTTATATTTCAAACTGAAATTTGGTGCTATACATTTGCTTAAATTTTATTGGAAGTGTTTCGTGCCAAACATTTTCTTGAATTCATCAAGTACTCTCGGAATTGTTAAGAGGAAAATAATAGCAACAATTTCTGCTCTAAAAAGGATGTAAGCCCTGTTGTGAAGCAGTTCGCTAAGCGCTAATTCGTTGGAACACTGCTCTTGTATTAAACATTGCAAATAGCTCTGCTCTGTTTTAGTATGATGCGTTTCACGGTTAAATACAACAATTAGAAGATTTCATGCGTATGATGCAATTGATGGTTTTTAAACAAGCTCCTCAGAACAAATTCCAGTGAGTTTTCATTCTCCATTGGGTGCCACATATCACGCAACGTAACCCCTTGCATTACGATCTGGATTATGTGGGGGTTTTTATGTACTGATTTTAGGATATTAAATATAACACAGAGCGGAAGTCTTTAACTACTCTAGTATTTAATCAACAAGCATTTGGAGTAAATATTCTTGGAACTAGTCATTCCTAGTTTTTTTTTTCGTTTTTTCTTAATTAAGGGTCCAACAAACACCGTTAGCAACTTAATATTGTTGGGCGATTTAGTAACTCTGGTTTTAGGGAAGGAAGGGAGCCAGGGTCGTAAGAAAAAACCACATTCATGCTCTACCGGGTTTCGAAACCGGACCCAAACTAGACGAATTATCAGAAGCCAGCTCTAGGCCACTACGCCACTGGGGCTGCGTTGCCTTTTAAATAACTCTGAAACAGAATGTCTATTTACGCTTTCGAACCTATGGTTGAAGAACCGGATATGCTCTAGCTTTCTCCGTCTGTCCGCGCGTTAACTCGCGTAAAAATGGTTCGATTTCGCTGAAATTTTAGCATGTGGTAGGGGACTACCTGCGGACGAACCCTATTGGAAATGGGTGAAGTGGAGTCAAAGCTCAGGACATAGGAGCGGGATGCATTCCATTGCACTTATGCGACATAACTTGCCTGCGTAAATATGGTTCTATTTCAATGAAATTTTAGTAGCCGCCCCGGTGGCGCAGTGGTCTAAGCGATGGCCTCTTATCATTCGTCGGAACGGGGTACGGGTTCGAATCCCGGTGAGGCATGGACGTTTTGTTTGTCTTACGGCACTGGCTCTCCCTTCCCTGGAACCAGTGACCCTAAATTAGGGACGGGCGACTGCTTATAGCCCATTGAGTTGCTCACGGTGGTCGTTAAACCTCCAATAAAAAAAATTAGTATGTGGTAGAGGACCACCTGGGGACGAACCCTATTGAAAAATGGTGAAGTATGGTCAAAGGGCAGGACATAGGAGCGGGATGCATTCCATCACATCTTATTAAAGGTGCAATTCTTGTATATATGTAAATTTTATTTTGAAAACGGCTCTAAGGATTTTGATGAAAGTGGTTAACCTACCGTTTTCTGGTAGTAGAAATTGATTTAGCTCGATCTAGACTGGAAATATTCGTTTAGTGGGTTAAATAACCACCCCGAGTTACCGCATTTTTAGTGTCATGACGTCGTCCTATTAATGTTTCCCATTCTTAGAAATATTATGTCGTCACACTCTCGAGATCGACTCCCGATTGAGATATTGGCGTTCGGTCACGCCATGTGCCTCATTACGGCACGCGTTGTTCGTGGATCCTGTTAAAGTTTTATGACTTCACACTCTCTCGACCATCTGCTTCATTACGTCACGCGTAGTCTGCGTATTACGCATTGCTTCTGTTTTCTTCTAGAACAAAAAGTAAGTTGTGCCAGTTGCTTGGAGTTGATGCGTAGTACTTATAAGCAGCGGAACCCTGATTTCGCATGTTTTTCTCTTCGGAATTTAAACTTAATACAGCATTTTGTTTATTACATTTTTGAATAATCACTTGATGACAAGCGTATCCGCTGTGTTAAAAAATAATTAGATCATTTTTGTTAATTACTATTAACAGAATGTCATGTGGGTGGTAAGACAATATAAAAAAGTGGCTGGTTGACCCCTACAAAAAGCGCGCGTTTCAAGTATAATAAGAATATTTAAGAAGAATACGGCACTGTTGGAACAAGAACAAGCGGAAGAAGTAAATATGGAACTGCTTGAACGTTCAAGAGTTAATGGTTTCCAATCACTTTCCAGACTCAAAACACATGACCTTCCATTGGAAGAAGATCAGCCTACAAATAGACCATTCCGAGCAGCTAAGGCGAGGATTATGGAAATAATATCCGACGTTATTATAATTCTCAATGAATAGATGCGCAACATCACAGCCTCTCCTTCACAAATGTCAACCCCGACTTCTCGTGGTGCATCCTGTTCCCACTAAAGGGGCTCTGACGACCGCCAATAGCGGTATAACTATACCATCGGGATGCATGCAGAAGCGGGATTCGTCGAAGAAGACAATATCGTGTCATTCCGTAGTCCAGGTGCGGCGTTCATTGGCCCACTGCCGCCGCACTCGCCGGTGGTGTAACGTCAATGGTAATTGGAGCAATGAGTGCCGTGCGACAAGTCCCCGCTCCTGCATACGACGTCGAACGGTACGTGATGACACAGGTTGTTGCGCAACACTGCCTAATTCCTGCGCTAATGTTCGTGATGTGGCGGTGCGAGCCGTCAATGCCCGCGGCACAACTAACCGGTCCTCCCGATTAGTAGTGTGCCGCGGCAGCGGCAATCGCTCACGTCGGTCCGTCTGTCCCTTCCGCACCCACCGAATCCATACTCGTCTCACTGTGGCTGGATGTCATCCCACACGGGCCGCCGATGTCTCGGTAAGATAAACCACCGTCGCGATAAGCCACTATTCGTCCTGTGTTGAACTCCGAAACGTGCTCGAATGACTGCCGAATTCTGCGACGAGGCATCAGGAAACTTCCCACGCACAGGTCCGGCAGCACAACACACTTCCACTACTTACACCCGCATAATGTGCACCCTTCTTATAGTTCGTGTCTGTGGTGTGTCGGGCGCACATGATTTGAATATGCCCTGCAATGCTAATCGTGTGCATGTCCTCTCGCGGGCTACGCATGCTGCGAATTTCAGGCCAATCGGATGCTTCCTTCTTGGTGTTGCATTTTTGGTGGCCAGCAGTGTATATCCGAAAGAGAACATACCATTAGGGATCATCGTACATCTGTAATGAAAGAAATGACAGTTCTCATTACGTGGTTTACCGCTCAAACCTATTTAAAGGCTTCCGTGACGTACGATCTGCAATTCAAAAAACTCAGAAATTCTGTCAATCCTTTCTAAAAATAAATAATTGTATGAACATTAAACTGCAAAAATGTATAACACACTGACAAAAATTTAGAAATTACAAGACTTTATAAATTAATTCGAAAATATATCGTGAAATAGGAAAATCTCAGAGAAAAGACATGTTCGGAGTAGGCATTAACTCTATTCGATATGACAGCGCGTAGAACATTCCTGATCAATATATAATATTATTAACTGTTTTCCATTACTGTAAGTAACAGAGTGATGAATATAATTCCTTTTCGAATTTTTTTGGCAGCAGGATGATAGAACTTCGATGCAGTTGATTGGAAAACTAATGCATAGGAACTGAGCACTGTGCCTTTGAAATCTATGTAAGCAGACATACAGTCCAAACTTGTCTTCCTTTCTGGCAAATTAAGCAAGATTTCACTGCTTCATGAGTAAAAGAGTTACCAAAACTGCTTAACTTCAAATCGGAGTCATAAATTTTAATATGATTTTACAAGGATTACAGGCAATGTGGTTAATCCAAATTGTACTTGCGACACACTATTTGGAACAAGGTTAGATCAATACAAGTCGAGTTTATTGGAAGAGGCGGCGTCCGTTTTTCTGAATGGTTCTAGTAGTTGGCTCCTAACGATTCGTCCGAAATCGCCCTCAATCGGAATCGTGGGTGAGAAGTGGACATTGTTTTGTTTTACGGCTATGGTTCTCTCTCTTTCCTGGAACCAGTGACCCCACATCAGAAACAGTCAACTAATTGTAGTTTAATTCATATGATGCTTATAACACACATTACATTCTTAAACAAACAAAGAAAAAGAATAATTAAGGTATGATTATTCTATGCTCATCTACCTGACATGTCATTCTTTCCTTAAACGAGAAATTCGACTGTCAGCTGATTAACTTCCATTTTTTAGTCATTTTCGAAGGACGGCCATAAATTTCCTGGTAACAAGTGAAACAAATCGGTATCACCAAATTTATTTGAAGAATCCCTGCCCCCTCCACCCATACACGGGCAAAATCACACATATTACTCACGTCAGTGATTCAATTAAGTTTTACTGTATTTAAAACAGGCCAAATATTATGTAAACAGTAAGTGTAAACACACGAAAGCAATTTAGAAACCTTGCAAATGACTTTGTTCTAGTGAATCAATAAGATTTTAACATTGAATAAGGCAAAAGTAAGAAATAGTTCTTCTTTTTTAGCACGTCTTTTTGTAAAAAAGATCGTGTTTATCTCACCGGTTTGTCCGTCCGTCCGTCCGTCCGTCCGTCTGTACCCACGATATCTCGGCAACTATTTGTCCGATTTGAAAAAATATTTTTGCATTGAGAAGCTTGAAATATGCGAATGATGATCCTTCATTTCGTTTTTTCCCCGATGTACAATTTCGCCGCTATAAGGCGTAAATGCATATGATGTCAAATTCAAAAACACGATTTATTTTAGATATTTGCTTCTAAACATCCGATTGAAAAAATTCTTTTATCTTTCGATTCCATTTATGTCGAAGAGTATTCTAGATATAATTATGTTTTTAAATTACGTATAATTTTCCGATAGGAGGCGTAAAGGTAAATTACGTTTTCCACGATCTCTCTTCTTCTAAAGCTGCGATTCGAAATTTTTTTCTTCAGCGGATACACCTCCTGACGGAAAATCGTTTGCATATAATTTCAAATTTTTCGGAAAGAATTATTTGGCCACCAGGGGGCGTATGTGTTCATTTTTGCTTCTGATGTATTTGCCATAAAATCTGAGCTTCTAAAATATCGATTGAAAACATTCTTCCGTGGAATGATACCACTTACATCGAGAACCTTTTCGGAATATTTTCTTCTTAAAATTTTCCACAGATTCTCCTCCAGGGGGCGTACAAATATATCTTATTTTTGATAATATCTCTACTTCTAGGAGTCCGATTGGAAAAATGATTTCTTTGTTGGATAGTGTTTTCAGGGTCTCATGTTTTTCATATAATTTCAAAATTTTCAAGTATTTCATAGATTTTCCGCTAGGGAACGTATAGGTAAACTCTGTATCCCTCTATATATCTGCTTCTAAATCTTCGATTTGAAAAATTCTCTCTGCACCGGATACAGCTCATGACGGGAGAAGGTTTGCACATAATTTCTAATTCTTGTAAAAAAATGGTTTGGCCACCAGTGGGCGTAATACTTAATTTCCTCTTCTGATATATTTGCAGCAAAATATGACTTTCTAAATTCTCGATTGAAAAAAAAGGTGTGTGTTGACCGATACTACTCATGTCGACAAACGTTTTAAGAACATTTTCTTCTCTAAATATTTAATGGTTTCTCCGCCAGGGGCGTAGACCCATATCTTAATTGTGTCAATATTTCTACTTCTAGGAGTCTGATTTGAAAAATTCCTTCCTTGTTGGATAGTGTTTCCGGGGTGACATGTTTTTCATATAATTTTGAAATTTTCAAGTAATTCGTAGACTTTCCGCTAGGAGGCGTAAAGTTAAATTGCTTCCCCCCCCCTATATCTCTGCATCTAATCCTCCGAAGTGAAAAATTCTTTCTGCACCCGATTCAGCTCCTGATGAGAAATGCTTTGCGCGTGATTTCCAATTTTTGTAAGAGATAGTTTGGTCACCAGGTGGCGTAAGACTTTATTTCCGCTTCTGATGTATTTGCAGCAAACATGAGCTTCTAAAATCTCGATTGCAAAAAAGTCGTTTGTTGACTGATACTACTCATGTCGACAAACCTTTTAGAAACATTTTCTTCTTGAAATAATTCATGGTTTCTTCGACAGGGAGCATAGACGTATATCTTATTCTTGGAAATATCTAACTTCTAGGCGTCCAATTTGAAAAATTCCTTTTTTGTTGGATAGTGTTTCCGATGAGAAATGTTTTTCTTATAAATTAAAAATTTCCAAGTAAATCGTAGACTTTCCACTAGGGGGCACAAGAGTAAATTGCGTTTTCTGCTTTATTTATGCTTCTAAAACTCCGATTCGAAAGTTTCTTCCATGTATCGCATACAAGACCTGATATAAAATATTTTTCACATAATTTCTAATGTTTGGTATGGAATGGTTTGGCCACCAGGAGGAATAATGGTTAATTTCTGCTTCTGATGAATTTGAAGCAAAATCTGGGCTGCTGAAAACCCGACTAATTTTTTTTTCTTGTACCGGTAACGCTCATATGGAAAAACCTTTTGAGAATACCTTCTTCCTAAAATAATGCATGGTTTTCTCACCAGGGGACGTAAAGTCACATCTTATTTTTCTCAATATCTCTGTTTCTAAGAGCCCGATTTAAAAAATTATTTCTGTGTTGGAGAGCGTTTCCGATGCGAAATGTTTCTCATATAAATTCATGTTTTTCTTAACGCACAAGTCTGGAACCAGAGGGCGTAATCTCACGATTCCGTTTACAGCAATATCTAAGGGATTAAAAAACCGATTGAAAAACTTCTTTCTTTCGTCAGATCTATTGTTCCCCATACCGGTTCCATTGACTTTGAATAGCGTTGATAAATTTAAATTGCGTCAGAACGGATTCAAAAGACGTGCTTATTACACCCAAAAATTCGGTGTCATCGTTCTTGTTTTTTATTGGAAGTGTAACGACCACCGTGAGCAACTCAATGGGCAATAAGCAGTCGCCCGTCACTAATTTAGGTTCACTGGTTTCAGGGAAGGCAGAGAACCAGTACCGTAAGACAAACACAACATCTATGCCTCACGGGATTCGAACCCATACACTTTTCGGTCGAATGATCAGAGTTCATCGCTTAGACAACTGTGCCACGGGTCGGCAGACATCTTTTGTACTGGTAAAAGGTATATCTATGGGAGCTAAATTTTCCAGCCTTTTAACTGATATTTATCTTAATACATATGAGAAACTACTCCTTTTGAATTTGTAGGGTACTAATTGTGCAGTCTATAGATACATAGATGATATTATCACCTTCAATCACCATAAGTTTGATACAACAGTCCTAATACCTTTCTATCAAATACCTTATCCTAATATCTTACTATTTCAAACGGAGGAACAAATACAATAACTCAAAAGTTCCATTTCTTGCATTTGGATATCAGCCTTAAAGAAAATAAGGTTACAGTCTCGATTTTCGACAAAAGAAGATACTAAAACTTTCAAGTGAAATACTACATAAATTGGGGCTCTAATGTATCGAACCCCATATTTCTTAATCTTGTGTCTTCAGAGCTTTTCAGGTTTGTAAATGTATGCAATAATTATACAGCAATACTTCATAATCTTAGAACTCGCATCCTGTTGGTTACCTTTTTAGGTATTTGTTCAAGTAAATTAGACAAATGATGAAGTCTGCACGAACACGGGATTTTTTATTAGTCAAAAGTTTTGATATCAGAAATATTATTAATACAGGACACAACAATATTGATTAAATATTTTTTCTTGACCCTTAAAGAGTCACTGATGGCTGATATTTATGTACTAACCTCTGTATTCTGTCTGCTTTGAAGTAATTTTCCAATATATTTAATGGTAAGTTTCACATTGTAGTTTAGATCAAAGTCTATTCTGTTCAAAAGTACTGATATAGGTTTCAGTTGATTTACTCAGAGAGTTTCTTCCACTTGGTGGTTCTGTTTGGTGAATTGCAGAGCATTGGGATGACATTTTTACCACAGTCAGATTGTTGTCCTATACGAGAGGTCACTTGGGGAACAGGTGCTTTCCTGAAAAGCACTGCTCAGATTCAACCGTTTAAGTATATTTGTATTTCGGGATTGAAGCATACATTCTGTTACGTTGACAAATGCCGGCTGTTATGCTATTATCTGGCTTCACCGTGGTGAGTTTTATTATATACTTTCCATTCTTCGGATTTTATGCTATATTCAGGCCGGTGCACCGGTGTAGTGAATTTTCAACACACTTCTGTGTTATATGATATAAATTAATTTTGTTCTAATTTGAACCTCGGTCACAATGACTATGTGTTATAGTGTAAATACACTTGTATCAAATAGTGTAAAACAATACGGCACGTGATGTATAAAAATAATTAGTTATAGAACAAAAGAAAAATTGTGTGCACTAACAGCTGATAGTACGTTGTCAAACTATCAGTTAATTAAATATTATCAGGCTCAGATCCTTGAACTCGGCCAAGTGCAGAGGTGATTTATGAGCTTGACAAAAAAATTACACAAGCTTTACCTATCAATACTTTGGATTCACTTAACACACATACACAAGAAATAAAGGTGACTCAAAATTTTTAGGTTTAAAAACTGACTACCAGTTGTTTTTATTTTTGATCAGGCCTCTCGCCAGATCAGAATGTTGTTGAGATTTTTTTACAGATATTTTTTATCTTTTGTTTTTCATTCACAAAGCACCAACCAATGGCAAAAATGAGTTTTAGAGTTCAATTTAAATTTTGTTGGGTGTATATTTCTAAATTAGTTATACAATTTTTAGTTTTGTCTAATATTGCAAATTTTTAACATTTCAATTTGTAATTCATTTATTATTCAAAATTCAGTGTGATTCTATTATCGTTTGCTTAGAAAAAAAAATTATGTGATGAACACTTGATATTTCCCTTTTAGGTACATTTACAAGACATCATGCACATTACAAAATAATAATACACATTGGCCAAAAAATATAAAAATAAAATGAACACTGAGGTTTCTCAGTGTGCAATGCATTGCACCTGCCTCTGAAGCTTTTCCTTTTATATTATTTGTGTTACTTCAAAAATCACGTATATAACACTCCCCCATTTTATAATACTCGATAGATTTAATTTTGTACAACTATCACTCATGTTCTCCCGCGTCATTACTCGATAAATCTCGTACAGCATAATAATTTCGAATAATCATAGACTTCAACATTAAATGCATCATCCTGGCAACCCTGTCATCCCCTACCAATTTTTTTTTCTCTGAGAGGATAAAAGACAGAAATGTATGTTGAAACAGGAGGCCGTAAAGTGAATTTAGATCAGAAGGTTTACCTTTTTTTTCTCTAGGCAGTATTACCTCAAGGGAGAGTGACTTTCGTCAGCTGATCTGCGGATAGCCTGGTTAGGTTCTGGTTATATTTCTTTTTGGCGGTCTTGGCTCTATCGTCCTTAGGTGGTGGTGGTGGGGGGGGATCGTAAAGAGAGAACATCCGATGAGGCTTCTTCCAGCCTTTGCTTTTCAGCAGCGGATAAAGGTGTCATCTAAGATGGCTCTTTCGTCGGTCAGAATGTTAGCACCGCGTTTCTTACAGGACTACATTTCTGAACTCTGAGCAGGAGTTAGTTGGCAGGGAGTGTCAGGCGTCAAGTACCTCAGTTAGGCTCAGCTTGTATAAACAGATGATCAAGTCTTTTCCATTTTTCAAAAAGAGGTGACTCCAAACGTAGCAAAGAGAGGAGCTGCTGCCAGCATACGAGCTTGGAGTGAAAAATTAACCTCAAAATAAACTAAGAGGCATGCCTGCGCGGGAGGTGAAACCTCAAATCACGGTGAACTGCAAAGTGAAAGAGTGAGTGATAAGCTCGCCCAATGAACTTCTTTTCGCGGGTCAGCGGTTGCTGACCTCAGTCCAACACGAAACAAGGGACGTATTATCCTCTGAAAAACTAAGGAGCAAGTGAGAGTGAAGTGTGAAGAGAAAAAAATCTCCCCTGAGCTCAAACTTTTTTAAACTCTATCGCGCCTGCGCCAAAATGGACGCTATGGTTTTCAGCTACGCTATTGGCTGAAAGTCCTCCCTCATGCTCTATGTAACTTGAGGGAAAGTGTTTACGAGGGGTGCGGTGGGGGATGAAGAACCTGTTGGTCATCCATGGCGTCGTCTTGACCATGCTTTTGCAAAAACTCTTGAAATTCAACCGGCTATGCCCTGGGGATTTATTGTATACAAGTTTTTGCAAGGTGACCTTCCTAAGGAATTTCTGGGCTAACAGGAAGCGAAATTTTTATCTCTGGGTTTGGCGACTCCCTGTGAAGTGTAAAAAAAAAACGAAATGGTGCATATCCCGGAGATGCTAATATTCCATAAACTTTACATCAGGTACACAATTAACATTTCTCGAAATTCAAGAATACAAAAATGTTCACATCATTTTCTTTAAAAATTGCTAAATAAGAAATTTTAGAATTCGGGAGAGAAAAAAAATAATTAATTTCCTCAAAAAATCATTCTACTGACATAATGCACGATTCTATACCAAATTTTGTTTTGCTTTGCTAACACACCTGAACGTGACAAACGTTTTTACCAATAAATGCTTCTCACCACACACTATTTAATCTCAGTCATAATGTAAGCTTAATTTAAATTAATTTATTATGCACGAGTTCACTTTACGATCCCAATGTTCATAAATTACTATGTCTATATATATATAAATATAAAATTTAGTTTTTAAAATGAAGTCAATAATTTAGTTTAAACATGTTCTAGTTTCACACATACTAAAAGTAAAATTTAAGCCATTTACATATGTTCAAATTCTTTCTAGCTCTCGTTCCAAAGACACATATACAGTACACGTACAAAAACTATAAACACAAAATTTTTACTGAAATCCTTGAACGAATGGTTAAGAAAGTGAAAAAATGAATGTTTTTCATGTCGCTCGGTTCGCCTCAAAAAATGAAATTCCGGAAAAAATTAATGAGAGAAAAAATTTAAGGAATCATTCTTGGAGACAAGAATGCGTGGATGAGTGATTTTTTCGCATAATGGAACCAAAGATTGGACCCTAATCTTCGACACCATTAATAGAAAAATATCAACACACCATATATATGTTTCAAGATTTTACGTTAGTTCATTCCGAATCAGTCGTTTGGTTACAAATGAAATATATATACACAGTCGAGTCACATTATTGTGACCACCCCTACTTTTGACATCAACAGCCGGTAGCCAATGAAAGGTCGAACGTGTCGTGAGCTGACTTGGAGGGTATCTAAGTTATTCTGTAGGCATTCTGAAAAGATATCACAAAGAGCTACCTGAAAATAAATTTTGAATATATTCTCATAAAAAGTGCTATAAATCCATGTTACGAATAAGCAACGTTGTTCTGAAAGCCGCGGATGGCTTAGTGGTTAGTGTTTCAGACTATCGATGCTAGGTCCCCAGGTTCAATCCTGGGCTGATCTTTCAGAGATGGTGTGATTTACTAACAGTCGCTGAATATCCGCCGTGCATCGGACGAGCACGTAAAGTGACGGCCCCCAGGCTGGACCCACTGGTTAAATGGGTATCCTTTCCTACGTCCTCCCTGAAATTCTCTCACCCATCTATGTGTAATATCGTACTTGTACGGTGGCGCCATCTACTGTACTCTAATCTCACTACAAACTGTTCTGTCAAAAGTCGCTAGACTTGCTCTCATTTCCTTCCGTTTCTGTGTCCTGCCCAAAAGGCGATCTCGCTGTAGGTGGCTGGGACCTAAACTCTGCTGTGGACGGAAGTCCTACAAGAAAATGACGCTGACCAACAGCAACGTTGTTCTGAAGATAACCCAATTGCATTTCTTTTAAATGTGCTTTCACCATCACGGCGCTAGTTATTCTTGATCTGAGAAAGCGATGATACCAAAAGTTGCCACTGGCTCTTATGTCTATTTTCAGTTAGCTTGAATATCTAGGCGTTCAAAGTGGCAGTTTATTTGAGTAACACGAAAAGTGATTCTTTGTGCCGCCCCGGCGGCACAGTGTCCTAACCCAGTGGTTTCCAACCTTATTGCATTCGCGGATTTGCAAAACGTTGGGAAAACCTTTGCGGACCTCCAATGCAGAAACTAAAGTTTTAGTCTATTTCTCAGCATTTAATCTCGTAATTTATTGCATTATTATTTTCAGTGTATGCAATCCCTAATTTACATACGAGATTATGCCATGGAATTACTAACAGTTGATGTCATGTAATCTGGTAATATTCTTCAATAATTAATTAGTACAATCCCTAATCAGTATACTACAATATCCTCCTTACTGTTAATATTATTGTTTCTGTTGGCAATGCGACGTCTGTTCGGGCTGTTTCGCGATAATCTTCTCGAGCCGTGGTTTCAACGCCGTTTCTGCAAGGCACAGTGCAGGTTTAATGTCCATTGTGGTCCTGTACTTTGTTTTGCATGCCGAAACGGCTGAAAAGTTTTTTAACGCAATAAATGCTTTGTTGAAAACGTTACCAGTAATTTTGGAGCTTTGTTGCTGAGACTTGGACATTCTTTTTCCATAATACCCCACAACTGAGTCAGAGATTTGGATTTAAATATCGATAATACACTGGCATCAGAACCCATACAGCACAAAACGTTTCAGATATGTATAAATAACGTTACAATCTCTCATTTTCGTTACACTTTCAGAGATATCTTACAATTAAGTTTCAGCAACATCTATTTTGGAACATAACTCTTTATACATTAAGGGTACGTTAAAAATAGCATTCACCTGTACTACTGTTTTATAGTTTCCATTGTACATAATTGCTACCTTGATGCTACATTCTGACGATATTTAAGATTTTTGTGTGGCAACGGTGATGATGCGCATGCGCATTTATGCCATTTCACCGAAGCATTCTCGTAGTCGTTCCAGGTGCTGCGGGGACATTATTTGGTGATACTGTCGTACTCGTTTTTGATAGTTAGTGTACACTAGTATCCGTCCTTAAGATTTGCACGCCAGTGTATAATATTTAAATATTTTAGTACGTTTGTTGGTTTGAATCAGTAAAAAAAAAAGTCTCAATAAAAGTAGTTGTTAATTTGCAAAAGTAGAAAAATGATAGTGTTGATATATTGAGAAGTTGGACCACTAAGCAAGTTTAGAAAAAAATATATAGTAGGATATGCATTAAAAGGTATATATTTGCTAATTAATCATGAAGAAATTTAAGTCATCCTACAGAAAAATAAAATGTTCCTTGGAAAAAATGATGCATTTGTATTAAATAACGAATTCGCAAAGCATTGGCCTTCTTGTTAGTTCTTAAAGAACGCTGTAAGAGCAAGGCGACCGGTGGTCGAGTGGAATAATACATCTTCCTAGGAACTCCCAGGCCAGGGGTTCTAGAATAGCGTAATCTTCGGGGTTTTGTATTTCCTAAGAAAGAAAATTTCCCCAGGGTCGTGATGCCACAACGTAAAATTTCGCGATGGGGAAAAAACAAAATGGCGTACAAAAGATATCGGTGGGACAATGTGGGGAAGTAGAAAAAAACAGGAAACAAAACATGTTCGTGTAAGACGACGTGGCATACAAAATGTTCTAGTTAAAAGGAAAAGCAGAAAAAAAATGGTCGGGAAGATCACATGGAAACAAAATGGCTGCGACCGACGTCATGATTGACCAGGAATCGACCACATCCGTCCTTCAAGCAGCACGTGGGCGACTTCCTTTGTTACAGAAACCACCTATTATCATATGATAGTAATATCACGATGTCACAAGTATCTTTCAAATACGTAACACTAATGTAACGAACTTACAAATATCTTTCAAATACGTAACAGTAACGTAACGAACTTACAAATATCTTTAAAATACGTAAAAGTTGTATGAAGTTGGCATGTTGAAGTTGTGAAGACCTTTCTCTGTAACGTATCGGTTATGTTTAAAAGTTATGTAACGTTTGAGAACATTCTGACGTAACTGTAAGGTTACTGAAACATTACTGTTACATTGCGCAATGTATCTGAAAAGTCTCAATGCTTCAGTGCTACGTACTTGTAACATATACGAAATATTCTGTGATGTGTGGGTACGAGAAAAAGAAAAGGAAATGCCGTTCCTTCTATAACCAAGAGTCCAGTTCTTTCAAGAGGTGTCTTAGAGATCGAATTAATTCGTATATTTTTCAGTTTATGTAATGGCTACCTTGGAAATGCGTTCTTGTTTTGTGACTGTTGTTAACGGGATATGCCGTCAAAATAACAGAGCACACCCGCGTTGTGAATTTTATATGGATTCACTACAGTCTGTGTTCCATGTTGGATCGCAGCGTGTTTTTTTCAGTGGAAAGTGCTTCCGAGATCGGACAAACCTTGTTTTCTACAATCAATATAACTCACGAAATCCACTACATAGTGAATTCCAGTAAGGATCTCAGATGCATACTAATCCCCCTTCCTGAAGGCGAGGGTGGCGCAGAGATTACACTCAGAACTCACGTAAAACTCTCTCAGCCATTCAACAGAAGGAACGACCTAGAAAGTCTTAACTTTGAAGAAATACACACTAACTTGCACACTACCTTTTACATTGCTTGTAAACTATATTCGATCTTTCTCACAAGTTCATACAAAGCTGTGGCTTCTTTCTTTCAGGCCAGGATTAGGGCTGTCAGGCACAGATACTGAGGGACTTGGAGCCTGTTAATATACAATAAACGTTACTCAAAAGTTGGTCGAAAAGAAGAAGGGGCAAGGGTACCTTCCCATGCAATTGGAAAAATACCCGAAAAACACCGAGAAAAATCAATCTACTCACTACTTTAAAAGTACATTATTTAACCAAAGTCTGTTTTTGTTACACATAAATTTTAGTCGTGATTAAAAATAATTTTACTACAATTTTATTAAAATAAAACAGTCTTAATAACGATATTAAATTTATCATTGTTTTAACCATCAGTGCTAGATATGCACTATCTCTGCTCTACTTTAATACCTAACTGATTTAACACCAAAAATTTGAATTGAAATTCAACAAAAAATGTGACACCGTATCTTTGGTTGTAATGCGCACGAATTTTGAATCCCTTTTGATACGAATTGAATTTATCAAAGGTATTCAAAGTCAATAGAACCGGTATCGAAACCAGTAGTATTTGACCGGAGAAAGAAGATTTTCAATCGGGATTTCAAACCCGCAGATACTGCTGTAAACGGAATCGTGATCTTAAGCCCTCAGGCAGCAGACTTGTGCGTTAAGAAAAAACTGAAATTATAAAAGAAACATTTCGCAGCGGAAACGTTCTCTAAGGAAAGAATTCTTCAAATCGGAAATATAAGACATACCTCTACGCCCCTGGCGGGGAAAAGATGCAATATTTTAAACAAGTGTTCTCAAAACGTTTTCCGATGTGAGCGGTATCGGTCCACGAAATAATTTTTTTAATCCACTTTTCAGCAGCTCAGATTTTGCTGCAAATACATCAGAAGCAGAAATTAGCGCTTACGCCACTCTGGTTACCAAAACATTTCGCACTGCAAAAGCTATCCAACAAAGAAGGGTTTTTTCAAATCGGACATTTCAAAGTACAGATATTGACAAAAAAAAAATACACATCAACGCCCCGTGGTGCAGAAACCTTGAATTAATTTAAGAAAATATTACGAAAAGGGTTATGGACATGAAAAGTATCGGTCCATGAACGAATTTTTTTCAGTTGGGATTTTAGAAGCTCAGATTTTGAAGCAAATATCTGAAAAAGAGGAAATTAGCTTCCCAATGCGAAAGTAATTTTTCAAATCGGAGAAATAGTTGCAGAGATATGGTGTCCACAGAAGGACGAACGGACGGACACACGGATAACAACAGCACGATCTGTTTTATAAAAGACGTACTAAAAATAATACTCCTTTTAATTCTAGATATTTCTTAAAACTCATTGATCATGTTACGACTTTTAACAACATTAAGCACTTTAGTAGTAACCGTCTAACAAAAGACTGAATTTAATTTTGAAATTTTTACTACCATTAAATAACTTTTGACAATTTTTTATATATAAAACTTTATAGAGATATAAAACCGCATTTAATATAAATTAGCTGATTTAATTAAATAGCAAACGTTATCTTTCGAAAATATAACTTAAAAATGCCTTTAAAATGTATATATTATAAAGCATTTACTCTGTGCATGATATATGAAACGAAAACTTCGTGCAGAAGAATTAACTAATTACAAACAAAACCTTGTGAGCACGATATATTAAAAGATGAAAAATATATACAAATTAAAACCATTAGTACTTTCAAGGTGACAATCACCTCATCCTCAGATGTATCAGACACGCCAACAAAACATCTTACATACACTGTCCATGTGAACCATGGGAACGTTACTCCAGGAACACATAACAAACAGTATTTTGTGGACAACTTATGCAAATCATGACAAACAAACTAAGCTGCAAGAACAAGTTATCCCAAATTAAACACATTATGCTACCTGAAATAACAGTTTGTTATGAAACGTATTTGGGAGCACTTCATTAAAACTTTTGTAACAGGTTGATGCTTCAAGTGGCATAATGCGTTTAATTTGGAATAATTTGTTCTTGCAGCTTACCTTCTTCGTTATGATTTGTATAAGTTGTCTATAAAATCCTGTTTGTCACGTGTTCCCGGAGTAACGTACCCATGGTGCACCTGGACAGTGTATATAAGATGTTATGTTGGCGTGTCTGATAAATCTGAGAATGAGGTGATTGTCACCTAGAAAGTATTAATGGTTTTAGTTTGTATTTATATATTCTTCATCTTTTAATAAATCGTGCTCAAGCGGTAATGTTTGTAATTACTAGTTTTCTCTGTACAATATTGCATTTGAAATACTAAAAGATTTTTGAGAAGTGTTTCCATTATTATTGCATTTTTTCTATTTTCTTTAAAAGTTGCAATACGTTTTACAATGTGAATATATAGCGAAAGAAGCATTTTAGAAGCGTTGGTGGGATTCCAACTGTACCCGAGCCGAACAGCCACCATTGTCCCGTATGTAGTCCGCATGATAAACTTGTTGCTGTGATCTGCCGTTATGAGTGATGCATCACATTAGGCATGCGTCACATATTGAAAGCTGGGAGACGAGATCGGGTGTTTCGGAACTGCAGACAAACCATACTCGAAGTAGCCTACTGTAAAAAAATAATACTTATTACTTAATTCCTGACGATGTGTGGAAGAATAATCACATGCTTTTTTTGGAACCTCACCGCTTGGAGGTTAATTTTATATCCTGGCGCTAATGTAGAGAAAGATAAATTTTTTTGCCCTCTGATAGAATCAGAACTCACGTCTTCCAGCTTCAGAGCCAGAACTTTTCCCTACTGAACTACGCCGGCTAAGCTCATCGCAGATTTGGCTGGTACGTCAACTTAGCGGTACGTCACAGATTCAATGTCAGTCTAACTGTTTCGTGTGTCTAATTTCATAAATGCGTTTTATTAACCTCGGAAGACAGACCCGTTGTTTCAGTCGACCTATAAAGAAGATATGATAATATATCTGCAACAACTGCACTTATGATCAAGAGAACTATTTGGAACATTCACCGTACTCCTGAATGAGGAACAAGTGTAAACACGCACTGCACATTTTCAAAACACACTCACATAATTTATCGGCAAGATGGTGTAAAGTGTCAATGATTCGAAATTAGCTCATGCCATTAAATAAGGACATTTTTACATGTAGGGTAATTGCATTTGCGTGTGTTACGTGGGAAGAGAAACTTCTATGTACAAACATTTTTCTCTTTCAGAAACGTTTTGTACTTAAAATTTTATTTTGTGCTTACATGAATTGGAAAATTTATACCGAAGAGCCGAAATATTATGGTAAGCGCGTTTTTATGCGAACGCTATCAGTTGCACGTAAAAGGAAGCGCGTATGAAGATTGTGAAAGGAAATATATGACACTTGACACTGAGCTCTGTTAATCAATGTTATTTTTTTTTCTTCTGTTTGAAATTGCAACCCGCTTAGGTGAGTTTGGCAAATGCCAAACTGCACAGGGCAAAGGATTGGGCCAAAGCATTTCCGAGGTGCCCGATCCTGTGAGGTTTTCACGGACACCTATGGGTAGTACCTTCAGAAAGTGGCACGGAGGGAAAATAACCATACACCGGATTAAAAGAGCGATAACATCACTACATGATGCAATTGACTGACACACAAATAATCCAAGCAGGTGGTAATTTTGTGAAATATGAAATCAGCATTGTTTTTGCGCAGTTTCATCTGTAAATTCTCTCAAATATTTTAAAGTAGGATTTTGGGATATAAAAAAATCTAGTCTTTCTTTTTTTATTTCCCTTTCAAATTTTTTCAATAACTTACAAAGCTGCTAATTTAAAATTACATATTAAAGTGATTTCTAAGATCTGTGGAAATTTTGTTGATGTAATTTCAAGAACAATTTGGGAAAATTCGGTAAGTGATTCGTGTTGAGTTTAACATTTGTTCTGTTCAAATGTTAAATGACGTTTAAAAAGAAAGTAGACCCTTTAACAAAGTCAGCTTTGATTTTTTGATGCAAACCTTTCTAATTTCTTTTTGTTTTTGTTTTTACAAAAAAATTTAGAATAATTTTCTTGGAACAATTCCAAAGCATTTTTGTATGAGTTTAAGTGGTGCCTTAGAAAAAGCAAATAAAATTGTTTCAGTCATATTGATGAGGGCACCAGAAGTATGTTAAGAAAGCGATTTAATCGTTATCTTATTCTCTGTCGCCCTCTCCGTCTTCTTTCATCTCTCGGTCACCATTCTGTTATTAATCATGTACAACTTTCAATTTTCAGTCTTCCAACATGTCCTGCCCTTCTTCACTTTGAATATTTATTATTTTTATAATATCTATGATCCCTGTTCTTTCTCTTATAATTTAATTTTTAACTCCCTTTCATCTTCTTAGTCCTAACATTCACCTCTCTAATATTCTTAGCGAAACTGTACATTATTACCCTGTGATGCTCCATGTTTCATTTCCACAAGTAAACACGAGAATAATACATGCATTAAAGATTTATCTCTTTAGACAGAAAGGAAAGTCACCAGTTAAATAGTCTTTAAGTATCCAAAAGTCTTTATTACCTTGTCCAGCCCTTCTTCACTTTGAATTAAGTATCAAAAAGTCTTTATTACATGTCCAGCCCTTCATCACTTTGAATATTTATTATTTTTATAATATCTATGATCCCTGTTCTTTCTCTTATAATTTAATTTTTAACTCCATTTCATCTTCTTAGTCCTAACATTCACCTCTCTAATATTCTTAGCGAAACTGTACATTATCACCCTGTGATACTCCATGTTTCATTTCCACAAGTAAACACGGGAATAATACATGCAATAAAGATTTATCTCTTTAAACACAATGGAAAGTCACCAGTTAAATAGTCTTTAAGTATCCAAAAGTCTTTATTACCTTGGATATTTCATCTATTGATTTCTATTGCTTCTCTTGTCTTCCTTTAAAACTGACTACTTGACCTAAATAGAATTATTCGTCAGTTTATTCTAGTTCTTTTCTTCCTATCGAAATCTTTTCGGCATACCTTTCAGTGAAAATCCTCCAAATACGTTGCGTCAGTAAATAAATAAATACATCGCTCTTTTCACGTTCCAAAAAAAACATAGCAACCGAAAAATTGTTTTCAGCCGCCGCCGTGGAATTGAATCACGGAACTCTCGATATCTAGCCGAACGTTATATGAAGAGTTTCGTGGTTGAATTCCACGTCGGCGGCTGTAACCAATTTTTCAGTTGCTATGTGTTTCTGGAACGTGGAAAGAACGATGTATTTATTTTTTTTACTGACGCCACGTATTTGGAGGATTTCAACCTTGCACCTCGCCCTTTGGATTTGACTGCTACAGTATATATAGCCAAGTGCCGTTAATGCCCACCAGATGGAGACGTCTCAGTAGCTGAGCCCATCTTACGGATTTATGATGTCAGAAGCTGACTTAAAAATACACATAGCACCGTGGATTGTTGGCCACCGTGGTGTAATGTTAACGCGCTCGGATAGATACCGAGAGATCCGTGGTCAATTCCACGGCGGCGGCAGAAAACAATTTTTCGGTTGCTATTTGTTTCTGGAACGTGAAAAGAGCGATGTATCTATTTATTTATACCTTTCAGTATTGTCCGTGCAGTTTTGCTACGTTTATTGTGAGACATATTATAAGACTTTTCCATCCATATTCTGCATTTCTGTCTGGCTAGTTGCAATGGCGAGTATCTCCTCATTGAGACACACTGAGTGTCAGTTTTCAAACAGGAAAGAACCTCATAACTAATGTGTGCATCCTACATTTTTACGAGGAAACCAGACTGAATGGTTGCATCATGAACCATAGGCGAGTAAACAAACATACTAGAAAATAAGTTGTTACATATCTAAAGAGTAATGGAAGCGTAAATTTGATTGTTCTCCGAAAGAAATTTCGCATAATTCTCATCGTGAATGTCCTTTAAAGTACTAACAATGAGAGTAGTGCAGTTTTGTGTTTCATGCCATGCACGTTTTCGAAAGAGTAGTCGTTTCCACATAGGTCTCCTGAACATAATAATCTGAAAATAAAAAAAAATACAAAATGGGAAAAAATTACTGTGAAGTAACTCACAAATTCCAACGCTTCCTAAACACCACTTGGTGTTTTCAGGAATAAAACTCCTAAAACTCTGTAATATTAGACATTTAGAACTGCTTGCAGTCACAACTGTTAAGGCATATATGTCCCAATAATGTTTTCTAGAAATTTGGACAAATTTCGCTTTCTTAACTGCGTTAAATTTTGAATTGCAAGAGATTTATTTCACTTATATCACAATTTACGGATAATGTAATTTCGAGAATGTATACCATAGTCCTTCATTTTGCAATTCCGTCGGCAATCACTCTGCGATTGTAAGATTGCATATCTAAAGTTATACATATGTATTACTCATATTCCCCTAGGAGTCGATGCCGTACCACCCGCTGCATCCGAGTCGTCCGTTTTTTAATAAAACTTTAAGAATTAAATTTTCGCTAGAAACGTAATGATAAAATATTTATTATAAATTATTTCTTGAACAAATTACTAAAATCATTTAGTTTTAGGGTCATCCCATGCCATTTCAACAAGGGGTAGTTGCTGCGCCATCTTTATTTTTTAATATTTTTTGCACTGTTGTTCATACATGTTTAGTGGGTTCAAAATCAATTTTATAGAAAAACAACCCCACCGATTTTAGGGAAGTTCCTTGGATGGCACTCGGAACACCTCTATGTTTGGATACTCAGGATACCATATATCATATTAAATCCATTTATTTTTGTGGTGTAGTAAGCAAAACTGCTTTCACACTCCACCTTAAAGATTTCTCTAGGTAATAGTACACATAAAAATGCAAGGAATTGGAACACGTAAGGAACAAAGATGATTTTTTTAAAATAACGTGGGTTGTGTCACGAGCATATTACACGAACGTTTTATAACGTAATTATATGGTACGTGACGATGTGTTTCTATCTTTAAATAACGCATGTCAACCCTTGGTAGTTCAGTAGAAACTGTATCATAGTACGCTAGTTTGCTGGATAGTTTCCGTGATAGCAGTCTCTTTGACGTTCGTGTAAGGGGCAATTCTTCTAATACTACTCTATACCGGAACGGCCGATGATTGCATGACAGCTCTGGCGAGGGCTGCATTCTGCATGTCCTGATTGAGACTTCGCACGTGCTCTTTACATCTAGTGTCCAAGGATCGCTTTGTCATTGCGATATACATATTTATTTTCGTGTGTTCCGTGTTGTCAAGATATACGAACTGTATATCTTTTCAGTGTTGTCAGGATATGCTAACGGCATAGCATAATAACCTGACTTTTCTTTCTGACAGAGTCTCTCCATGCAGCTTGATATTATATCTAATACCGGGCTCGGGGACTTCATTGCTTCTTTGCTTGTATTTGCCTAATACATTCTTTAAGCAATATGTAAAGCCTGGGACATATGTGTTGGATCCTTCGTTTCTCATCGTTTTAGTAGGTAATTTTGTTCCTCATATTGTACGATTTCTTACAGTTCTGTGTATTCTGTGTATGCCATCCTTCTTATATCTAGCCTTTAGAACTTTGCTATAAATATTATCAATTTCGTTATGATTTAGGTAGCCGCGTATGCATGCTTTACATGCTATATAGAATCAATCTCTAAACGCAGAGTGTTTGTACTCCTTTGGGCAGCGAGATTCAGGAGGAACAATGTTAGGTATTGCGATCAATTTATAATAAACTTCAAAACCGAAGCTAGATATTCCATTTCTTCTAAGTGCGACGACAAGATAATTCAACGCCTCATCCACTTCAAGATCCATGTTGAAACTTACAGTATTGTGCGGTTTGTTTATCTTTTGCATAAAATCGTTTAATTCGTCAACTCCCTGTCCCCATATGAAGAGTATGTCGTCAGCGTAGCGGATCCTTATTCGGGGTTTCTTGATAAAATTTATAAAGTTCAGATCTAACGGTCTAAGTACTGCTTCAGGGACTGAAGATAAAGGTGAACCCATCGGTGCTACTTTTGGTTGTTTGTAGATGCCTCCATCCAAATTGAAGTAGTTGTGGTTAGTAACCAGATTTAAAGCGCTTATAAATTTGTTTCCTTGGGTTGATATGAATTCACGGGAAGTGTCGATGATTTCCTGTAGGTCTGCAACAACCTCTGGTACAGATGGAGAAGAGACGCAATGTCGAAACTTCCCATTATATCACTATCAAATATATTCAAGCTTCCTGCTCGCTCCAAAAATTATTTTGTTGACTTGATAACGTATTTGGATTTTTTAAACGTTCAGAGAAAACTTTAGCTAGATATTTTTCTAATACATGTACGTTGAACATTTGTTTTTGCTGCAACAGGTCTAAGGGCAGATCCAGGTTTATGATTTTTTAGACGTCTAAAGAATGGTGAAATTGTAGGGCTTGCGGAAACTTCACTGACATCTTAATAGTCTCCGGGAGATCTCTGTCCCTTGCTAGAGCTTCAACTTTCCGTATTATGCTGTTTTGTAGATTTCTCGACTGCAAAATTGAGTCCAATTAATCTGCAATTTTTTTTAGTTTACTAATATAAGCAGACCTGTTCATAAGGCAACCCGATTCGTCTTGTCGGTTAGGAAAATCGATTTTCTAGAATCATAACGCAGGTTCTCTGAAACTTTCGTAATCTGACTGTTACTTTTCTTAATATTCATTTTTGCAATATTCCTCCTGTTAAAACTCACTACACTGGCTAGTTAATTTTGATATAATCTCACTACGCTGGTTAATTTCGATCTTGTCATATCACGATCTTCTCCTGGAACGTGGGACGTTAAACTTTTTACCTCACACCTTAATTGTTTAATTCTAGGCCTCGATGGTGGGCAACATTTTGGCCCTCGCTCCAAAACTTTCACTTGTTCTTCCATCATTCTTTCCGGCGATTCATTTATGAAGTTGACTTTATAGTTATTGGTTTTGATCTCAGTTGATCGAATAATCTCTAGTTTTGTATGATGTCTCTTACTCAGGATCTATTTATCTGTTGAAATTAGGATACTGACTTTTCGGAGAAGTATATCAATTAAAATGGAAGGAGCTATCATATGTAATGGAAGGAGCTATCATATTTAATGGAAGGAGCTATCATATTTAATGGATGGAGCTATCATATTTAATGGAAGGAGCTATCATATTTAATGGAAGGAGCTATCATATTTAATGGAAGGAGCTATCATATTTAATGAATGGAGCTATCATATTTAATGGATGGAGCTATCATATTTAATGGAAGGAGCTATCATATTTAATGGAAGGAGCTCTCATATTTAATGGAAGGAGCTATCATATATAATGTCTGAAAGTTCTGGAATGTAATTTCATTATCTGATTTTTTCCCTCACAATGTGCGACAGTGTTCTTTCGAGCAGTTCTTTCTTACGTCGCTGGAACCAGTTTTCATTCAGTACTAACCTAAATTGTAGAAACGTCAGTATGATGTCTTGCAGCACATCAAGTATTCCAGGTTTGCGGTCTCTCTGGCTAATCCTATGCGTGACTTTCCGAAAAGTTAAAACGTCTATGTCTCTATGCCGGGATATAGCATCGGTAACGTTACTGTTAATACAACAGACTGTGGATACTCAAGAGAAGCATATAGGGTAATAAATTCGTTCGTTTTTGTAGTTTAATAAGTACGAATATTCGCCAAGCTTCCGTACTCCACTGGGAGGCTTTTTCAATGCAATGGTAGACATAAAAATGCAAGGAATTGGAACCCGTAAGGAACAAAGAGGAATTATTGAAAATAACGAAGGTGACATCACGAGCATATTACATGAATGTTTATCACGTAATTATCTGGTGTGTCGCGAAGTATTTCCAACTTTTAATAACGCATGACAAAGCCTTGGTAGTTCAGTAGAAACTATATCTGGACAGGAATTTGACTGTTTCCCTCTAGGCAGTCTATTTGATGTTCATGTAAGGGACAATTCTTGTGATACTATTCCATACAGAATCGGCAGATCGATGCATGAAATCTCTCGCGAGGCATGTATTCTGCATTTCCTGTTTAAGAGTTCTCACGTGTGAGTCTTTACATGTAGTGTCCAACAATCGCTTTGTCATTTTGATATATTAATCTTTTCCGTTTTGTCAGGATATACCAAATTTATAACGTGCACACCTACCTTTTCTGTCTGACCCTGTCTTGGCTTGACACTTGATACTATAATTGATAACGGGGTCGGGTCTTCATTTCTATTAATATGTTGTATTTAAATAATAAATTATTTAACCAATATGTAACGCGCGGCAAATCTTTATGCTTACTGCACCACGAAAATAAACGACATTACTACGTTTTATGCGTCTCGTGAGTAAAAATAAAATTGTTTTTGATTTCAAAAACGAGCAATTAGTCCAGTAAACATATTGCCATGGACTGCACGGCTGCATATTAGCAAATCACGGCCTCTGATTTCTGAAGTTTCAATATGTCACGAGGAGGTCATGAAAATTTTTTAAACTGAGAGTAGTGAATTAGTATTTGAAAACCATTTTTACTTGAAACTATTGTTTGCTCTTAACAAATTGCAATCGCGAAATGTTGATTTTTTCTTAATATGAAGCTCACACTTTTCTAGCAAATGCAGGTTTCATAAACGAAAAGCACAGCATAGAATTTCCTACTACACTAATTAGAGACTTGTCTAACCAGATGATCAGAGACAGTGGAGGTATGTGCAGATATGCTGACCTCAGGATTTGCGTATTCGGTAACTAAAGAATCCTAGAATCTTCTTAATATTGCAAATATTTTATGTAAACTTTGTCTGATTCACAGATTAATAAAGGAAAAATGCAGGCAGCACATCTTTAGTTTTACATATGAAAATCACGGCGTCTGAAATATTTCACGTTATGATTTTACAATTTCTAGTTAGTGTTAATTTGGATTTTAATTACAGATATTGGGTTTTAATTTCAGATACTTTGTTACAGCTCTTTAAGTTCACCTATACAAAATACGAAGACAAAAAAATTACACTGGATACAAGAGCAGTTCACTTGTAATTATAAAATAACAATAGCTAATTACTTTAACTACAGACTCGAAATTTTAAAGTGAACTTTTACTGAATTAATACTCTTAAATAACAAACTCATTAGGTTACTGAAAATTTAAATGGCAGGAGTCTTGTTGGAGAAGAATGCAGCTGTTTATAACTTTAATGTTTTTAGACTTTCGAAGTGACATTGCTTTTGCAAAAAAAAAAAAGGAAAAAATGCATTTGAAATTTCTACTGTTAGGTGAAGTATGTTCTGTTAAAAAACAATCGTAAGGCGCTTAAAATAGTTTGGACATGTGGCGTTGGGAGGTCGTTCTGTGTAAGTAGCTTTAATTCGATATTTTCATGAGCAAGTTTCACTGCGGCACTTGGGAAGAGTGAATCAATATACAGTGCAGCTAAATCAAACGGACAGCTTGTCGGTGCATAGTTCCGAATCCTGTATACTACTTCTGTGGAGCTGGCTACTAAGTAAGTCGATGATTTGGTTAACGGTGTTAGAAAAGATGCCAGTGCCTTTTCGAGAGGTCTTGAAACATTGGCATATTATGAAACGAGAGGCCGAATAGGTAATCCCCCTTTTTATCTTCCCTAACAAGTTTGGAATTCGTGAACCATTACGATGGTGTAATGCTCGTGAGAACCAAGTGGGAAGATTTCCGTGGTTTTTCATGTTACTAAGTGACCCAAAAGTGGCAGCAGAACGTTCCGTCTTAATGATACGGTGTGGTAGTTTTGCAATTGCTTCCAGAATTTTTAACTGGTAATCATCAGCTTTCATAATGCCAATTTGGTTAGTTTTTCTGCTGTCACTACTGCAATATTGGATTGATCATGTAGCTGATTAAGTTGGGCCAGATCAGATTTAAGTCTTCGATCTTCAAATTTTGGCATTTGCTTCGACATAACTCCAGCTACTTTAAGCCTATCCTGATCTTGTTCTGTATATGGTAGGGCATGCACATTGTGTGACGTACCTGCCAGCAGGACGCACACGACATAAAGGCAGATAGGAATCAGAACAAACGTCCGCGTAGCTCAATTGGTAGAGTGACTTATTCCGGAATGAGGGGATCCGGGTTCGAATCCTGGCGTGGACAAAAATGACGGAGAAATTTACTTCGTTATAATTGTTTTAAATCTGAGGTATTAATTGGAATTTGTTGATATTTTTCTTAGGGTAAGGTGTTGTGGCCCTTTATGTAACGCTGAAACTTACAAATCGTTGAGCTGATAAGAACTTAAATTGAGATAGGTTAAATGCTGTTGATGTCGATGAACGTCCCTGGTTGATCCCTGTTAAAATTTCCTGGATTGTATTTCGCCTGATACCAAAGTTCTAAGTGTTTTAATATGTCCAGATTCAAATTGTTTGGGATCTGTATTGAACGTTTGGCCTATTAATAAGTAAACGGTTCAGGATAATTTTATGTAATGTGTTGTTCAAGTGGGAATAAGCTAGATATGATTTACGGTTAAGAAAGCCATTCAGTCCACGCTTTAGCCTTATCTCCGACGACAGACTCTTGATTTGTGCAGTGGCCAAAATATTAGCATCCAGTCTTGAAACAGGTTGACACTTAAAAACTAATTATCTAGGTGTTACTGACAAGTCGCTACAATTCAATAAGAAATTCAGGTGTGTTGTTTTCTAGAGCTAATCTTCGTTTATAACAATAGAACATCCTTGCAGCAAGTTCCATAAAATATGAAATGGTAATTGAAGTTAGTAACCTTAATTAGGTTAGTAACTTTAGTAACCAAAATATCGTAAAAACTACTTCCAGAATACTCTAGGTGTAGTAATAACGCCGTCTCGGCACGATATTGGACATATTCTTCCGTCAAAGTGACTGATGAGAGTCACTTTAATTATACCATGAAATAATAATAACAGTATGAATATTTGTTGTTAAAACATCACACGAGATCGTTCGCGACAGCTACTGGCACATCAAACTTCTAAAAATGTTTTCCAATTGCTGCAGCTCTTTATGTAAACAACACCAATTAGTCACACCAAGCATCGGCGAGATTTCTAATGTGTACGAGAATCTACGCACATCCCTACGTTGACGCTGTGAGGCGTGTGCTACGGTTAGCAGTCGCTTGTTTGAGAAATTTTTGTAATTAGTCTTGAATAAAGATTTTAACCAGTCGTCTGTGTCGTTCCTGTGTTTGCACCTACACATTTACGTTTCGACTACACACTGTATGACGAAAAAATTATTTCGGTGTATTCTGCCACCCCTGAAAGTTTGTTCCAATAATTACGAAACTCCCAGTATATCCGAAAGAAGAAGCCTCAACTGTGGGCTGATCAATTGTGGGTAGAGCTGCACAACAAGTATCGGCACAGGGGTACCTCCTTGTTCGCAATTTTATCGCCAAATCAAGACGATATTCCCTCCCAACACCGCGGCACTAACCTGACTTCGCCCCATGCGATTTTCACCTCTCCTCTGTGCCGACACGTCGACTTCTAAGTCATGAGTTTTTGAGCGCAGAAAAAGTGAAAAACCTATCTATGGTTGCATGCACGGACATTACAAAGAATGGTTTCCCAAAGTACTTCGACGAACTTTACAGCCCCTGACGGAAGACTTTTATCGCAAAGGGATCTCATTTTTAAAGATGATGTGTTATTCAGATTTGCCACTCTAACAATCTGTGGACTTAGGGACCCAGTCCGGGAACTTTTGAATCACATCTCGTATCTGTAGATAATGAAAGAACATAAAATGTGATTTTTACTTGTTCGTCATCTTGGGTTGAAAGTTTAATTTACTGTTTCAAATCACAAATTCGAATTTCAAAATGTTCTGTCGATATTATTTACGACATTTCTACGTTTTTCAACAATTTAGGCGATTGTTTTAATACATGAAGATAGAAGTTTTACCATGGTATTTACTTTGAAAATGTGTTTAACTCTTAAAAGCTTTAAGAAGTAACAGGAAGTGATAAAGTATTTATACGGAGAAGCTATAGCTCTAGAAGAAAAACGTCTTTTTTGGGACACAGAACAATTTGTAGTACCTCAACAACAGGAAATGATAGACAAATATCATGCATGCACAAAATAAAACGACTGGAAAGCCAAATCCCATCTAAAAATATACATTCACTATATTTAGAGGCTAGATGAAGGGGGCGTCCGCTTTTATAGGGTAGGCACAAGACGAAGCCAGGTTTTAACATACGATATTTGAAACTGTTTACAGGTAATCATTTTCTGAGGTTTCCTAAATTTATGAATATAATCCATTAAGCGCAAGAATTTAACTTAAATATGTTCCGGCAATGAAAAGGAAAGGATTAAAAGAATAAAAATAAGACAAACAGAAGTTGTACTTATGCCAGGCAACTTCCGTAAACGATTAGTCTTTATTGACTGCGAATATAGGGAATTTGAAATGCCTGAATGACACCCACGCTTTACTTGAAAATACCTTCGTTTTTTGGGAGGACTTTCAAGTAATGCGTTCAACGTAAGTATCATCGCTTTTAATTCGTTTTTATTTTTTTTTTTGCAGAATATATATTTAAAATTGGTAACTTTGCTACGATTTCTTTTGAGATATTTACTACTTTTTATTTGATTGGAGGTTTAACGACCACCGTGAGCAACTCATTGGGCTGTAAGCAGTCGCCCGTCCCTAATTTAGGGTAACTGGTTCCAGGGTAGGGAGAGAGCCAGTGCCGTAAGACAAACACAACATCCATGCCTCACCGGGATTCGAACCCGCACCTCGTTTGGATTAATGATCAGAGGTCATTGCTTAGACCACTGCACCACCGGGGTGGTTATTTAATATTGGCACGTCGGCTTATTTATTAAAGAAAGAGCAATGGAATCACTAAAACACAGAGCGCTCTTTGAGTTATTGAGTATCCATTTAATGGGATTGCCACCGCTCTGTTCTTCAGTATTGTAAGTTCATATAAATGTCCCTTTTAACACCACATAATTCTGACCGCTCACTTCACGTTATCTTTATTATCACTTTTTATTATACATATTAAAATGGGTATTATGGTACATAACAGCATAAACAGATCCAAAATTGGGCTGTGTAGACATTCTTTGTTTGAATGCCTGTATACCGTCTATAAATTTTCAGAAGCTTAGTATCTGAAAAGCCAACGAAAACTTTAGTTTGGAAGTATTAGTCTCAATACGTGTTTACTACTGAATAACGCAAACATTTCCGTAAAGGGTATCTTAATTCTTATGACATGCAGCATGTCAAACACATCGGCAGCCCTATCTGTGCAACTGAAACTGATGAAGCGGGATGGTGATATGTTTTTTACAGTTTTGAAGTCAGTTTATGAAAAACCACTCACACACGACATATCGAAACAATAATTAATGTGAAGTTTTTCATCAAAGAACAAAAATCTTAGCTCCTTAAGGATAACTGATTTATCGATGAAGAAGCAGTTCTCTACCTGTTGCATATGTACTAAGCACCCATAGAAATACAGCAAACAATTCTTATATTGTTCAAAAATGGCAGTCCCATAGATCTCTATGGCAGTAGTACTATGACAGACACTACCTTTTTTTTTTTTTTGATAGGAGGTTTAATGACCACCGTGAGCTACTCACTGGGCTATAAGCAGTCGCCCGTCCCTAATTCCCTAATTTAGGGCCACTGGTTCCAGGGAAGGGAGAGAGTCAGTGCAGTAAGACAAACACAACAAACATGCCTCACCGAGATTCGAAATCGGACTCCTTTCGTACGAATGATCTGAAGCCATCGCTTAGAACACTTCGCGAACGGGGCGGCACTACCTTTTATTCTGAGATACTGCGCCGGTTCACTTACTTTTTTAACCAGCTATCACAATCCGAAACATGCTATAGGTTGTTGCCATTACAAATACAGAACATCGTAAGAGTAAGAAGTTTTTTACCTATTAGTGTTTAATGCAATGTATAATTTCCATAACTGATCGAAACAAGTTTTAGTGTAATTACTACTTACAAAAATTAGACTTAAAAATGTTTAGCTTACAGTAAAATATCATAAACCAATTTCCAAAGTATATATAAGAAGTAACCAAAAGATTAATACTACTACTTCGGCAGTACATGTACCAAAATTGGAACAATACAGAGAAGATTAGCATGACCCCTACGCAAGGATGACACGCAAAATCGTTAAGCGTTCCACATTTTTTAATATACTGTATAAAAACCTAGTGTTTTGTACGTTGAACTTGGTTAATAACATCAAGAGTGTTTCAAGATATACCATTAGAATTGTGTGGTTTGTTCCTAAATACTGTCACAATGTTATTTCTGGTAGTTAATGCCGATTTTGTTTAAAAAATACAATGTAGAAGAATTTATCAAAATTACATTCATTTGTAATGGTATCATAAGAAATTGTGTCGACTTCTGAAACTCGACCCTTACAAGTAGTTCCCACCTTCGTACGTGTCTCTCCGGTGTTTTGGTATAATTCAGAGTACACCTGCCATTCCTGAGCCAAGAAATTAACATTGCAAGTACGCTACAATTTTTGAAAATTGCAACACCAAGAAAGAATCGCGCTGCTCAAATATAATTTATTCCTTATGTTACAGGAGATAACTGATTACATTTGTAGAGATATACAGGATTGTTTCACTTCAGGACTCAGTACTGTGTAAAGCGAGCTCGGGCAAAAATAACAGCCTCTGCATGACTTTGCATTGAATACAAAGGGTTTTTGATATAATTATGTGTAACAGCCGGCCGAAATGTTTGTATGCGAGACAATAACTGATTTGTGGGGACTGGCGGAGGCTATTGACGGGTCAGCCGCAGAGCTACTACGTCCAAGATTTATTCGATCGGGAGTGTATCCGGCGAACGTGAAGGTTTGAGATGAAACGGTATCTACCACGCATGGAAGACGACGGACATTCCTAACCGCATGAGGCACAGCATTGTCCTGTTGGCTATAGCGTTAAGACAACTTTGAAGGAAGGTGCTCAAGTTCATCCCTGATGTACTGATTGCTGTTGAGAGTTCTCCCAAATCATATCAGGCGAGATCACGAATTGAACCAAATGGAGCCGCAAACCATGACGTTTGTTGTTAAACCTGTATGACGCTAAAATACACATTTCAAAGTGGTTTTCACTGTGATGTCTTCGAACACGTTTGCGACCATTATGGGTCATCAACAGAAACGGTGACTCGTCAGAAACGACGACCTGTTGATAAATTCCGTGCCACTGTTTGTTTTCGAGGCCCCATTGCAGTCTGTAGTTGGGGTTAAAGGAATACGCAGAAATTTGCTGCTAGCGACCCATCCTGTGTTAAGCAGACAACATCGAACTCTGTTGAAGTAAAAGGCTGACCCGTGGCAGTGCTCCAGTGCTGTGTTAACACAGTGGACGTAGCTGTGCCACCGATGACTGCTGTGCTGCTAACATGTGTGTCATCCCATGCTGTTGTTTGATTTTATGCGACGTGGCATAATGACGGACGTGAAACAAATTTCGACACTTCACTGATTACAAGTCGAATCGTTATGATTGTGTTCAGAAGATCAGTGGTATTTCTACTTGTTTTGTGGAAATTCATTTCGACATAACGATTGCACACGGCAGATGCTCGGAGAAACGATTTGATTTTTTAACCGAATGCAATGAATCTGAACGGGACATTTTTATTATGCGTGAACTGATGTCCATCCAGTCACTACGGAGGATAACAGGAAAATAAATATATTATACCAAAATTTCAGAATACAAGATCATGCATATTTTCAGGGACTAGTTATCTTTGATTATTTAGCAGGATAAGTGTCGGGAAACAGTCATTTCACGAAGATCTTTCGTTAGAAAACATTCAGCCACAAATATCCTAAGAGCACTCTAAAGCAACAGACACTGGACTTCGATATTTAGCTACACCAAAAGCGCGGCATATTCAAAAATTCCACACATTTTCGACAGCAGAATTTGTGCTGTTGGTATCGTATAAAAAGTGGTATTTTTTTCTTTAAATGTTTTTTCGTTTTAGTCTTATAAAAACTGATGTCTTCTTTAAAACAACACCTGGGTTGCATGGTAAAAAATTGAATGATTCTCACAAGGAAAATAGCTGAAAGTAGTGCCCTGGATGTTACTCCTATAAAAAGGACAGGGACTTTTACGCTTTCTAATAATTTCCTAATTTGCTTTGAACCTTTCAAAAAAACCATTTATTCATAATGTGCTTTGGTCATTAAAAATGTTTTTTCACCCGATGAAATCAAAATATTGTTATGAAAATAATATGGCCAAATCTATATCTTTGGGACGCTTTTTAAGAGCGCCAAGTTTAAAGCAAGGAAACATATTCTGAGAAAAAAGTCACCAATTTTCGCCTTTTCACCCAAACAAAAATGCGTGTGGAACTCTGTCCATAGAAATTACGTGATGCGGCCAAACGCTAATAAACCATTTAGAAATTCTCAAGTGGTTTGTTTTGACGGGTCATTGAGTCGAGGTGAAGAACATAGAAGAAAAGGAGTCAGTTGCTGGCCACCGGCGAAGAGGCCAGGAGTCCAAGGAAAAAGATGCAGCTTGCTGACCATCGATTATCGAAACCATTCGGACGAGAGTTGGTTCCCCTACCTAAGTGGAAAGCGTGCCAAGTCTGGCCTCATAGTCGCATTGAGCTTATGGTGACAAAGATTGAAGAAAAATAGAATGAACAAGTGAGGCTCATCGATAAGAAAGGGGTTTTTCCATCATACGAATCTTTGAGACAGACCCATCGAAAGAATGTGGACAATCACTTGTTTAGCGTCCCAACTTGTTCTCAAGCGCTCCAGGAATATCAGCAAGTGATCTGGCTGGACTTCGCTGCTGCGGGGGAATGAGCAACCAAGGCAGAAGGATTTGCCTCCCCCTACGACTTCGCCCAGAGAATAGCTATCAACTAACCCTAACGTGGCTGCTCGATTTTGGTTGATTCCGTCCAGATAGTGCTTATGGAACCGACGGCATCTTATCTTATTCACGGAGCGACTTCCTTTCTTCCCCGCGGCCGTGGAGCGTTATTGAGAGTGAGATATCTGGTCACGTCGAAATATTGGCTGTGAGGACGACATGCGGAAATATAGCTTACTGCTGATTATCATCAGTGATGTGATGACAGTGTTTGTGTTTTTCACCTTTGTGAGTGGCAGAGAACAGTACCTACTCTCCCCAGGATAAGTGCCGAAGAAGAACGGTGCTTTAAAAACTCCCGGATTTCAATGAGTAAGGTGTGTTTGCCATCCTGAACTCTCCAGAATTCAGAGGCTGAAGTTCAGGACCTTTAATTTGCATGAGTTAATGATAGGCTGGTAAGGCCGACTAGGAGTGTTAAACAGCCAAAATCGCAGCTCAACCTTACTTAAATGTTCAGATATATACAAAGTGGCATAGATTATGTTAACTATTTTATCCTCTCCCTATGAGTTTAATTTAAAAATTATCTGTATCAAAAGTTTGTGCTTGTCTTAAACGCTACCAATTTTCTTTGAACTGGCCTAAGTCATTTATTCAGTCGTCTCTCCTGCTGTAAACATAGAAGAACTCAGAATGCGAGAAATTCGCAGCACCGGTCGTAAAATATTTATTTTGGAGAAATGGAAGGAACACGCAAAATATTATTAATATTCAGTGATTCTAGCAAAGGAAACGTGCAATTTCCTGTATGCGATTCCTATAAAAGAGCCAGAAATGACCTTTTCTTTGACTAACCGTTTTCTAAATTTGTTTTGCATCTGTCAAAAAAAAAAATGTTCTCGTAACATGTTTGCTTTTGACATTAAGAAATATCTTTCACCGGATGGAATCAAAATATTTGTTCTGGAAAAATAGAAAACCATGACAAAGATTTGACAAAGTGGAAATAACACTCAGGAGAAGAAAATTTAAATCGAACTTTCGTAATCAGAGATTCTCTGATAGAGAAAGCATACCTTTGTGTTCAGTGTACACATGCAATATACTTCTTACAACTGAAGTTTTTCAAAATTTGGTCTAGAAAAATTTATAATGAGGGACTGCGATTGTTTTCAATCAAAAATGTATATCAAATTTCAATTTAAGTATATAGCGAATTCAACAACATCAATTTTTCACCCTTTGTATTAAAGACAGAGACCTACGTAACATTATTCGTACAAAGATTTCTCTTAATGTACATATTACAGCAAGTTTAATACAGGAAAAGACAACTAATGAATGTACTTAAGAAACGTATGGCCGTACCACGACGCATTATTTCAATATGGTCTTTGAAAAGGCCGTCACAAGAACATCACATTTTTTAGGATCGCATCATAATGCTTTCACTTCGCCCTCCAGGGCAGTTTCATTCCAGTCATGTATAGAATTGTCATCTTCTACGATTGTAATGGAACTGACATTATATTCTACAACTACAATCCTTGCGATGTTTTGCAAATATAAAAAACGAATATTAATTGAAAATTAAAATTAAATCTTTTATGCCGAGCCAGTGAACAGCATATCACAGTAGAGATCAAAAACAAAAGAACTGATTGTGAATAATCGTTCTTGATTTGATCCAAAAAACTGAAATACGAGTATTTGTATCTATCGTATATGACTCATTGAAAGGCGAATCATAAAATTATTTCTTATCTGAATGACACAGGAAAAAATCTACTTGGCATTTTTATATGTAAAATTTTTAAAAGTGGCATCATAATTTTTAACATGCGCGTTTTTCGTATATCATCGGAAAGGAAATTCTCCTTGGCTCTTCACGCCCAACTGTTGCAAGGGTTTGCGCAAATGATGCAATAATCAACAACCTTCCAGTTGTTTGGGGTATTTCGGATAACATTTCTTTAATTTTAAAGAGGACACCTATGCATCTCGAAAGCCATAGATGTTATTAAAATACTCTGAACTATTACGAGTATATCAATTGCAATGCATTCTGTTTCTCACATTCAGAGGACGTGTGTTTCATTTCGTTAGCATAAATTCTTTACGAACGTGGTTTTGATGATAAAATTGAATTTTGACTGGAAAGTGGTTATCTTTCGATACATTATTGTAATACTTTATTTTATTAATACAATATCAAACAATTTTTTAAGCTTGATAATGTGTGCATCAAATATTCATGTACATCCTGTGAAAAGGCAAAATTAAATAAACGAAAAGTTCTTGAATGAAAGTCCACCTCGAAACCTAATTTTTTGCTTGAGTATTAGCTTATTGGAACACATTGAAGTTAGGGATTACATTGCTTAAAATGACATTGGGCTGGAAATATTGCAAGAAGAACCAATCGCAGATGGCCAACTGAGCTATTACAATGAATACGAAGGGACAGGAAGAATCCCAGAGGAACACCACGTGCCAGACGGGTATATGAATTTCGAAAGCTTACCAGAGTGATGAGGAGATTCGCTCAACAGAGATTCTTGTGGAAGAAACTTGGGCAGACAATCACCTATCAGTGGATTGATCATGGTTGACAATAATAGGCGAACACTTAAACTAAGGACAGCCGGACATCCCTTTTATCGATAGTAACATTTATCGCCAAAACTTACCCTTCTTCTAAGTCATATTCTTTGCCAGAACACAAAATACGAACATTCAGTTACCGAGCGAAATAAATATTTTCTATATTATCTAGGCATACAAATATTGGTCACGGGAAAAACTGAACACAAAAGCATTTTTTAGTTGCTGAGGGTTTGTTAAAGTGGATGTGTAAAAGTAACCTGTTTTTAGATCTGATTCAAATAAAAACTCAGTGGAAATTCTCAGATACATCTGAATTGTACAATGTATCTGTTACTATACGACAGCATATTTAAGAAACGTCTGAAATATTTCACGAGGGCCACAATATTTTATATATTTATTCTGTTTCATAAAAAATTCAAATACCTCACGAGTAGCGCAGAGTTATCAGAATAAATTTTCTCAAAGACATGAATAGAAATCTGAGTGCATTATTAAAATTCGAAAAGCTCCAGGGCACGTGATTTACAATAAAGAAAGATCGGCGTGAATATAAATTAAGTCTTACGATGTTGTTTTTTTTTGTTTGTTTGTTTTTTTCAATTTCGGTCTCTTAAATTGAAGAACTTGAAATGTAACATATATTATTTCCTCCTATCGAAATCATGCATGCGTCCTGTCTCGTAATGCATACAGGTCGGACAAGGGCCCAGTCGTGTTCAAAGGTAACCGAAACAAGAAAATCAAGAATTAAATCCTCCAACAAAAAACAACGCTGTTTATGACAAGAGTTTGTCTCGAAGCTAACTACCATGTTTTGTTAGAATCCCACTCTTCTGATTGGCAGTAAACTCTACTTAAGTAATCTTCGAAGGATCGCCTCAGTTAAACCTGATTGACTATTACATGGCTACCAATAACTTAGAAATCAACCTCCCGTGAAACACGGAAAATAATATTTAAAACACTTACATATGAAAAAGGGAAGCATATTTATGCAGTACGCTGAGGTAACAACTATACGTCTTTTGGGTAACATCGAGTGGAAAAATTATAAAAAGAAATTACATTATCCAACTAAAATGTAAATGTCCAGACCCATCAAAAGCAAATGAAATGTTGTATACTACATAAAATTAAATATAACATCTCGAAGTTCCATTCATAAAAGTCGATTGAAATTAGCTAAACATATGCTTCCGCAACCCTGTGCATCAAGCAATGCGCAGATCGTTGTTGAAGCATGTTCTTGCGACGTCAAAGAAAAGGGAAAATAAAAATCCAGATATTTCAATCCATTTGTAAGCAAAACCTGTGATAAAGTATATTAGCTGGTTCTTCTACATTGTTTGGGAAGAATTAATTATAGCTTTGTCATCATGGTTATAATTTAAGTTATACCTTGGAAATAAGTATCTCGCTTATCAAAAAAATTGCACTACAGATTCAGAGGTTTTTCTTACTTTTAATTCACGTATGCACTTTCATGGATATTTTTTTCATAAGTTGGAATAGTTTCCCTCCCAATTAGCGAATTAAACTAAAAAAAATTACTAAAAGATCAGTGCATACAGTCGCGCAGACACAATGCGGCTGAAGTAGTTCTAGCAAACAGCATCGAATTGCAAAATGTTCAGCAACCGCTGGTTTTCGTCTACCACACCCAGTAGCCAAAAGAGTAAAGAAACTTCAAATTCATTACAATACTTGTACATTACGACAAACTTAACAGAAACTCCGAAAAATATTTGTTTCTGGAAACTACGCATATTCATGATGCCCTCACCAAGGAGAATTTTTGAAACTCGCTATTACATGAGCACATGCCACAGCCCAGCCACGTAATTTACAAGATTTAAAGGATCTGCTAGTAACGTGTTGGTAACACATATCTCAAGACATTTTTAGAAATATTGTAGCGCCCATGCCTCGCCAAATAAGAGCAGTTTTGACGGCAAGTAAATACGTAATTAAATTATTCGATGCATACATACCTCTGACGCACTCTGATTCATGAAAGCTTTATTTCTTCACAAACACGAAGCCGCAGTTTGAGCAAATGCAAAAGATATACACTCAGTGTCCAAATATCTAGAACGACCACAACAATTTATGCAAAGCAGCTATGAAGCAGATGCTGCTGACTCAAAATTGTAGAATGATTATTAAGAGAGAACGCAGAATTCATGCAGAGACTAATGAAGTTCAGATGCAAGAAATAATGGATTAAAGAAGCAGTCTGACTGACATTCAACGTGGAATGATCATGCATGCTCGAAGCATTAGTGCGAGCATCAGTGGAACGGCCGCACTTGTGAAATGTTCGGGGACAGCAGTTATTTAAGTTTAAAGAGGTTGGACCACGAGTTAAAATACTGGGACACAGTTCAAGGCGTATGTTCGTTAACAGCTGCTGGATGCTCGAGCTGACCTGAGAATAGGCAGATTTGTTCAGTCCAGCAGACGATTAACACTTCGTCATATTACAGATAATCTGTATTAGGGACAAAATCTGATGGCCTCTCCCCGTACAGTTCGATGCATATTACATTGTTTGTGATACACAAAGACGGGCTTTCCGTAAGCCCTTTCTACAGTCAGCGAGAAGAAGAAACGCTTCCATTTCCCTCTGGAGCACAAGACTTGGACAGCAAATGAATGGAAAAGAGCAATGTGGTCCGACAAATAACGTTTCCAAATACATCCTGCGTATTGAACAGTGAGAATATGGAGACAGAAGCATTAACGCCTGGACGCATATTCCCAGATCATTATTTTTCAAGCTTGCGGAGCTAACGTTATGGTCTGGGGCACGTTTTCTGGGGAGTATTTCGCGTGGAGCAACGTCTTACTGTCCAGTGTTATTTAGACATTTTTACCAACCAAGTCCATCGACTTGTGTTGATTCTTTATCCTGATTGAGATGGGTGTTTCCAGCACAACAATGCTTAATGTCTTAGTGCTAGTATTGTACCCAAGTGTTTTGATGAACATTACGGATAATTTTCTCTGCTGCAATGGCCTTCTCAATAACCAGATCAAAAATCAACGGAGCATTTGTGGGATAAACTCGAAAGAGACGTCACCCAGTTGGATCCGCTACCATTAAATCTTCAAGAGCTGGATGGTGCAATTCATCGCATTTGGGCTACAGTTCCTCAAGATGCTAACATGCATGTAATCGAATCCATGTCAAGACGAATTCAAACACTATGAAAAGCAAAATGTGACCTAACCAGATGGTTATAACAATTTCACTATTCAGTGTATAAATGCCACTCTTCCATATTTTCATTTAAGATCACACTTCAGTTTCTACCTGTTCTTCCGGAACCGGAAATAACATCTAAGAAACAATTTCCAATTGTTCTTCCAAATAATTACATCATACATGCACATCAGGTCGAGGACACAAAGCCACACTTAGAAAATAGTTTCAAGGATTTGATAAATCTCTACGTCACTGTGCAGCAGGTAGGACTCCACACGCCCAGATGAGAACTATATCATAACTCAACGAACTTTCAGAAATGAGTACGTATAAGTGCAATATCCAGAAGATGGTTCCTACCTTACAGTTTACTTAAGATTGTGGTTAACATATTTTCCATTTTCATATCCAGGACGAATGTGGAGAGAATTTAACATAGCTGGGACAAAGCGTCTGAATGGTTTTTCTAAGAGATATAATCAAATATTAATGGTGACATGAAATACTTTCATTGGAGTAAATTATATTGTCTTTATAACCCATGATTTCATGTAACGCATTATAATTACTGTGCCAATACCATCATAAGATTTACTTTTCCGTTGTTAAGCAAGAAAACAAAGGAAAGGGAAACGACATGAAGATAAAGGAAGCGCAAATTTCATAGTCAAGAAAGGCTACCTGAAAGATTTTAGCGTGGTATTCTAGTACTACAGAATCGGACGAATATGTTTATCACTTTTGCCGATACGAATAAAACCATATGTAATTCAGGAAACTTAAAAATATATTTTTCCTTTTTTTGCTATTTTATAGTGAAGTCTAAAGTAGCAGTAGAATTGTTTTGAATTTTTGAGGTGATTTGTAGTTTTAGTAACGATCTTTAGCAAAATTTGTTATTACAGCCAGTATTTCGTGCACAAAATAAATTAAAAGTAATTTTATCCAACTTGAAATATTTAATCCGTATTGAGTGGTGTAAAAATTTATTAAAGATACAACGACTAAGTGCCGAGCTTAGTCGTTGTATTTAAATTCACTTATGAAAAGGAAAAAGACGGGAAGCTTCCGTTTCTTGACGCTGAGTTAAGCCGATCCCAAGATAGCCGCTCATGCTCCACCGTAAATTGAAAACCAACAACAGTGACGAATTTCATCCCTTCTAAGTCCGTATCCCCTAGCTCATATAAAACTGCGGCATTCCGTACCCACTTCAACAGAGCAATCACGATTTGCTGCACCAAAGAAACGAGGGACAGAGAAATTACAAATATCATCAACAAAGGGGCCACTGCTGGATTCTCGGAACGAACTCTGCAATCCATATCACACAAGATGATAACCAGGAGCCACAAGAGACCACGCCCAGTAGTCGACAACTTGCAGTTTGCTGGATCTATTTCATACATCCCGAAATTTTCGTTTGTGTTTAAGAACCTTATGAAACGCCATGGATTACGCATTGGAATTAAATCACCAATGTCCATCGCCACAACAACAAGAAATACACATAAGGAGCCTGACGTGAATTCTGGAGCTGGGGTTTATGAGATACCATTAGAATATCCAGATGGCTTGTCTCGATCATTCATCGGAATGACCAAAATATCCCTTACAATTAGAGGAAAAAAACACATAAGAGACATTAAAGCAGGAAAAACACAAACAGCGCTTTGCAAAGAAGTAGCCCAATATGACGCCATACCGATGTGGAAAAACATGAAAAGGATTGCTCGGTACACTGACTACAGAGGAACACTGACTAGAGAAAGCGTCGAAATATTCATGCACCACAACCCTTGCAACGAGAGCCCTTCCCTCGAACTCTCGGCTGCGTGGAAGATTCTACTGAAATAGAACATTAATTGGAAAAGGAGAGAGAATGTCTGAACGATAAGTCACGAGACACCACCTTCCGCGTGACGCAATATCCCGTAGACACGTAATACGAGTAGATACGCGCTCCAAAATTTCAAATTATCATTCTTCTTGAAATATTCTTGTGTTCACTGGCCTTGAGAAAGCCTCCCGTTCGGAGTGTGAAAGCTCGGCACTTAGTCGTTGTATGTTTAATAAATTTTTACACCATTCAATACGGATTAAATATTTCAAGTTGTATAATACTAAGGTGTAAGTTCCATTATTGTAATTTAACACTCTTCCGGGCAGTTATAGGAATGTTTTAAAATACTACAGGAACACAAAGATACGCCTCGCTAAGGAAACAGCACATTTGAAATTCCTAACGGAGTGTAAAGAACTTAAAATATACCCTAAGTTTATGCGCATCAGAACGGCAATTAAGGAAAAATGGTTTCAAGAGAGGCTGGCGGAATTCAAGCGCAAGACCTTAGTCTCGCTAGGGAGAAGGAAAACAACGGAAGCTGTGCGACTACACAACAAAGCTTATAACTTGTACAATGAGATGCAGCGCTGCACCGAACATATTTTCTTTGATGACTGGCTTATCCGAAACCATGTTTTAGTTGAGAGACAAGAAGTCATCATGCAAGAGAAACATAGGAGAAAGTTATATATTTTATCAAAAGGACAACAGAAGCAAACTGCGAACTACAAAGTACCATTTGTTAATGTGTCAACAAAGATGCTGTCAAGCGAGGAAGTAAATGTACTTGAGAGGGGCCCGGAATTCTGCCTCGCAATCATGCCCAACATAAGGAAAATCATCCCAGAGCTGGAATCAGCTATCGGAAAGCTTCCACCTACAGAACAAGAACCAGTAAGACATTTCTCATTCGCAAAGCTTAAGAAGATCGTCTTACCAAGCATGAAGCATGCCACCAGAGTGTGGAGAACTCTGAAGGATCAAAACGCGATTAATCGATAACTATTACGTTCACTGAGAAGTCCGGCCTGATAGCCCTAATCAACAAAACATACTACGAAACTGAGCTAAACAGATTCATAGCGAACACATCTTCTCCGGAAACCAAAGCAAACCTTACCAACGCTCTTGTTGGTAATATGAGAGGCCTAACCAAATAGAAGCACTTACCTGAGAACATCAAAATAGCACCCATTATTCTACCGGGACCATCCATTTCTCCCCTGTATGGCAGACTGAAACCCCATAAACCTGGCCTTAAACTCAGACCTATTGTTAGAAAAATAAAAGCGCCAAAAATATTACGTAGAGAAAGAGCTGGCTGGCTTCCGACAAACCTACCTACCTACCTCCAAACATGCCCTACGCTCGACTGCGGACTATATAAGCAGAATGAAAGACATAAGTTCAGATAAAAAAGGGATTATGGTTAGTTTCGACGTCACATCATTGTACAAGTCAATCCCGGTCAAAGAAGCGTGTGACAACCTAGAGAACTTTCTTACCAGACATGGTGAACAAACACCAGATGCAGTGCAAGACATACGACGGGTCTTGGACCTGGTTGTAAAAAATAACTACTTCCAATTCTTAGGAACACACTACAAGCAGACAAATGGCGCCCCCATGTGGTCTCGAATATCAGGAATTCTCGCGGAAGCTGTCCTACTCCCGCTAGAGGAAAATATCTTCTTACACAGTGGCAAGAAACCAAAATTGTAGTTAGATATGTGGACGATTGTTTCTTAATTTGGCAACATGGCGACAGAGACCTCGAGGAATTCCAACAGCGAATCAACACCATCCACCCCTCCATTAAACTCACTTATGAAAAGGAAAAAGACGGGAAGCTTTTGTTTCTTGTCGCTGATTTAAGCCGATCCCAAGATGGCCGCTTATGCTCCACCGTATATTACAAACCAACAACAGTGACGAATTTCATCCCTCCTATGTCCGTATCCCCTAGCTCATCCCTCCTATGTCCGTATCCCCTAGCTCATATAAAATGGCGGCATTCCGTACCTATTTAATAGAGCATTCACGATTTGCTCAACCAAAGAAACGAGGGACAGAGAAATAAAAAATATCTTCAAGAAAGAGGTCACTGCTGGATTCTCGGAACGAACTCGATAATCCATATCACACAAGATGATAACCAGGAGCCACAAGGCACCACGCCCAGGAGTCGACAACTTGCAGTTGGCTGGATCTATTTCATACATCCTGAAATTTTCGTTTGTGTTTAAGAACCTTATGAAACGCTATGAATTACACATTGGAATTAAATCACCAATGTGCATTGCCACAACAACAAGAAATACACTTAAAGAGCCTGACGTGAATTCTGGTGGTCGGGTGCATGAAATACCATTAGAATATCCAGATGGATTGTCTCGATCATACATCGGAATGACCAAAAGATCCCTTACAATTAGGGAAAAAGAACACATAAAGGACATTAAAGCAGGAAAAACAAAAACAGCGCTTTGCAAAGAGGTAGCCCAATATGACGCCGTACCGATGTGGAAAAACATGAAAAGGATTGCTCGGTACACTGACTACAGAGGAACACTGACTAGAGGAAAGCGTCGAAATATTCATGCACCACAACCCTTGCAACGAGAGCCCTTCCCTCGAACTCTCGGCTGCGTGGAAGATTCTACTGAAATAGAACATTAAGCGGAAAAGGTGAGAGAATGTCTAAAAGATAAGTCACGAGACACCACCTTCCGCGTGACGCAATATCACCTAGATACGTAATACGAGTAGATACGCGCTCCAAAATTTCAAATTATCGTTGTTCTTGAAATATTCTTCTGTTCACTGGCCTTGAGAAAGCCTCCCGTTGGGAGAGTGAAAGCTCGGCACTTGGTCGTTGTATGTTTAATAAATTTTTACACCATTCAATACGGATCAAATATTTCAAGTTGCATAATACTAAGGTGTAAGTTCCATTATTATAATTTAACACTCTTTCGGGCAGTTATAGGAATGTTTTAAAATACTACAGGAACACAAAGATACGCCTCGCTAAGGAAACAGCACATTTGAAATTTCTAACTGAGTGCAAAGAACGTAAAATATACCCTAAGTTTATGCGCATCAGAACGGCAATTAAGGAAAAAATGGTTTCAAGAGAGGCTGGAGGAATTCAAGCGCAAACCTTAGTCTCGCTAGTGAGAAGAAAAACAACGGAAGTTATGCGACTACACAACAAAGGTTATAACTTGTACAATGAGATACAGCGCTGCACCGAACATATTTTCTTTGATGACTGGCTTATCCGAACCCATGTTTAAGTTGAGGGACAAGAAGTCATCTTGCAAGATAAACATAGGAGAAAGTGATATATTTTATCCAAAAGACAACAGTAGCAAACTGCGAACTACAAAGTACCATTTGTTAATGTGTCAACAAAGATCCTGTCAAGCGAGGAAGTAAATGTACTTGAGAGGGGCCCGAAATTCTACTTCGCAACCAAGCCCAACATAAAGAAAATCATCCCAGAGCTGGAATCTGCTATCGGAAATCATCCGCCTACAGAACAAGAACCAGTAAGATATTTCTCATCCGCAAAGCTTAAGAAGATCGTCTTACCAAGCATTAAGCCTGACACCAGAGCGTGGAGAACCCTGAAGGATCTAAAAAGTGATGAATCGATAACAATTACGTTCACTGACAAGTCCGGCCAGATAGCCCTAATCAACAAAACATACTACGAAACTGAGCTAAACAGTTTCATAGCGGACACATCTTCTCTAGAAACCAAAGCAAACCCTACCAACGCTCTTGTTGGTTCAATGAAACGCCTAACCAAATGGAAGCACTTACCTGAGAACATCAAAAGAGCAGCCATTATTCTACCGGGACCATCTATTCCTCCCCTGTATGGCAGACTGAAGCACCATAAACCTGGCCTTAAACTCGAACCCATTATTAGCAAAATAAGAGCGCCAACGTATTACGTAGAGAAAGAGCTGGCAAGCTTTCTAAAAACCTACCTACCTACCTACCTACCAACATGCCCTACGCTCGACTGAGGACTTTACAAGAAGAATAAAAGACATAAGTTTAGATAAAAAAGAGTACATGGTTAGTTTCGACGTCACATCATTGTACCCGTTAATCCCAGTCAAAGAAGCGTGTGACAACCTAGAGAACTTTCTTACCAGAGATAAGGAACAAACCCCGGATGCAGTGCAAGACATACGAAGGGTGTTGGACCTGGTTGTAAAAAATAACTACTTCTAGTTCCTAGTAACACACTACAAGCAGACAAAAGGTGCCCCCATATGGTCTCCAATATCAGGGATGCTCGCGGAAGCGGTCCTACGCCCGCTAGAAGAAAGTATCTTTTCAATCAGTGGCAAGAAACCGAAATTGTAGTTTAGATATGTGGACGATGTAATCTTAATTGGGCAACATGACGACAGAGACCTCAAGGACTTCCGGCAGCGAATCAACACCAATCACCCCTTATTTAAATTCACTTATGAAAAGGAAAAAGACGGGAAGCTTCCAATTCTTGACGCTGAGTTAAGTCGATCCCAACATGGCCGCTTATGCTCCACCGTATATTACAAACCAACAACAGTGACGAATTCATCCCTCCTAAGTCCGTATCCCCTAGCTCATATACAATGGCGGCATTCCGTACCCACTTTTATAGAGCAATCACGATTAGCTACTCCAAAGAAACGAGGGACAGAGAAATAAATAATATCGTCAACAAAGGTGTCACTGCTGGATTCTCGGAACGACCTCTGCAATCCATATCACACAAGATGATAACCAGGAGCCACAAGACACCACGCCCAGGAGTCGACAACTTGCAGTTTGCTGTATCTATTTCATACATCCCGAAATTTTCGTTTGTGTTTAAGAACCTTATGAAACGCCATGGATTACGCATTGGAATTAAATCACCAATGTCCATCGCCACAACAACAAGAAATACACATAAGGAGCCTGACGTGAATTCTGGAGCTGGGGTTTATGAGATACCATTAGAATATCCAGATGGCTTGTCTCGATCATACATCGGAATGACCGAAAGGTCCCTTACAAAAAAGGGAATAGAACACATAAGAGACATTAAAGCAAGAAAAACACAAACAGCGCTTTGCAAAGAAGTAGCCCAATATGACGCCGTACCTTTGTGGAAAAACATGAAAATGATTGCTCGGTACGCTGACTACAGAGGAACACTGATTAGATAAAGCGTCGAAATATTCATGCACCATAACCCTTGCAACGAGAGCCATTCCCTCGAACTCTCGGCTGCGTGGAAGATTCTACTGAAATAGAACATTAAGAGGAAGAGGAGACAAAATGTCTGAATGATATGCATCGAGACACCACCTTCCGCGTGACGCAACATCACTTAGAAACGTAATACGAGTAGATACGCACTCCAAACCTTCAAATTATCGTTGTTCTTGAAATATTCTTGTGTTCACTGGCCTTGAGAAAGCCTCCCGTTCGGAGAGTGAAAGCTCGGCACTTAGTCGCTGCATGTTTAATAAATTTTTACATTATTCAATACGGATTAAATATTTCAAGTTGTATAATACTAAGGTGTAATTTCCAATATTGTAATTTAACGCTTTTCCTGGCAGCTACAGGAACATGTTCAATTACTACAGGAACCCAAGGATACGCCTCGCTAAGGAAACAGCACATTTGAAATTTCTAACGGAGTGCAACGAACGTAAAATATACCCTAAGTTTATGCGCATCAGAACGGCAAATGAGGGAAATATGGTTTCAAGACATGCTAGAGGAATTCCAGCGCAATACCTTAGTCTTGCTAGTGAGAAGAAAAACAACGGAAGTTATGCGACTACACAACAAAGCTTATAACTTTTACAATGAGATACAGTGGTGCACCAAAATTTTATCTTTGATGACTGGCTTATCCGAACCCATGTTTTAGTTGAGAGACAAGAAGTCATCATGCAAGAGAAACATAGGAGAAAGTGATATATTTTATCCAAAGGACAACAGAAGCAAACTGCGAACTACAAAGCACCATTTGTTAACGTGTCAACAAAGATCCTGTCTAGCGGGGAAGTAAATGTACTTGAGCGGGGCCCGAAGTTCTGCCCCGTAACCAAGCCCAACATAAAGAAAATTATCCCAGAGCTGGAATCAGCTATCAGAAAGCTTCCGCCTACAGAACAAGAACCAGTAAGACAGTTCTCATCCGCAAAGCAGAAGAAGATCGTCTTATCAAGCATGAAGCATGACACCAGAGCGTGGACAACCCTGAAGGATCTAAAAAGCGATGAATCGATAACTATTACGTTCACTGAGAAGTCCGGCCTGATAGCCCTAATCAACGAAACATACTACGAAACTGAGCTAAACAGATTCATAGCGGACACATCTTCTCTAGAAACCAAAGCAAACCCTACCAACGCTCTTGTTGGTAATATGAGAGGCCTAACCAAATGGAAGCACTTACCTGAGAACATCAAAAGAGCGGCCATTATTCTACCGGGACCACCCATTCCTCCCCTGTGTGACAGACTGAAGCACCATAGACCTGGCCTTAAACTCAGATCCATTGTTAGCAAAATAAGAGCGCTAACGTATTACGTAAAGAAAGAGCTGGTTAGCTTCCTAAAAACCTACCTACCTACCTCCCAACATGTCCTACGCTTGACATCGGACTTTATAAGCAGAATAAAAGACATAAGTTTAAGTAAAAAATAGATTATGGTTAGTTTCGACGTCACATCATTGTACCCGTAAATCCCGGTCAAAGAAGCGTGTGACAACCTAGAGAACTTTCTTACCAGAGATAAGGAACAAACCCCGGATGCAGTGCAAGACATACGAAGTGTTGGACCTGGTTGTAAAAAATAACTGCTTCCAGTTCCTAGGAACACCCTACAAGCAGACGAAAGGAGCCCCCATTTAGTCTCCAATATCAGGAATGTTTGCGGAAGCTGTCCTACGCCCGCTAGAGGAAAATATCTTCTCAAGCAGTGGCAAGAAACCGAAATTGTGGTTTTGATATGCGGACGATGTGTTATTAATTTGGCAACATGACGACAGAGACCTCGAGGAATTCCGACAGAGAATCAACACCATCCACCCCTCCATTAAATTCACTTATGAAAAGGAAAAAGACAGGAAGCTTCGGTTTCTTGACGCTGAGTTAAGTCGATCCCAAGATGGCCGGTTCTGTTCCACCGTATATTAAACCAACAGCAGTGACGAATTTCATCCCTCCTAAGTCCGTATCCCCTAACTCATATAAAATGGCGGTATTCCGTACCCACTTCAATAGAGTAATCACGATTTGCTCCACCAAAGAAACGAGGGTCAGAGAAATAACAAATATCGTCAACAAAGGGGTCACAGCTGGATTCTCGGAACGAACCCTGCAATCCATATCACACAAGATGATAACCAGGAGCCACAAGACACCACACCCAGGAGTCGACAACTTGCAGTTTGCTGGATCTCTTTCATACATCCCGAAATTTTCGTTTGTGTTTAAGAACCTTATGAAACGCCATGGATTACGCATTGGGATTAAATCACCAATGTCCATCCCCACAACAACAAGAAATACACATAAGGTGCCTGACGTGAATTCTGGAGCTAGGGTGTATGAGATACCATTAGAATATCCAGATGTCTTGTCTCGATCATACATCGGAATGACCAAAATTTCCCTTACAGTTAGGGGAAAAGAACACATAAGGGACATTAAAGCAGGAAAAACACAAACAGCGCTTTGCAAAGAAGTAGCCCAATATGACGCCGTACCTTTGTGGAAAAACATGAAAAGGATTGCTCAGTACACTGACTACAGAGGAACACTGACTAGAGAAAACGTTGAAATATTCATGCACCCCAACACTTGCAACGAGAGCCCTTCCATCGATCTCTCGGCTGCGTAAAGTTCTTAGGCTTAGCCAAAAAGCACCAAGGTTTGTCATATTCCTCTGAAAATAGCACTATAAGCTATGTAAGTATGATAGACACCAGCCTTACCTGAAAACATAACTTGAGCAGTGAGTTTGTTTCACTTCGAAATATACATTTTCTCAAAAGTTGGCATCAGCTCCTTCTTCCTGAGAATGGCAGGGCGTTTGTGTAAATTCGGGCAGGAACTTTGATGTTTGTCCGGCTGTAGTAATTCCAGAAACGCATCATCGTTCTATTTCCGTGTGATGAAAGGCTCAGTCACAATACACTTTTACCTGACAATCAGGTAGGTGTAAGGATTACTCTGGAAATTCAGCCCAAACGTTTTAATTGTAGCTGTTTGTTTGGACAATTCCTTGGCATTTATGATGCGTCAAATAGCAAACTCATGGAAATAATTTCTGTCGTCAAACACAATTCCAGAGAGCACATTTTCTGCATGAGTAAAATACGCATTGTCTTGCACTACTCTTTTTACAATATCCTTTAAATTATCTGGGGTATTCGGAAATCGATATATAAACATCTGCAAATTACTTGGACCATCTTTACAGGTACAGTTGCATTTAATCGTTAATCACGGTAGTACAGACACTTTCATTACGAAGGTGGGTAAGGAGACAAGTTGTAGTATTGGATCACCAGTTCCAACATACAAAAACAGAATGCCATTTGACAAGTCAGACATCGAGAATGTGCAAGTATTTCAGGATTCCGATACGTCAGACCTTGTAAGCAATCATTTACAGAGACTGCATTACAAATTTCCCACAAATAAAGTTGACCCCTGCTAAGAACTCCAAAGTTAATGTCGGACTAAGACTAAAATTCAGTATTCTGGACATTAACGATAGGACGTAATTACCAAAGAAACTACACAGTTTATAAGCTACAACACTTCCTGTAATGGCGAAAAAGAAATAACAGTTTAAACCTTGCTTTCGCACTTCATCCGGAGGCGTCATCTGGGTTAAGTTAGCAAAGCCTTCTTATAAATAGCAACGTAGAGTGTTGCTACAATTAAAAAATGATTTTATGGAAACAACAATTCCGTTTCGTGTTGAAGTCCGTGTTTAGACATTCTCATCTAGTATGGAGTCCGTGTTTAGACATTCTCATCTAGTATGGAGTCCGTGTTACAGACATGCTCACGCGGCATAGGAGGGATTAATTGCTGTTTCTTTGATGCTTGTTTAGGAGACTCCTCCAAGCATCTGATAATTAAAAAGACATGCTTTCGTTACACGGGTGTCGGTGGGTCATGATTCCAAGACTCTCCCGTAATTTGCATAGCGTGCTATTCTAGTAATCATGCTGCAAAGCCGAATTGTTCCTTCTGAGTAACTTCTCTGCATAAAGCTGTTTCGCTTTCCAAAATCATACGTATCTTTTGTGTTCCTTTCTGTTTTACCAGGTGTGATCTCTTTGTCAGCCCTTCGTATGAATTAGTGCTGCTGATTGGATAGATAAGGATGTCGTAAACACGATCTAAGCTTTCTTTGTTTACTGGTGTCTTGCTTGTAGACACAGTGTCGTATATGGACACAGAAGATTTAACAGCGATATTTATTCTATATTTTGTCAATCGCACCTATGAATGTGTGCTACAGTGTGGATAGATCAGGATTATGTCGTAAATCCCCGTTGAGCTTTATCTTTTTACTGGTTCCTTGTTTGTAGACACAGTGTTGTATACAGAGGCAGAAAGCGTTTATCAAATATTCGACCGTAGTAGCCGGAGACAAAGAAATAGCATGTAATATCGATAAGAGGCTCTCAGCTGGATTTACTAGACAAACTTTTGATTCCATTCTACGGTGTGTTCAATGGTGTAAACCCATTAATCTTAATACCTTAAACAACAACGGCTCAAGCTATTGTGAGTCCGTAACATATTTCCCCAAGTTTTTTTCAGGTTCGAAACATCGTTAAAAAATATCGAATGAATGTGGCTGTTAAATATCCTGCGTCTATATACGACACTGTGTCTTCAAGGAAGCCACCAGTAAACAGACAAAGCTTAGCGGGAATGTACGACATACCAGTGAGCTACCCAGACGGCGTTTCGAAATCATACGTTGGTGGACAAAAATATTCCTCCTGGAAAGGAGCAAGGAGCATAAAATAGACGTAAATTATGGGAAAACTTCAACCGCTCTACGCAGCACGCTATGAGTTACAACACCCACGACAAAAAAATTCCTAGGATCTCAGTTTGACGAATCTGTATCTCTTCAAAGTTTGCCATTCGCAGCTGATTCTACTTCCTCGTATGGTAATTAATTGATCATCCAATTGCTCGGTGAATGATGTTAATTGATCTACGTGCTTAGTAAAAACCACTTCTTTCACGTAATCCATACCTAAAATACTGGCGATGAAATTAATACGAAAAATAAAGCAGAATACGCTTCAGTAGGTGAAATCTTCATATGTTCAGCTTCTTTCAGTTCAGACCCTTGCAAATTCATTGTTCTGCAACGGAATGCATTTTAACAGAAATCGGGAGATCCCCGTAGCCTCACTTTCCTGGGGAACGTAAATTAAAGTATTTTGATGCGATGATGTCAGGTATTCAACAATAAAATTAACGATTCAGGCATATCCGATTGCTAGTTTACAATCCGGAACTCCGTAGAAATTTGCAGCTACCGTGTTTGCTTTCGTGCAACTTCAGTATTAAATAATTGGAAAGTGTAAAATACAAAATACATGTAGAAATCTATTTGTTTCCCGATATAATCTTTTCCAGCTCTGAGATTAAAAATATCAATTATGAGTAGGCTAAGTATTATAAATAGGAAATCTAAAAGTGTTGAAAAAAGCCGTTTGTTCTCCAAAGAGCAAAACAGAATCAAGTTCGCGACAATTGAAAATAACAAAAAGGACTACAATAAAAAACGCACTGGAAAAGCTCGCTACGTCGTGGAAATCTATAACATTTGAAATAATTACCATGAAGTGTTACTTTCGTACTATATTACATACTATAAGTGCAATACAAGGTTTCTGAAACACTGTGCACTTAGTTTCAACTCCCACCCCAGAGGCCGGGAAGAGTGTAACAATTTTTGGATTTGCTACCCAATTATGAAAGCCTTAAGTTAATTTATTTTATATTTAACAAATTTTTCGTAGAAAATACTGAAAGCAGGAAAAACAAAAATGTATTACATTTAACATTGTAAAATTTGTTTTACTAAGGAACTTCAGTTTCTCAAAATAAAAAAAAAAATCTTTTAATGTCCAAACAGCCGAGTAAAAATTACTCTCCGCTGACACTTGAACAATGGAATAATTTAATAAATTTATCCTTTTTATGTAATATTCAGTGGACCATTGAATATATCTTTCTTATTAATGAGTTTTCCTCAATGATATCTCTCCGTAATTAATGAATACCTTTTTGTGCTTCATTTCGAATATACACTGACGGAAAAAAATTGCAACACCACGAAAAAATAGTTGTAGAGGAATGAAATGGTGGCAATACATTTGTATAGGTAACATATTTAATCGATTAAGGTTTCAAGATCACAGCTTAATGTAAGCGCGAGAAGAGCCATTTTAAATGTGAAATGCTGGAACATTAATAAATTGTGTAACCGCCAGAATGTTGAATGCAAGCATGCAAACGTTCATGCATTGTGTCGTACAGGTGCTGGATGTCAGTTTGTGGGATGGAGTTCCATACCAGTTGCACTTGGTCGGTCAATACAGGGACGGTCACTGCTGGTTGGGGGTGACGCTGGAGTTGTCGTCCAATGATGTCCCATACGTGCTCGATTGAAGAAATATCTGGTGATCTAGCAGGCCACAACAACATGTCGACACTCTGTAGAGCATTTTGGGCTGCAACAGCGGTACGTGGGCGAGCGTTATCCTGTTGGAAAACACCCCCTGGAATGCTGTTCATGAATGGCAGCACAACGGGTTGAATCACCAGCCCGACGTACAACTGTGCCGTCAGGGTGCGTGGGATAACCACGAGAGTGTTCCTGCTGTCATAGGAAATTGCTACCCAGACCATAACTCCAGGTGTAGGTCCAGTGCGTCTCGGCCGCAGACAGGTTGGTTGCAGGCGCTCCCCTGATCTCCTTCTAACTAACACACGGCCATCACTGGCACCCAAGCAGAACCGGCTTTCATCAGAAAACACAACAGATCTCCACTATGTCCTACAAAAAGCTCTAGCTTGACACCACTGACGTTGCAAACGGCAGTGGTTTGGAGTAAGTGGAATGCACGCTACAGGGCGTCTGGCTCGGAGCTGTCCTTCAAGTAACCGATTTGTAACAGTTCGTTGTGTAACTGTGGTGGCAACTGCAGCTCGAATTGCTGCCGCAGACGCAGTAAGATGCGCCAGGGCCATACGTCGTACCCGGCGGTTTTCCCTCTCAGTAGTGACACGTGGCCGGCCGGAACCCGGTCTTCTTGAGGCAGTACTTTCCCTTGACCACCGCTGCCATCAATCATGCACAGTGGCTACATCCCTGCCAAGTCGTTCTGTAATATTGCGGACAAAAAATCCACCTTCTCGTAGACCTATTTCACCACCTCGTTCAAACTCCGTGAGCTGTGAGCTGTTGATAATGGCTTCTTCGTTTTCTTAAAGGCATTCTTGACAAACATCAACACACTACGTCGAATTTCAACGATAACTAACGCTCACGAACGTTACAGCTCATATTTACAGCAAACCTGCTTCGCATGTTCTGAGGGGTGCTACTAGCGCCACACGTATGCGCCGAGTTCGAAATTTGCATATACGTCATCTTACAGATGTACTTTCACCGCCTAACAACTGTCATTTTTCTAACACAAACCCTTCTTGGTGTTGGGATTTTTTTCCGTCAGTGTAGATGAGAGGTCAAAATGTGAGGTAAAGTTGTTTGCGTCCAAGAATGAAAACATTAGCACAGTTGCAGGGGAAAATCGCATTCGTGCCGTACCATCAACTTTACGTAGATACTAATAGGGAGTTATATACATGCTTCAATTTTGAAACTGTGCGCGAAAGTGTTGTCGGCGCTCCCAAAGCCAAATGTTGAATTTCCGCCGTTCTTCAACTTCATTCCATTTTTTCCATTTTTCTACTTTTTCGTTCAAACCGGATGGTTCAAATATGGTCTGATTTAATATCACTCAACTACGTTTAGATGCATATTACGGACAATGTCGGTTACTGCTTAATCAAAAAGTGTTATACTCAAGCTCATTACCACTTCTAATAAAATACGTGAGATATGAGACATCTGATTTAGCATTGCGGAAGAGGCTATATATACAAGCATTGGCAATGGCTCTGAAATCCTGCGGTGTTGAAGATGCACACATGAATATTATTAATAACATCTATGAAAATTCAAGAGCAAAGATTCCGCTTTCTGAAAATACAACACACATAAAAATTGGAAAGGGATAAAGATTAAGGGAGATTATCTAACACACCTTCGTTTTGCTGATGACGTAGTCATTTTTGCAACTACTCCATCGGAGCTGCAGAGTATGATCCAGGAACTTGCTGACAAGAGTAAAGAAGTGGGATTAAAAATGAACTTTCAGAAAACAAAAGTGATGTTCAATGCTTTTACAAGAAATGAAGATTTATCGATTGATGGGGAAAAGCTGGAGATAACAGACACGTACGTTTATCTTGGACATCAGATATCAAGTGAGGGTCACATTGATGAAGAAATTAATCGGCGTACAAAACTTGCCTGAAGAGCTTTTGGAAGAAACAGCATAATTTTCAAGAGCAATATGCCATGATGTCTTAAAAGAAAAGTGTTTGATCAATGCATCCTTCCAGTGCTTGCGTATGGCGCAGAGATGTGAACCTTAACTAAAAGAGACATACAAAAGCTGCAGACAACTCAAAAAAGCATGGAGAGATCCATGCTTGGTGTAACCAGGAGAGATAAGAAGAGGAACTCGTGGATCAAAAAAATGACAAGAGTGGAAGACATCATGATCAAATTTATATCCCTGAAATGGCAATGGGCTAGTCATACTGCCAGAAGGACAGACCATCGATGGACAGCCAAAATTTTAGATTGGATTCCAAGAGACAGGAAAAGACCCAGAAGAAGACCACATGGGAGATGAGTGGATGGAATTCGAAAGTATGCGGGAGTGACGTGGAGGAGACTGGCACAAGGCAGACCGTTGTGGAGGAAACTTGGAGAGACTTTCGTCCAGCAGTGGATTGATAAATGGTTTGCAATGATGATCATGATGATTGGAAACCGTGATATTTTTCTTGGAAACATGTGAGATACATTGATTGGTTATTTCTATAACATCCGTGGTCTGGCGCTCTGTCTTGCATTAAATTAATCGGAACGGGCGTGGATTGGACCTTCTGGAAAGTCTCTCATGACACTACAGCTGATTGAACTTAAGTTCCCATTTATTACAACATGCCAGAGAGCTCATGCTTTTTCTGATGAAACTGAGTTTTGTGATCTGGAAAATTATGTTCTTTTATACACTGAGTGGCCACTTTATTATGACCACCGGACAGTTGTAAGAAAATGAGCTATGGCTGCACGCTGTTGCTGCCAGAGGGCGAGGCTAGTATAAAAACGGAAAGCTTAGTGCTTGCAACAGTAGTAGAAGTGATGTTTGGGTGACGAGATGGGTAAAAAATGCGATTTGACGGACTTTCAACGTGGGATCATTGTAGGAACTCGGTTTCATGGAGCGAGTATCACCGAAATCGCCGCATTCGTAAAATGTTCCAGAGCGGCTGTTATTATAATGTTTCAAGACTGGGCTGTCAGCCAAAAAAATGGGTCTCTACGTGCAACGTGTGGTCGTCATCGACTAGTGACTGCCCGGAGCGGAACGGAGGGTGTCCAGGCTGGTAACAGACAATAGAAGAGCAACACTGCAGAAAATTACAGACCATCTTAATCAGGGATCCCCTCAAAACGATCTTTGCACGCACTGTTCACCTTATACTGCATCGTATGGTATATGGCAGCCGAAGGTCTGTTCGAACACCCTTGCTGTCTGCATTTAACAAGAGAAAACGTCTCCAGTTCGCACAGGAGCACAAGGATTGGACAGTCGATAACACTGGACAAGCTTTTTTGGTGAAGTTCATGCTTCCGAGATAAAAATAGCCATTTATTAATGAATTCGATGTGCTGAAAAATGACCATAAAAATGTTGAATATGACCATAAAAATGTTGAATATGACCATAAAAATGTTGAATTGGCTACGATTTCTTTGTAATATGCAGGTACACTGGTTTACCATTGATCAGGAACACGTCCATGCTATTTCAATGGGACAAAAGCATATAACTTGCCTGCAACTCTCTATGATTTTCCCTTATAAATATATGTTTATGCTGCTAATTAAAGAGCTTCAAATACTTAACAAAATCAAAAATCATAATCAAAATATGTTTTTCTAACAAATTTTCCATGTACATATGAGGAAATTTATTTTTCTAAATCAGTTTTTAGGACATTTTGGATTTCAGTCTATAAACTTTTATATCAAATCTATCGAATTGAAATAGCATGCAAGTGTTCCTTTGCAATTTCAACCAGTGTTTACGTATGACTTCATATATATATATACACTATATATTGCATGCGTTACATTGCACTTCTTTTGAAGTAAATACAATCGAAACAGTAAGTGTAATTTTTTATAGTACAATCCAAAACAGATAGTGTAATATTTTTTTATATTTGTATTAAATGTAGTTTCGAGATATGTACATGAGTTTTTCATGCATAGATAGAAATCAGTTATCTGTTCATGGCGTTTTACTGCTCATTGCCTTTCGGTTGTATTCCGCCAAAGGGGCATTTCTGAAATGTGTCCAAACGTAGTCTGCGAGCATCAAAAAGGATCATTTTCCCTGATATCGTTGCTCCATTACTGCCATATCTTGATGAGACCGTTCACTATGATCACCACTAAATTTTCCACAGTTATCCAGGAAGAAATTCAGGTGAGAATCCATGAACTGGAGTTTTAAAGACATATTACAGCCAAATGTTTGATACAGAACAAGAAGGTCGGTGATGAAATCTTCGTAATTTTCAGCCCTGGAGTTCCCCAGGAAGTTTGTTGATATTTGACAAAAGGCATCCCACACTTCTCTTTCATCACACTGAAGCATATCCTCAAACTGCGAATCTTGAAAGAGCTGTCTGATCTGTGGACCCACAAAAAGTCCCTCTTTTATTTTTGCTTCGCTCAGTCATGCAGGAAATTGAACGCTCGTTTAGTTTGGTCCATGGCTTTAACCAATTGTTTACAAAACCGAGTTTTATATGCAAAAGGGGTAGTATAATTTTTTAAGGATCTGTCAGTGGTGGGTTGTGAACATTCATTTGTCCAGGTGTCAAAGACGTCCTAAGAGACCAGTCTCTATCGATGTAATGAAAACATGCATCGGCTATCCCAGTGACAAAGAAAACAGCAGTGCTTTGTGTATCCCTGCTGAAGGCCCATCGACAGAGACACTACCTTCAGGTCAGCACAGATAAACCAACCATAATGTTTGTAATTAAGTCTGTCCAACAGCTCTTTAAGGTTGTTGTAGGTCTCTTTCATGTGCACCGCATATGCAACTGGAATGGACAGTAGCTGATTTCCATTATGCAGTAAAACCATCTTAAGACTCAACTTGGAGGAGTCTATAAACAGACGTCATTCTTGCGTAACATGTTGTATTCCTAGTCCTTGCATTAGGCCATCAATATTGCAACAGAACACAAAGCTTTAACTTTTTTGGAAGAATTGCTCGAATTGTCGGTGACGAATACGAAACGAACTCACTCGAACATTTTGTTTCAGAAGATTCCATTGTCAAAGCCTTGACGCTAGTAGCTCTGCTTTAACTTTGGTTAAATTCAAATCGCGAACAAGGTCGTTCAGTTCACCTGATGTAATTTTATGTGGCATATACTCAGAAGATGCATATTCGTCATCGATTTTATTAATCCGTGACATTGATGGTTTCGGATTACACAAATCTTCTTCCTGGAGCTCATCTAAATCGATAACAAAATTTGTCGGAGGCTTGGGAAAGGGGATTTCTTCAGAACGAGGTACAGGTCGTACAGCCGAAGGTATATTTGGATATTCTGTAGTCCATTTCTTCTTCTCTGTGATACCTTCAGCCACTGCTGGCACCATACAGAAATAACAGTCATTTATGTGATTTGTGGGCTCCCTCCAAATCGTGGGAACAGCAAAACCCATCGCTTTTCTTTTTGCCATTAAGCTACTGTGACAAATATTTTGCACAAGTGCGGCAACATACATGTGGAGCCCAGTCCTTATCCTTGTCGCCTATCCTGAAGCCGAAATACAAATGATAAGCCTCTTTTTAATAACCGGTATGATGGACTTCTTCTGTGCAGCAAATGTCACTTTACCACTTATATAGCAAAAGTTATCCGCCCTATTTACACATGCACGACTCATATCTACGTAAAGTAACAATACAACGATCACTTTAAGAGGCTGCTATCACGAGAGTACATTCACCAAGGAAGGGAAAGAAACAAATGGACTGAGCTCTTTACCGTTGGGCTGTCAAAACTGAAAGTATTGCATCACATCGGTTAGTACCACACCGGATGTCGCAGGGAATCCGGACTTCTCACCCAATGATGCAATACTTCCAGGCCTGACGGTGCCTAAGAGTACGAAAAACGCCGTACGAACGTAATGTTCGAACTATATTTTTATTTAAGTACCATTTTAATATACATTTACTAACATTTATTATATTTATCATAAATTTATTAATATGTAATATAAAAAAACTCTTATTTCATTATACCTACTTTTTTACTAAAACTCACAAATCTTTAACGTTCCATTAGCTGTATTTCCGAAACAAGAGCCAAAGAATGTTTTTCGCGGTGATATTTGTGTTCAGTGGGTTAATTTCATACAGAAATGCACACTTTCCCGTCAGAAGCAATTTCACTGATGTCCAGTATTGTTAGCCATAAAAGAAAAATTATTCTTTGAAACATGATTTCTGATAATCATCTATTAAAAAGCAATGTGTTTCAAAACATAGATGTATGAGGTCTTTACAACCTTAGTGTTATCGATTTTATTTTATTCTATTAGCATGATCAGAACTTCTCCGACCAGGAATAAACGTTTGAAAACTAAAGCGTGGAAAATTTAAGCTAACTTTATTTTAATTTTACACTAAATAAATTATTTGAATATTAAACTTAGCAGTTTTTATCTGCACCGTATTATCGAACAAAAAGGTTTGGAAATAAAGGAAGTGTTTTGTTGGCAATCTCAGGGTAAACTTTCGTTTGTATTTATAAGAATGGCTTTATGCAGAATAGCAAAATCGTCCATATGTTTCGTAAAGAAATCTTAATTAATTTCCAAACCAACTACGCGTAACAGGTTATCACTTTCGTGATTTCATCCGTTTAGTCCTAGTACCATATATATAATTATTTTTGAAAAATGTAAGCGGTCATGGTACATTAGTCAGAGTAGGTTATTGTGTGTGTAATATTTATTACAAACTATAACCGCTAAGTAATAAAACATACACACGCTCCTAATTATTTCCACTGCTGCGGTAGTTGAAACAATCCAATGAAAGTCTTGCGTATGCATATTCACTTGTCCAGTCCTATGCTTACTTCAATTCACGAATTCGAAGGTTTTTAAAGAGTTAGATCGTGGTTTCTCACGCCTGCTATTAAAACGTAAAATATGATGTACCGTATTTGCTCGGAGCTAACGCGCCTCCGAATGTAACGAGCACCCCCAACCCCCAAGTCTTGTATCAGTTAAACTGTATATAACTGAATATGTACATACTCTAACAGAAAACGCAAAGAGCGGTAGTCTACAAAAATTCACAGAATTTCAGCTCCACACATATAAATACATTTGAGTGCAAAATACATTATCTGTCACTGTCGCTGACAGCTCTTTCCACCTCCGATAGTTCATTGTCGGAGCCCACTTCATAAAACGGATACTTCTCTCACGGTTTGTTTCTCGTATGTTAGAAACAGAGCAGGTATACAACACAAGTATTTTTACTATATACTTAAGTATTCACATATGCTTGAACGGCAATAGTGATAACCTTCTGACGCATTTGACTGTTTCCGGTGTTTCATGCGTATCTCTGCATTCAACGCGTTAAATCTCCGGTTTTACGGTGCTTGTGTTGCTCATCAATATCATTATTTATTTGATGAAATGGAAGTGTGACTGTCCCTTACGAAGTGCAAGCAAGGTCAACGGAAATTACTTATGTTTGAGAACTTATTATTTGCTATATGTCAATGCTGTGAATATTTTTTTCGGTTTTCCAGAATTTGCTGTAGAAGGGAACAAATGGAATAAGACTAGCATAGAGCTTAGCAAATCCAACTTACAACTGATTTCATGATGAAAGGTACAGGAATCATTACGAATAAAAATAATCCGAATCTCTTAAAACAATATGTGCATAAACCAAGTACCATTCGCCGAATAATACCATCGAAATTGAGAGACTGAAAGTGTAGATACCGGTTTTAAAGTAACTAAAGTAACTAATAAATTGTACAGATAGACATTTGCGGAAATGAACTTATGTCTTTCTACGGACAATTCCAAATAAATGCAAATAACATATCTGGAAATATAATTGAAACACCTACATTCAATTTTTCTGGGATTCAATGTTTTAGACAGGAGAAAACTGTCCTAGAATAATAACGTCAATGGATGCTTTTTACTTAGTCACAAACTGTTAGCTACTCCTCATGAACCACGTTAAATGTATTTAATTGAGCCCATATTTCTCTAATTGCTGTTCCTCGGCTTCGTGACTTGTATGACGGGTACACTTAAAATACATTTCAGCATTCTTGTGTATAATGGTTGCTTATGTTGTACTTTCAATGGAACTGTAGAGATAGGTTTTTCTTGTAATTTATGCATGTCGTTCTAATACATCCGCAAACAAATGAAGTCGTCATTTCAAAACGATCAAGGGCATCCAATATCATTTATTTTGAAAATTTTCCAAGCAGCTCTTTATATATACTCGTTCAATGTGAGGCTTCCAATTTATCTAATTTTCAGAACAAGAAAAGGTGAAAAAAAGTCACATACATTGTAAAAATGTTTTTGGTGTGAATTTGAAATTCTCCCGAAAAGAAACACACACTTATCTGTGATAGTAGAATAAACAATGCAACATTGTCCTTTCTCTAAAATGTTTGAACATTACAACATAAAACAAAGTAAAAAAAGTGTGTAGTGTTGATATGTTGTCTCACTTGTAGGCATTTTTTATGCTTTCGAATTACAGAGTTGAAAAGAGTTATTTTTAACTTCGAAGCGCAGTAGTATCGGGAAACGGTTCTCAATATTTACAAATTGTAAAAAACAACAAATGTGCCAACAAATTTCATTGCAATATACAGTATATTGTTAGTCTACCATATATTCCTGAAATATCAGGATCATAAATGTGGTAACGCAAGAATATTTAAACATGAAGTACGCAAACGATGATTGTACGCTTAAGAAAGATTTCGGGACATACTAATGGCATTCTGGAATAACTGAACCTTTATTTGAATGTTGGCGTAAGAGCATGATGACCATACACCCAAATTTATTCAAACAGCGAAATATAAATCTTTCTGACTACTGCACGGCAAGAACTTAATCGTAATTCCTTATCTGCTTAAATTCGACACATTATTCTATTTTAGAGTGTACACATAACTTGTTCCAACCGTGTGTATTGTTTTAAATATTTTTAAACAAAATGTATATTCTTTTAAATCGGATTTGAAACAACACACTTCTCAATTTTTAAGTGGTATAACGATTTTCACAACTCATTGGCCACACCTGTGTCTGCGCCGCCCCGGTGGCGCAGAGGTCTAAGGCGCTGCCCTCTGAGCATTCGTCCGTAAGGGGTCCGGGTTCGAATCCCGGTGAGGCATGGACGTTGTGTTTGTATTACGGCACTGGCTCTCTCCCTTCCCTGGAACCAGTGACCCTAAATTAGGGACGGGCGACTGCTTATAGCCCATTGAGTTGCTCACGGTGGTCGTTAAACCTCAAAAAAAAAAAACAAAAAAACCCTGTGTCTGCATCGAAAAATATGTTGGCCACTTCTGGTCTAAATGACTAAACCATATAGTGGATTCTGTTTCGAAAGCATGCGTATCTTGTGGGAGAATATGGTATATTATTTCCTCTGTTTTTCTTTAATTTTTCTTTGTTCTTTTTTGCAAATGCGTTGGACATCATAATGTAGTCATTCAAATTTATGAAATGGTCTTTGATTCAGCGTAAATTCTGAAATGTGATCCTAAAAGATCATGGCCAGATTAATTCGGGAACGCCATAGAATTTGTGAACTTATTCATCTGAACTCTGGCAAGTATAATGCCCCGTTCATTTTTTGATTTCGTTTTCATGTTACTACGAAAGAAAAATCTGATTCTTCTTTGCTTAGTGCAGGTCAGAAGTCCGAAATGAGAGTGAAAATTTCATAGGGTGTACTTACCTGCCAACCCATTGAATTTCCCTCCGCATCGATACGTTTCAGCCAACTCTTACTACGCTGTGGATACTACAGTGACAAAACTCTGAAATCTCCTAGGCAAAGAAAGTGGTAACGGTCTAAATCACAGATTTGGGGTTTGGAAAGGTTATCTCTGCGTATATATGGTCTAGATTTTGGAAGCGGTTTTAATCCGTAGGATCGGGCCTTCCGAAACACACAGGGTTTGGCAGAGATTCTTTTACTAAGCGAAGGATTCATTGAACGACATTTGTGAGATATATGACTGGATGTTGTCGGGAAAATGATGAACGCCATGCCTGTTGACTAAAACTTTCTTCTGAATAAGAAACATTATGTGGATCTCCTCCATTTCGGTCCAATAGCTGTTTGAAATTATGTTCTCAACAGTTCAGAGACATGGATGACGTATCAAGCGGAATCTGTCCATCATACGGGAACCAGTCCTTCGCACTGGTGTAGGGATGGCTTTGATGATGTTCGCAAAGGATCTCATTTTCATCACAAGAAAATATCCGATGCAGGAATCCTACTCATATGTCTCTTGCAAGGAGATAAATGAACACCTCCAGGCGACGTGTCTTATTGGCTGTCGGGAGTTCATGTAGAGTGCTCAGACACCAAGGTTTTTTACCTCTCCAAGAGATACCATACGCAGGACAATTGTCGAAAGATTCACATGGACCTTCTCTTCGATCTCACGGAATTTTTCCTTGGGTAAGTATCCACGATATTCATTTTCTCTTTTTTTTTTTCAAATATTACAATTAATGGTTGAATAACGCAATGTGTGTGCTAAAGTGATTTATATACAGCTTTGAATTACGCGAACAATCGGCGCATGATGCATGCATTTGCAGTACCCAATCCAAGTACCGCACCCAAGTTTTTGTCACATTATCCGCGGAATGCCAGTGATTGAAATTAAACCAGAACAGTTAGGCACAACGGTCCTGCGTGCGTGGTCAAATTCGACCAAAACGAAACGTGTGTACTCGCACGAGAAACGTTTTTTGCGAAGTGAGTTTCATAACGCCTGCACCTGATATATATAAAAACTTATGACAAAAATCGTGGGACAATGTTGGACGGCATCATTTCGTTGGAGGGATTTAACATGTGTACCCGCTGAAAGAGGGCGTTTTACCTGTACCAAATGAATAGAATTGCAATCTTTCTTTCAATATTAAAGTCAAAATTCCTGCCATACAACTTCATCAAGACACTACTTACATAGTAAGATACCTGCTACAATTTAGCGTACACCATGGCGCAGAATATCCACTGTGAGGTCAAATATATTATAACCAACTGCTTAAAATGATTTTGGTATTCCACTTGTCGCTGAAACCTGTCTAATATTGCAAGAAATCGATGCTATAGCTTCTTTGAAGGTGAGGTGTCTTGGGGTATCTTGTTCCAACACTTTACCAACAAATAGTTTACTCTTGTAAGTTACATGGTTGAACCGCTGCAGATAGGATTTGTTGTTCCAAACGAACAAATGATGTTCTATTGGATTGATGATTGGCAATTTGGAAGGCAGAGCGATAACTCAAAGTCGCCTTTGTGTTCCAGAAATTATTCCCGGACAGGTCGTGTAGTGCAATGGCGCATTATCCTGCTAGTAAGGGACGGCACTTTTGGAAGTGATTCTGATTTTAACTGTGAAGAAGAATTTCTCTCCTCAGCATATTCACCTCATTTCTTTAGATTGAAGAGGTTAAAGGAAAATATTTCAAATTTTTATTAATAAAGTTAAATACTCGTGGAATACATCAAAGTTAAAATATCGATAGCAAAAAATAAATACTCATGTAGAGTTTCAGATCCAGACAGTAACATAATATACGAGCATAAACATTCATATTTTTTTTTACTTTAGAGTTTTACACAGCAATCAGTAATTAATTTAGGAAATCTGTTAAATCACTCGTACTTTTTTTTTCCAGAGTACAAAATTATAGATCGGCGAAGCGTTTGTGATGACTGATCACATTATTATCATACCCCAGGAAATTCGACTTTTTTCTAGATTGTACTCGGCCCTTAAATGCAGCTAGACGCAAAGTAAAATTTTCTAAAGATTTAATTAATTTAGAACACTATTACTTTATGCAATAATCGGGTGAGAGATATCTCACCGAATATGAAATCGCTGAACACAATAATGGATTATATTTAATTTACACAGTGTGTCAACATATTCTTGCATTTAGAATTACAATAATGTTCTATAAAAGGTTGTATCAGCTAAATGACGGCTAAAATCTAACTCTTAAACTTTGTATGATACGGACCCCAAATTACAACAGAAAATCACTAAAATGAACAAATCTATTTAAATTTATTAAAATAATAATGTGTTGTTCATTTTTTTTTTGAGAACTGTACCTTTTGTCTTCAAGACACGTTTTCCTCTTTCATCATTACAAATGCTACTTATATGTAACATTTGTTTTATTGAAATGGTCAAAATTTAACAGATTTTCTATAAACTACTCCACGGCAAACTATAAAATTACAAATGATGGTTGATTAAATACTTGCCAAAATATTACACGAAACAACCCAATGTTAGTTCTTCACATTCGAAAAGTTAAATTTGACTCTGTTTTCCAGGGAAGCTCGGGTACTCATTGCAGTCGGCGCTACGGTTTGTTTGTAATTCCGCATGACGCCAGCTACAGAGCAAACGATCTCAAGATCTGATGCTTTCATATTGTCCACGGTGTGTGTCAATCACTTCTTTTGTTCCTTACATATTTTTAGTAGAAATCCAGTGCAGTAAATACGGAAAGTCCGATATTGTATTGCGGCTCTTTATTCAATTGAAGACCGTGGTAACTATGCACACAAAGAAGTGCATTTGTCCCTACTGTAACTGATCTGTCAACACAGTACATGTCCAGTGAAAGGAGGTACATGGTCAAAAGAGTAAATTCACTGAAGTAGGAAAACCAAAGGCTAAATGCAGTATGTACGCAACTTCGAATGAGAAACAAATATATAGGTAGTCAACTTATATCAACACGACAGCAATTGAGTAAATGTAGGAAACACTCAAACAGTCTGTTACAAAGCAAAGTAGTTATTGTTTTAGTTACATTCTTTACTAAGAACAAAACTGAGTCCTTGTTAAAAGTAAGAAGGACATATTCCGAAAAAGGTTTATCGACGTGAGTTGTATCGGTCCACGGAAAACCTTTTCAATTGAGATTTTAGAAGCTCAGATTTTTCTCCAAATACATCAGAAGCAGAAGTCAAATCTTACGTCCCCTGGTTGCCAAACCCTTTTTACTAACAAATTAGATATTATGTGCAAGCGATTTCCCATTAGTAGCTGTATCCGATGCGGATATAATTTTTCAAATCCGATGTTTGGTAGCAGAGATATCAGGAAAAATGTAATTTAAGTTTACCCCAAACAGCGGAAAATCTATGTGTAACTTTAAAAAGTAACTATACCTAAAATAGTCTCTGACATAAATGTAATTGAAAGATAAAAGAGTTTTTTTCAATCTGATGTACAGAAGCAAATATATGGAATAAAATGTACATTGAATTCGACATCACAAGCTTTAACGCCCTATAGCGGCGAAATTGCACATCGTATGAAAATACGAAATGAAAGATCATCATTCGTGCATATCTAGCTTCACAGTGGAAAAATAATTTTTGAAATAGCATTAATAGTTGCAGATATATGGTGTCCTCTGAGAGACAGACACACGGATCGATCGACAGAGAGACGGATAGACAAACCAATAATATAAGCAATTTTTTTCCCAAAATACATGCTAAAAAAAAATTTGCCTTTTGTTTTTAGAGCGCAATAAAATAGAAATTCTGGGTTAGAGATGTATCTTTCTCTACCTTTGATTGGATAATACGATAACATGGGTTACTTTGGGTTAATTTTCACTTAATGTCCGGATATTTTCTTCTCAAGAAAGCTACTAACGTGCTAGATCATTGTTTTCAGTGCATTAGTATTTGCAAAATTGGGAATGATACATAAAGCCAAACTTTGGCGTTTGCTCCAATTGTTATATGTCTTTGTGCCAGCTCTGAGACCCTTCTTAAAACAAGACAAATGTTAAGCCGCTGGAGTGTAAACACTTTTTATTGACTGGGGTCACTTTTTTTACTGACTGATGAAAGTGAGTTCAAGTTCACGTTAATTCTGAATAAAAAAGTCTAAACATTTCGATTACTTATATGAGGTTTATTAAACTAAAAGGATTCAAAACACATCCTTTACATGAATCTCACCAAAGAGAGATTTGGAAATTCAGAATAAATGATGTTCTCAGAAACTACACCAAAGATTTCACCATTAATTATAAGTTGAATTTCTTAATAATTTTGCAATATATGCATTAGCTGTATAGTGGCTATGGAACTAGAGACCGTATGCGTTTTCTGAGATATCAAACTGAAAGAACGAAAAAGTAAAAATTCCAACATTTGCGCAGCTTTTAAGATCATGTAAAATCTCCGGATTCCGCATAACCATGAGCATATATTTACATTGTCATAGAAATTCTGCGGTATGTAGAATGCATATATTAATGTTAACAATAGCATTTAATAAAACGCAAGTGCAAACATTCGATTGTTATGTAGAACAGTTGGCATAAAAGTTGGAAAAGTAGTGAAACAGAGAGACATTACACTTTCTAATCATTGCAGAAAATATTCCAACCACTTTCTAAGGGAGATACTGAAATAAACTTTAATGGATATCATTTAATCCACTTTAGTTTTTCTGATGAAATAGTCATTTTTGGAAGTATTTCTTCAGACCAGCGGGGTATGTTTGTGGAACGTTTGAAAAGGGTAAAAACATGGGTTAAAAATTAAATTACACCACACAAAATTGGTGTATAATGTTTTCACAAGAAATGATGTTTTTTCAATTGTCGAAACCATTGCAAAAGTAATCAATGTCGGACAACTGATATCAAGCGAGAGCTATACAGAAGTAGAAATTTATAGGGATATAAATTGTGGTTGAAGAGCATTTGGATAAACCTGGACAGTTTCAAAAGCAATTATCTATTACGACTAAAAGGACAAAGGTTTAATCAGTGTGTCCTACCTGTCCTTACTCATCAGTAAAATACATCGTCCTTAAAAAAACAATTGACACGCTGGCTTCAAACGGATGAAATAAGAATGAAATGGTACATACTTGGTATTACCAAAGAAGAGAAGAAGAGGACCTGATGAATCAGGAACACGAAGGTGTTGATAGCGTCAGGATAGCGGTAAAATAACTAAAAGCAATGACCTGAGAAGCTGAAAACCGTTGGCCAACCCAATTACTGCACTGGATTCCTAAAGATCAGGAATAAGCTAAAATAACTCCCCGTGGCAAGTGCGTAGATGAAGTTCGAAAGCTTTCTTAAGGGACACTGTGATGGCGACCTTTAGAGTGAAAACTGGGGAAGAGGCATTCATCTAATAATTGTTTTTGATGCTGATCATTATCATAAAAGTAAATCACAGAAATTTTAAATACTAGATGGGATATGCGATATAAGATGTTATATCTTTACCGATATTTTTAACATTTCAGCTTAATTACAGTACCTTTTGCAATGACCATTTCCCAAAATTCGAATAATTAATTTCTTCAGGATAACATATCCAAAGGTCATATACACTGACGGAAAAAAAAAATCCCAACACCAAGAAGGGGTTGTGTAAATAAACGACAGTTAGTAGGCGGTGAGAGTACATCTATAAGATGACATCTATGCAAATTTCGCGCTCGGCGCATACGTGTGGCGCTAGTAGGGCCCCTCGGAACATGCTAAGACGGTTTGCTGTAAATACGCGCTGTAACGTTCGTGAGCGTTAGGTATCGTTGAGATTCGACGTAGTGTGTTGATGTTAGTCAAGAATGCCTTCAAGAAGACGAAGAATACATTATCAACAGCTCAAGGAGTTTGAACGCGGTCGTGTAATAGGGCTACGAGAAGGTGGATTTTCTTTCCGCAATATTGCAGAACTACTTTGCAGGAATGCAGCCACTGTGCATGATTGTTGGCAGCGGTGGTCAAGAGAAGGTACTGCCTCATGAAGACCGGGTTCCGGCCTGCCACGTGGCACTACTGAGAGGGAAGACCGCCGTGTACGGCGTATGGCTGTGGCGCATCGTATTGCGTCTGCGGCAGCAATTCGAGCTGCAGTTGTCACCACAGTGACACAACGAACTGTTACAAATCGGTTACTTGAAGGACAGCTCCGAGCCAGACGCCCTGTAGCGTGCATACCACTTACTCCACACCACTGCCGTTTGCGACGTTAGTGGTGTCAAGCTAGAGCTCATTGGAGGACGGAGTGGAGATCTGTTGTGTTTTCTGATGAAAGCCGGTTCTGCCTGGGTGTCAGTAATGGTCGTGTGTTAATTAGAAGGCGGCCAGGTGAGCGCCTGCAACCAACCTGTGTGCGGCCGAGACACATTGGACCTACTCCTGGAGTTATGATCTGGGTAGCAACTTCTTATGACAGCAGGAGCAATCTCGTGATTATCCCACGCACCCTGACGGCACAGTTGTACGTCGGTCTGGTGATTCAACCTGTTGTGCTGCCATTCATGAACAGCATTCTAGGGGGTGTTTTCCAACAGTATTACGCTCGCCGGCATACCGCTGTTGTAACCCAACATGCTCTACAGAGTGTCGATATGTTGCCGTGGCCTGCTACATCACCAGATCTTTCTCCAATCGAGCACGTATGGGACATTTGCTTGCTTGCATTCAACATTCTGGCGATTACACCAGTTATTAATATACCAGCATTCCACATTTAAAATGGCTCTTCTCGCGCTTACGTTTGCTTGCTTGCATTCAACATTCTGGCGATTACACCAGTTATTAATATACCAGCTTTCCACATTTAAAATGGCTCTTCTCGCGCTTACAATAAGCTGTGATCTTGAAACCTTAATCGATTAAATATGTTACCTATACAAATGTATTGCCGCCATTTCATTCCTCTACAACTATTTTTTCGTGGTGTTGGGTTTTTTTTCCGTCAGTGTATAAGAATGCGGTCTATGCACGAAAATTATTTTACTTTATCATCATGTTCCAATTACAATTAAAATTATTTTATTTCAATTTAAGAAACTTACGGACAAGATCTTCCGTGATCAAACTCATACCATCATCTGGACGAGTGCCTGTCGAAAAGAGTTCGTCAGAAATTTTATGATTTATATAATGTTAACTCACGTTACGAAGAAGATTTAGTGTTGCTAACAGTCACAAGATAAAAATGAGATATAAATAAATGGGTATATAATATATGTATTTTTAGCATACAAAAATAAAAGTAAGTTTCGTTAGTGTTTTTACATACATTCAGTGAAACAGTGCGTCCCGTTTTCTTACGCTTAATTAATAATAGGGCGCTGGGCACAAAATTGCAATCAACTATCTCTATGGGGTTGGAATGTAAGTGGAGAGTTCATCATTACAGTATAACTAGTTGTATCTAGAAATAAAAATAAAGACACTTTAAGTGAATAACAATGAGCGTTTGTTGGATGCAGTGGCAAGGACAGTGGCATTTTAAAGGAATTTCTTGTATATTATGGATGTAATTATTCAAAAGTGGTTGAATATAGTTGCTGCTATTCCACGTCGTCAGTTCAAATGCTAAATGACGGTGTTTGTTAATATCAATGAAGATTTAAGGACAATTATTTTCAGAAAATAAGATTTTTACATAATGCCTCGTACGATAAGCGAGAAACATTTTTTTCTCAAAATATGGAAGAACGGATATTCAATTGTATTTTAAAAATAGTTTCTGAACTAATAAATTTAAAATACGTAATTCTCTTATATTTTCTTTCGAACCTATTTAAATGTTCCTCACATATGTCATTTCGAATATCTCGTAGAAGAACCCAGTTTTTCAATAGAAATCATATTTTTCAAAATTTTTAGTAAATTATTTGAAAAATGGACTTTGTATATATTTAATTTTTATACGTTTCCCCACTTTTTTCTACCACAGCAGTGTTTGTAAGAAACCATGATAAATTCACAAATTCGAATTTTTTTTTTATTAAGAAAACAACTTTTCGTTTTGATGCAATATGGTGGAAGTTTTGGATTATGAAGTTATAAATAACACATTTTCAGATTGCACAAGAAAGTTCGTGGGCAAACATTATTTTAGAAGATTTTAATCAGAAAATTTACTTTCATGTATATCCACTATGGTAAATAGAAAACCATTTAATTTATAGCCTGTTTTACAGTGAAATCCCAGTACCATTTAACATTTTCCCCTTATTTACCATCACGCGAATATTAATAGATCAGTTCAGTAGGAAGTTCTTTAATCGAATGGGCAACATTGTAGAAATCTTGCAAAATCGTAGATTGATACAACCGGACGCCTGCATCAGGTGAAACATGCCAGTTTGTCCCGTATAACATTTGAATCCCCATGTTTTTACCATACCAGTTGTGGGTCCAAGAAATGTCATACACCAATGTTTGTGAAAATTGTAACACCCAGAAGTAAGTGCGAAGTTCAAATGAAATTTTCATCACGGTTTCCTTATATTACAGGATATATTTGATTACATTTGTAGAGCTATACACGATTTTTAGCGTACAAACTCAGTATCGGATGCAGCCACCTCGAACAACAAGAACAGCCTCTGCACGACGCGCCGTGGCATTGAATGCAAGAGATTTTTGGTCGCCATACTGCTTCCATGCGACACAGAGTTTATTTGTGGTGACTGTCGGAGTCGCTAGATGGGCCAGTCACTTATCTACCATGTCTCAAACATGTGCGATGTACGTGCCGTCCATAGAAGAGGTCATTTATATTCCGAGCCACATGTAGCCGAGTATTGCAGTAGTGAAATATAACGCCAGGGCAACTCTTAAGGTAGAAGCCAACTGGACAGCGATTCACGGGATTACTACCTTTGTGGATGTACTCTGTTTGTGGTGATAAGGGCTCTCTCTTGGGTACAAAAAATTGGATTTAATCTTCGAGGAGGGACAGAACGTAAATATTTTTCACCTGATCTTTACATGATGCCGTGAACAAGATGTTATTGAGATTTTCTAAAAAAATCTGTTACTAAATTGATTTTCACCTAGGCTTTACAGTATGCGTTACTTGTGGACAGCGTTCATGGCTATCGTCTTCTTTTGAAAGACTGGAAAAGTTTATTTTTCCCATTTTTATGTGCAGAAAAATAATTATGGTTTCAATGCTTCCCTTGGAAATGGGAGAGGAAGGAATTGAGGTTTTGTTTAGTATTTATGGTAAAGTCATTTCATGTCAACATTAAATTAGGAGATCAGATTTTCCTGTTCTGAAAAGAATTTTACAAGAGAGGAATTTTAATTAAGGAAACCTATAAAAAGAAACTGAACGTGGCTCTTATTGAGGGGTTTAATAAAGCCTATGTTTTAGTATAAAGCCTACGATTCGGGTAATCTTGAATCTTCCTGATATTTTATTGTAAGGTTCCAAGAAGTTTACACTAAAATATCACGAAAACGATGACCATTGAAATTATGAAAACTTAAAATTTGGGCAGTTTACCATACCTCTTCGGTTTAGAGAAGAGCTGTAAGTTTAACGGCTGATCATTAAATATTTTATTGCTATACGTACTTTTTGCAATAATTATCAGTTCATATTTTGCAACATAAGAAAAGTGTATGTTTCAAGAATGTACAAGGAATTAAGACTTTTTGATTTGTTCAATAGATGGTAAAGAGACAGCATTACTTAAACAATTACCAACTATAAAAGACAATACATTCTGACGAAATCGCGATTAATCAGTATTGTGGTATCGACATAATGAAATCTATGAACATTTCTCACTAATACACTTATTTTCAAAACAATTTTTATGATCACGCCGCAATGGAAATGTTCCTTGAAGGTTACCAAATTGTATATTGTAGCAGCAGAACAAGAAAGTTGTTTTAAGCACCTTATTTTTTAGTTTTATACATGATAATTTTTTTAAAAATCAGACTTCGGTTTTCAGGGGATATTATTGAATCCATAAATTATGAATGGATATAAATAGGAATTCCTTGCAATTCAAAGGTAGCAATAAAGAAAAATATGTGGAATTTATTAATCTTGTTTTGCAATCATCTACCATATAACTTTATTGCTCATTCTCGTTTTGCCATTCCCCATGTCCTCTAGAGTATGACTGTACTCACTCTTTCAGTTCAGAAAATTTTAAACACTTCATCTGCAATACGAATCAAACTTTGCTTCCTAGAATGAAAGGACGATAACAGTTGGCCTTCGGTAAAACTAACTTTGCTTCAATAATCATACAGATTTGATGAAGAAACATATGAACCATATTATTTATTTGAAACAAATTTAAGAAATCTCACAAAAGGTAAAAAGCAAACTTTCCATTCATGTTTCACTCAGCTGAAATTCTCTATATGACGGACTGCTGATAAGTCTACGCGTTTATATAGAAAGAACATTTTCAGGAGCAGTAGTTTAACTTAATTATTCTACACTACGTACACTTCTCAGGGGACAATAGTCTTCTAAACTGATCATCTTGCTTTCAGCAGCTTTCCGAAGAGAAATAGGATATTACGCCAGAAGCAAACTGTTAACAGCTGAAGATGTCATGGAAATGTACAAGACATTTGGTTCCATTCAAACTGATTTATCAATTTGAAGCATAAATGATGATAACACGGAATGAATCCGGTACGTAAACTGTTTGTTTCGCTGTCCAACGATCACCATGAGCAATTCAATGGAATAAAATTATTCTCAAGCCACTAATATAAGGACACTTGTTAAGGAACGAGATAATCTGTTCCGTAAGACAAGCATAACATTCGAGATTCGAAACAGGAGCCATCTCGACCAACTTTTTTGAAGTCAGTGCCTTATGTCATTTGGCCAGTTGGGAGGCAAGAGGTTTCTACAGTTCAAAGTCAATTTGACCGAATTTCTCCTACTTAATGACACCTGTTTGGGCAGGAAAACATCTTTCTGTAAAAACTAAACACTTTTAACAATTTTTCCTTGCGGTTTGATTCCAGTTTCTAAGAAATACTATACGAAACTATGTGATAAAAAGATTATAAAAAGGAAATTAGCTCCAAATTGGGTAAATAACTACTAGAAACACGGAGCGCAATGAAGATATCAAAATCACTGTGGTGTGATCATTGAAGACTGATGCCAGTAAGTGGATTCATAGCATGACTCATAGATAAAGCTCCTGCCCCGCGAGGAAAGCTTTTGTAAACTGCGGAAGGAGCAGGAAATTAGGAGCCATTCAACTTCAACAATGAACAATTATTAATGCAAAACGTATCAATCAATGTCATTCTCATTTCATTCACATCCTTAAGTCTAACTATAGCGTCTAGCTGAAATATCACTGCTACTTACCGACATCATATTTTTTACTGGGAAGTAAACTAATGGCGACGGAAGAAATTTAACGAGCTGCGATTTCTATCGGCGCCGCAGAAATAGCGGATGGAATGGTAATTTTCAGCGAGACTGAACCTTTCACTATTCACAGTGAAGATCCATTTGCTGTTAGGGACTCGTTCCTAAATAGCCCTGCACAATGCACAGAAACTGAACCGGAAATAAGGTAATTCATATTTTAAAATAATTATTCCATACTGAAATAAGTAATCCATATTAAACCAGAAATGAAATAATCAATCAGAATGGTAGTAAAGAACTCTCAAAACACTAAAGAAAAGAATGGATAAAACAGCACTTACACGGTTAGAGGCTAATGTTTTATGCAGTAAATTTCAAAAATTTTGTGGAGGACCTAAAACACCCAAATGAATAGTGCCATAGGTCATATTCAGAGTCATCATACAACTTTGTCTAAAATAAAAGACAGAAGAGACCCTCTTTAGTTAAGACAGAACGTTTTGCGAACATTGCTTGCGTTTATGGAATAGTACTGTAATATTGAAACGGACGCTAAAAGTCAGATGTTTGAAACCATAAAAATATAGGTAGTGTCGTCGATTTCTGCAACAAAAGTTATTAATGGATTTAATATGTTATGAATAACGGTTTGGGGTATGTTACTGATTAAACAAAGAAGTCAAAGTAGATCCTTCCTTTGCCAATGGTATTGTCAAATGTATCGCACAGGCGGCCCTTTTCTAGTTTATCGAAAACGAAACATATCTTCCAGATGCAGTTAGAAGACTTCTTACTTATTGTTAGGCTCATTACTATTAGGCTCAAGGTATTTATTGGTATATATTTAATTACACATGCTCGTATGGCTTTCTGTTTACTCCTCCGGTGTTTCTAAGCGTTGATACAGTAAAACAGCATTCTGTCAGCTACGTAGAGCACATTTCTGTTATTTATGTTAATCAGTTCTTCATTTTAAAAATTAAATTTTGTCCTCAATATAACGTTACATTGCATGGTAAACATTTATCTATTTAGAAAAACGGCACGAAAGCCATCATGAAATATGTACTGCTCTTCACAAACTTATCATCTCACATTCGCAGAAGTACAGAAAATGTTTATGAGTTACTGAGGCAAAGCATTCACAGAAAATGCACCGGTTCAGGTTCCTTTGCGTACCTTTTTTTCATTGTTACCTTCCGGTATATTTACTGTTTCACTTCTTCAGGGTTCGAATTGATATTTTTCTTCTCACTGATTACACACGAAAATATTTGCAGGACACAGAGTTTCATAATCTTGGAAGAAGGACGCAGAATGCTGGGTCAGCTTTGATTAATACGTGTGACGTCGTTAATTTTGGGTTATTGAAATTTCGTCGCTGAGTGCAATTATTCCACTAATTGTAAAGCGTGAAAGATCTCAGAGAAATTTAAATGTGCACTTTTTTTACCAAAAATGTGTTAGGGGTTCAAACAAAGCTGCATGTTTTGTGATTTAAAAAGCTTTTAGGTTTTTGTTTCTAGCTTACAACAATCAAACAAATTCCCCGGACATTTAACCCTGCAGCTTGTAAATTCTGCATTTTACAAAAGCACATTTAATCCTGTTTTAAATTACTGAGCATTTAAGCTCTCTGTTTACTATGGTTAATCGGCACAGGCAAACGTTTTGAAAAAAGAATTACTTAAAATATATTTTATTTTTACAAATAACTACCGACAGCAAAATTACACCAGTAGACATTGCTAAATTAAAACTTCTATTGTCTGCGGTAATTACATCACGTTTAATCTATAAAACTTAAACCCATTCCTCAGGTCCAACCCAGTTTGAATTATCAGTTTTTGTTATTCGTCACTCTTTTGATTTTTTCAGATTCTTACACATATTCTTCCTTTAAATATCGCAAATTTCCCTTTGTAAAAATAGTAGTCCTATGTTGACATTTAAAGTCCAAGCTACTGAGAATGTAAAATTTGTTGTGAATATCTTTAAAATTTTAAATGACAAAATTAATAAGCGAATACACAAGTTATTAAATCTTTAACGGTAAATATATACCATATTGTTAGAGAAAGATGAAAGATTTCGTAACATTTGTCACTCATTGGACACATAACGTAACAGACGTAGAACATGTTGGTCAAACTTGATTTATGGAAACAACAGAAAGGAACAGTTCCAGTACAATTCAGCGAGCACAGTGAAAAAACGGAAGCAGAAATCAGGCACATCGCACCAAGTCTTCTCTGATCAAGGAGATGCAGTCTCTGTGATGATTTGGGGAGCCTTCTCGTGGGACACAATAGATCTCTTAGTGTGCATGGTCTGCTCTGATCAAGGCGATGCTCAATCTGTGATGATTTGGGGAGCCTTCTCGTGGGGCACATTAGGTCTTTTAGTGTACCTGGTCCGCTTTGATCAAGGCCATGCTGTCTCTCTGATGATTTGGGGAGCCTTCTCGTGCGTTACATTAGGTCTCTTAGTGTGCCTGGCCCGCTCTGATCAAGGCCATGCTCCCTCTGTGATAATTTGGGGAACTTTCTCGTGGGACACATTAGGTATCTTAGTGTGCCTGGAGCTAGGCATTAGCTGATATAACAAATATGAAAATTTTAAATTTATGTATGTGTCACAATCCGAGCAAAATGTTTAAACGATAAATACACAGAGAGGTTTGGAAAATAACTCGGTTGAATTATCAAAAATAATGAAACCTATTGAGAACCAAATTTGGGAAACTAGGTTGTATAGCTATGAAATTGGAATTATTTAAAACGAATATAAGGAGAAATTTGGAAAATATTGAAGTTAATTATCGATCAGCGCTCCCTCTGTATATTTATAAAGCAGTTTCAGGAATACTTAAACTAATTTCGATATCACTTATCGTAACGATGAATCATCCATATCCAAGGAAAAATACTAGGTCATATTCTTCTTCCGTGATATCATTATACAGAGTAAATTTTGTAACAAGGAAAATATGATTTGCTTAAGTGTCTAATTTATTTGGCATTCCTAATTTAAGTAGATTTCTCCTGCAATCGGACATACAAACCTCTGCAGATTGGAGATTGGAGTGAAGGCCGCTAGATTAACAAGGATAAGCAGCCAAAACGTCAGAAAAGAACTTTTAAGTAATGGCAGACGAGGCGTAGTTTTGTGCTTTCCAATAAAAACAGGTATGTTCCCTTAAGTTATAAAGACTTTAATATGATACACTAAGCAATGATAGATCATCTGTATGTTTTTTCTGGACCAAGTAAAATGAACGTAAATTAAGGAACACACTATAAAGGAAACAGGGAAAATTTAACATTAAGAGGAATTCAGAATTTTTGGATTGGAGACATGCTACATATGAATGAGGGTAACTTATAAGAAGTGAGAACTGTACAAAAACGAGGTTATGCTATAATTACAGTTTTTCCTTTTTTTCTCTGTTATGATGAATACCTCTTAAATTATACGGCAACGCAATTTGTTTTGGCAAACACAGCTATCATTGATTAAAAAGGGAAATACATGTCTAATAATTAAACGGTTGTATTCAATAACAGTTTTTCGATCAACACCTTCACTCTGTTCGGTCTCTGTTAGGAAAATATTAAAGCAATAGTTGTTAATAAATACGTATTTAAACGTTAAGGAAAATTCGAAAAATCAGAGAAAAGGAAAATTAATTTGTTAAAGGAATACTTCATGTTTCTTACGAAATTCAACAGATGGGAAAGTTAACACGCCGTGGGTCCAACTGTCTTGAAAAAAGAAATGAATTGTTCATTTAGAAAAGCTTTAAACTAAAAGTGATGTTATAGGTAGAGTGTATGCAGTGCCATTGATTAAATGTTAAGTACTTGAAAAGCTCAGTTTCATACTCTGCTGTAAATGATTTTTTGTATGTTTTGTCTATTTCTGAAATAGGATTTTTCTTATGAATCGTCTTTCCAAAAAGATTCGGAAAGTAGACATGACTAAGTATTTTAGACACAATATGACAATGAAATATTTTAGTGTAGATGTAATTCAATATTAATTTTTTTCAGAAATGTTGATTTATAATTCTAGAATGTAATTTGCGTGTTTTCCACATTACTACTTATTAAGCAATATCAGTTCATTCACTCAAATGTATTTCATCAAGAATAACAATGTCATAAAACATTTAGGAAGTAATTTTTTAATGAATAGAATGGTTAAAAGTTTTGAAGTACTATCCGTTTTAGACCGTAATCTCGGGCCCGGGAAGCAATCTTAAGCATGTAATCCTATTTCCTTCAATTTGGAATTTCCAAACAAAACAAGAATTATGAAAGCAATACAAAATTAACAGGAATTATGAAAAGTTATCGCCTAAAAATAGGTATAGCCATAAAATGCTGATATTTTTTAGTGATTCAAAAATATATCAGTAAAGTTTATTTGCTGATTCTTAAAAATGTAAGCCCTATCCCTTGGGAGCATTAATGCAAGCGCTGCTCTCCAACCGACATACGTACGAGCACAGAATCGTGCCTCAATTGAGTGGTTCCCTTACAACATTTTGGTGGCCTTCCTCTGAACAACGTATGTTTCTATAGCCCGTAGAGTAGCTCACCTGCTAGGAAAACCTCAAATGTTCAGAAAGAACAGTGAGTTTAGGGTCACCATGCTTGTTACTCCTCGACACTTGAAGATGAACTTAATTGATGGAAGCCAGCTGTGTTAATATGTTCTCTCCTTATAAAGGTAGATTCCATAAGAAACTTATTCAATTCCAAAATTACGGCACCGAATCGGTTTGCCTCCGGGAATGTATTAATAAGCCAAAACATTATTTGAAGTGAAAATATGTGTATTCACATCATTTAAAAAGAACAGCTCAAAAATAAATTCACTCAAGAACTGAGAATACATAAGAGTGTCTTCTGTTTTCATCCCATGAGAAAAGGCGGAGCTGACGATCTGTTAGTTTGTTAGCAAATGATTATGTAGTAAGAAAGACAGCTGAGAACAAATAGAATTGTTGATTACCGAAAACAGATTTCTGGGTTTTCTTTTCAGATTGCTTATAAAATTTCAACATCCTCTAAAGAAAACGATTCAAATCGAAGAAAGAGATACTAGAAATATTGTCTTTACGAATAATGCTGATCCAAAAAATATAGCATTTTATGCTTTAGAAGTAAAAGATTTGGCATCTTGCCAAAGTATCCGAAAACGGGTCATCATAACAAATAGCCAGATAAAATTCTACCGAGGTGTATACCAAAAAAAAAAAAAGAAAAGAAAAGAAAATATAACCACACCCAGGATGAGATTTGTCATCTTGCATGCTCTCTAGACTTCAACACAGGGAAGTGTTGAATTCAATCAAAAGGTTGCACAAACTGCCATTTTTAAATATTATCATTATTTTTACTTTGAAGGGAAAATGCAAAACCTTCTCCTGAAGGTGCCTTTCTTTTGACTTTAACTACGCATGTTGAATATCCTAAGCGCTCCCCACCTAAGTCCTCACAGAGGCTTCTGCTGTCAGCTGGCGAGCATTTCGATGCAGTGCTAGTCCCTGTAGTCTCAGAACTCACCCAGCACTTAGAAGCCTTGTTTGATCTCTCTCACACAGATGCCAGCTACTCACAAGGGTACAGCTGTCTCAAAGGGGGCAGTCCCTAAATCTTCCGTGCCAACACGGAATTGCAGTATAATTGCCAAACAGGTGACGTCTAAAGAGGTGTCAACCAGGGAAAAACCGTCTTCCCTTCCCGGGCCCTTCCGGGAGAACAGGGAGTCAACTACTGGCCGCTCGAACACAGGTTTGGAGGTCAACCAGCGAAGTTACACTACCCTATTGGCAACACCTGGTGAATTTCTTGCTCAGATCTCTAGCTATATAAAGGAGTTAATACAGACATTTAATGTGGACCAGGAACATCAAACAAAGATCTTCGCTCTGTCCACGTTTATAAGTGAGTCACGAAATAATTCTCATTGGCCGCCACCGGGAGTAGAACCCAGGGTCTTCCAGTTACGCGCCGGATATGCTTCCGTAACTGGAAGACCCTGGGTTCTACTCCCGGTGGCGGCCAATGAGAATTATTTCGTGACTCACTTATAAACGTGGACAGAGCGAAGATCTTTGTTTGATATATGAAGGAGGTTGAAAACATAATGTATCCTCACTCCAAATCAGTCACCAAACCCATCGCTAAAAGGTACAGCTCGGTGCGCGCAACAGGTTCAGTTGAACCCTACTCATGAAGGGGGTTGCGTAAACCAGGAAAGAACAGAAACGCTGTGTTCCAGAAGGGTATTCCTGTGCCACAGCGGCTAGGAAGGGGGCAAATAACACGTAAGAGTCATCGCCTGCCCTGAAGAAACAGAAAGTAGTGGAAGACAGGAGACGCGTTCTCCTCGCCTATCCCACAAAAAAGGACAAAACGTCTAATGACGTAAAGGAGACTCTCGTGACTGCAGTTAAACTAGCCAAGCTGCAGATAGGGGTAAACGGAATACGACGAGTTAGAAAAGTTGGGGTCGCCGTTGAATGTTCAAATCCTGTGGACATCAACAGTCTCGAAGATGAGATTAGGAATAATCCCTTAAACAAGGATTGTACTCTTTCTAAGACCCCCAAAGGAAGCTCCCTCCTCTCATAGCATACGGCGTTGACGGGGAGCTCTCCCAAACGGAGTTCGAGGACGGGATCACAGAGGAAAATCCCGGCCTCGAAGGTGAAATCAAAGCTCTTTTCTCCATCAAAGCAGAAGGGGCAAAATCCACTAGGAAAAGTAGCCTGAGCAGTTGGCTTTTAGTGCACTAATGAAGACACCACTCATCCTTGTACGGTCATATTCGTGTCCAGAACTGGATTGAAGCAGTGAATACTAATGATTGAAAGGATTGACCCAAGGATATAGTCGCACACTGAACTTACGTGGGTCTGACAATTCGTCATTCGTCCCTGGTTCCCCTCTTGGAAATGTGTCGGGAGCTGGGTGTTGAACATTTGTATGGGTGGTACTCGGATTACACAACCGAAGTGGAAATAGTGATATATTTCTGAGACTTTTGACAAGTTGGACCCGCTTTAGATAACAGTCTGAGGTTTGGTTATGTGCTTGGCCAATGGCGCCGTGTCTTTTCCATCCCTGGAATCAGTGGGACGAAATAACAGAACGGAGACTGTTTGTGGAGCTGCGAGGTGTTACTGGACGTCGATATACATCGGTACCCGGAAGTAAGAAAAGAAACGATTCCGTTGTGTTCTATAATATTTAGAATTACCTTAACCAGTCTTTATGGACTTCGTATGATTCTCAACAGTCTATTAATTAATGATGCTAAGTGATGCTTTAAGATTGACGACTAAAAAACGAGCTATGAGCGGCCAGTAAAAACATCAAACATGCTCAATAGTTCTTACATTTCTTAGTTCCTAACGCATATCTTCATTTGTAATTAACACGTTCTAAATTTAAATGGATATTGAGTATCATTCTTGTAAAAGTGGAAACATACTTAAAATTGGGAAATTGACTAAACACTGAACACCAATGTCTATCCTTAAATATATACATGAAGTCTCCGTTTTTTATAATTACGATTTGTATGAAGATGGTGATTTGTTTAAAACAAAAGGCATTTCTACCCACTGAAAGCAATGATGTTCTTTCTGAAAATATTTTTTCGGTAAATTAACCAAAATAAAATTTATATATTTAAAGTGCAAACAAATATTTTTCTGACAAGTGTGTAATTTTGGATTAAGCGAATCACTTCGAAAATAAAAATTATACTCCATTTGAAACAGTTTAAAATGTCTTCATGTTATTTACGTTATGAACGGACAGTAAATACACTGGTGGATCATGTAGTCAGGATGTAGAATTTCACGTCATAATAGAAGAAGAATCCTTTGACGCACTGTTCTGCAGAAATCCTGAATGCATCTTGTTTCCTTCAGACTGAATTGTATGTATGACTATGTTACCACTACTGAAACACTACAGAATGTTTGGTTTCAGTTGCATGTAAACTAATTATGTATAGTAGTCTACCTGGATCAAATAATGCTTTTAAATTTTACATCTCTTAAAAGTGTGAAGTATTCGATCTGAAATACATGAGCGTACGATACAAACCGCATTCACAGTTTCAAAACAAATAAACACACAAATGTAAAATGGCCTAGTAAATACAAATATCAAACAGTTTCAATGGTCCACGGGTCACAAATTTTGAAACTTTGGTGCCACGAAATCGTGTAATAATGTAGCACATGGGAAAGTGCTCTGACTCCCCGCTCACGAATCTGAAATATGCCAGGGTGCAGTAGCTTCTAACATTCTGCTAAATGAAATTTTCGTGCGGTGTCAACCTGTAACTACTCTGTGTTGTAAATACTTCCATAGAAAGAGCTAATCAATTTTTCTTTTGTCCTTCTTTTTTGATGGTTTTCCAAGTATTATAGCAGCTACTAGTTCACTGCCACATTTTAATAAACCCGCAGGAAAGAGAAAAGTATCTTGCTCTGCCGCTAAATGAAGTCAATGAAAACATAGAACAACGCAAAATCTTACTATTTGCAACAATACTTCGTCATACCTCCTATTGTCCAGGAGAAAAAATTCTAGATTTCTAAAAACCAAAGTTACTTAATTGCCGCGCAAGTTATTGAAGAAGTTTTGTTACCTCAGGCAGTTAGATTTTCAATTGTGCCTTCCTCCGTAGTGGGGAATATTAATGGACAGCAACAAGCAAATAGTTGTGTCAGTTATTAGAGCTCGTGCAATGTTCAAGCAAATGTTGATATGCCTTGGCAGGAGAGCCAGAAAAATGTTTGAAAGAATTGATAACGTTTTATCATAGCAATATCCTTTCCTTAAAACTTCTGCATAATACGCTTTTGCTGTGTTAAATGAATGTTCAGAGAAACATTCAGTTCTGAAATTGCTCGTTTCGCTTTAAAACGTAGAGCTCTGTGCTTTCATTTGTCCACTTTCCTTCCCATGTACACTGTCTGGAAAGCGTTTAAAATACCGATTAAATCCAGAAATTAACATTAACATAAATTTCCTAAACAATAAATTAATATTTCATTTTACGAAAATTCGGTGAAACCTAACATATGGTGTGTTTTTCACTTTTTACAAATCTTAATTTCAAATGTAACTGCGATGTGAAATATATTTATGTAACGATGCAGACTTTCTTTTTTGGTATTTTTTAAGTAATAGACACAACAGGTGTTTATATTTGGAAATCATGGAATATTTATAGATTTCGTATTTTTGAAAATTGGTTTTAAAAACATATAAAATTTGATTTAAACTACAAATAATTAACACTTACGCCAATTAAGATTTAAATAGATAAAACTGTAAAATAAAGTAATGCCTCCAAACTTATAGCTAATCACCAAAACTGAATGCAAATATCTTAGTCCAATATAATTTGTTTAAAAAAGGAAATAAATGTGTGTGCTTCCCGTAGATTGCCTGCGATCCGTTTTCACCTCAAGTACGATCCTGTCATTTTATTCGATGTAGAAACCCAAACAAAATGTTTTGTTGTAAAGAAAGAAATTATTTTATAACTAGTATTTTGAAGTATAATTCACACGTTTTTGCTGTTGTTTCAAGAATCACCGACTACATGAGCAACTCAATACGCTGTAAGCAGTCGGTTGTTCTTAATTTACAAACATTTTCTCCAGGTAACAGATGAAACGAACTCGTTTGGACAAAAAGAAAAAAAAAAAAGAAAGAAAGAGCTCATGCATCATACGGGACGTAAAGCCAGAATTATAATCTGACGAACTGTCAAATCAACGACGTAGAACAATCGTCCAACAGTGCAGCGTAGTTTGTTCCAAGTTCTAAAGTAATGATCAATTCTTTTTCGTTGATATACAGCTTTATAGACTAACGGAGAATGAAATTTGCGCACCAACAAGGAAGCATAGGATTGAACAAAAAATTTAATGACGTAATAATACAGATGAATGATACACATTACTTCGAAAACAGAGCTGCAGGACAATTACAGAGGGAACTGTGGCAGGCAATCCGGTCGTCTTCAATAGCGCGTCGCGCCATCTCGTGCGACGATACATTCTTCCATACGGTCAGGAGTGGAAGCGAACAGACGCTTGATGTTGTCCTGCGGAAGACTGGACGACACACATTAGACTGTGTGCTCCAAATACCGGAGAGTGCGGCACGATGGCAGGCGGCGTTTCAACTGCTCCCACACGTGCTCGATAGAAGACATGTCCGGGGAGCGGTCAGCACGTGGAAGTATCTGGACATGACATTGGCAGTACGGGGCAACCCGAGTCGTGTGCAGGTGGGTATTATCCTACTGGTATAGCGCACCTGGAATCACGACTAGGAAAGAGAGCACATGAGATCAGAAGAAAGAATAAGTAATGCGTATCCTGGGAAGCAGGAAATTCTGCTGCTAGACGCAAAACTCGACACTGTGCCATTAATAAACGTAAATATGATGAGAGTTACTGTTCGTTTGAATTTTTAGACACCAATAATCATTCTGAGTGAGTTTTAGGCCACAAAACGTTACCTAATAAATCTATATTTCCAGATAAATTTCGCCGTCACTTCGAAAGCAAACATTTGCAAAGTTTTATATGACAGGATTTTGTTTGCTCACAGACGGGATGTGAGCATAAAAACCCTGTCATATCTATATATAAGATAAAAAAACTAAATAGCAAAAAAGGAAGAAGCCCGCACAATATGAGAGAGAACAATTTAACCCAGTGATGTTTAAATGTGTGATGAAACTTCGTCCAAAATATATCCCTCATTCCTTTTTCAAATGATACAATACCTGACCGGATTAAAGACCCAGGAGCTAACGTGAAGAAGTAGTTAATTAGCCATATCAAATGAAGTTATTATGCTTTGCAAATTGTCTAATCAACCGACGTGGCAGGACTAGCTGTACTTCTCTGATTTGGACATTATAAAAATTAACATTTAATGGAGGACGACATGCTTTTGTGTGATCCATTGCCATTTAAAATAACAGGTGCTACCTTTAAACCCCGAACAACTTTTTCGAAGAACATGGTTTATCATGACTCAAGAATATTTGACCTTTGCACAGAGGGCTGGACACAGGTTGTGAAATGTGCCGATGAGTTTTTACGAATCAAACTTACGGCCAGAAACTCCAGCAGCAGCCATTGCATTTTCAACCGGCTTGCGCTTGCTACGAAAAATTGTCAGCTTGCCTTAAAATCATCCTCTGTGATGCTGTGAAAGGAATCAATTCTACAAAATTTCTAATTCTTAATGCGTGGTAATTTCAGTTTCTTTATGCAGATATGGGAAATTTTGGCACATCCTTGCTTCTCAACTGTCTTGAATAAAAACTTTGGTGCACGTGTTTGAACTGAGAGCTGAATTGGGCCTTTTCCTCATTGTTCAAAATTTCGCATTAAAAGAACGACTAAATGATGATCTGTAGTTCTTTAGACCCTGATATTTAACTGATATATTCACGAAAATTAATGAAGATAACCTGGGTCTTCAACAAAGAAATGCTTCTGTTTTCAAGGTCTCTGAAAAAAATCGTGGTTTCAAGAGAAAGTTGTAGTTCTGGACTACATGTTTTCGAAACCATTGAGATTTACAGTTTCTCCAACATTCATAGACTTCTTGGAAGAAAGAGCTCGAAGGAATCATCTGTGAATCTGACAAAATATTTGGAAAATAAATCCAGGGCTGCGAGAAATAAATGATGCCCTCTTGCAGTAATTCCCAAATATGCACAGGAATTTACAAAATTGTACATGGGTAAAAATTGTGTTTGCAGTTAAAGAGAAGGTTCAGTGCATGACAGTAAGTGAATATGGAAATAGTAATGATCTGACATCTAACACTTCTGAAACGGCAGGGTTTGATAAACTACCATTTGGCGAATTTCGGTGTAGCGTCAAAAAACAGTATGTTTTTCTCAAAAACATGGTTGGAAAATTCGTTTCCTTTGTCAGAACGCATCTGTGCGAGTCTTGCTTCTCATTTATGTTTCCACAAAATCCAGGTATCATAACAAAGTGGAAGAATTGCCAGACATGCGACTGCAATTGCCTTCGATAAAGCTGGACGTGAAAGAAATTTGTAAGAAGAAACAACTGCGCTGGTCGCATTGAGGACAATAATTTAATCATTCTTTTGAGAAATACATACAATGTTTTTGTAGTAGCCTTTTCTTTCTTTTTGGTTTCCATTGGTTTTATTATGAATGAACACTAGAATGTCTGAAACACTTTAAGTAAGCTGTTAGCTAAGTAAAACCAATGCTTCTCCGAAATGAAACCAATTCTTCCCAGATTTCACAGGAATAAAATTCTGAAATCTTCATTGACTGTAAAGAAAATAATTTTGCACTGAATATGAACACTGGCATGGAAAAATATGTTGTGGCTCCGCTATATAAGATGATTGTGTGCAGCTTAACTAGAAGATTAGATGTTGGAATATATCGTATTCCAGTCACTGCTATGTTCCAGCGTCTACCAACGACTAATTCAATTTGCATTGTAGCGGTACATACTCGAAACTGTATGCATTAAAATCATAGTAAACAACAATGAAATGCAACACTGAAACAACTGGAAAATGTTGTCATCTCTCATGAAAGAGTTTGCTCCCATTACTTCGTTAGATGGCATTTTCCCCGTTACTGTAAAATTACAGATCAATTTGACCATGATAAAATGCACAAAGGATATTCAGTCTTAACATAAACACTGTTACAAACGTTCGACCGATGGTACGTAACCGGCGTGCAACATCACCGTGCAGCCAGTCGGAATGAATCAGCTAGAGTATTACTGTGCGTTCAGTCATAGAGGAGATAACGTGATTCGTTAAGTACTTGCCATGGAGTTAGGCGATTATGAGAATCGTGTTGCTGTAAGAGCGCTGCACAAAGTTGGAAAATGAGCTGCAGAAATTTTCAACATGCTGAAGAAATTGAAGATCAGCAGAATTTTCGTCTACCAGATGATAAAAATATTCGTTCAGGCTAGGATCGTCATTGACCGTTCCAGAAATCGTCGGCCGCGTATGGTGAGGACAGGTTGCGTGGTGAAAGCATTGGCAGCCGATATTCGACGAAATACTGTCAGAAAACGATCAGTGATGGCTCGTGAGCTGAACATTTCAAGAATGCTAATGTCTCGCGTGCTGCGGAGCGACTTAAGCGTGAGAGCTTACTGGTGGCGTTCAGGGCACTTCCTCATTTCACAACTTAAGTAGCAGAGGGTACTAAAGCCGAAACGTTTGCTGCAGCCTTACGTAGGTAATCGCCACAGATAGATCCTTTTCCCTGATGAAACATTTTTCACTATTGAAGAGGCTTTCAACCACCAAAACGACAGGATGTGTAAGTCAATTTCAGGAGAAGCTCAGTAGAAAGCTCCAATGATCATGAGGGACCATCATCCTGCTTTCTTCGTGATTTATCTGGGAGTCTCCTACGAGGGTACCACGGAGCTCTATTTCTGTAAGAAATGATTGAAAAGATCACCAAAGTCTACCAGGATATGGTTGTGGTGCTACTGGTGAAAAATGTAAGTCGCACGTCTTCCAAAACCGACAGGGAGCTTTGAGAAAGATTCCTCATCTTCCCTTATGGTCACGTCAACCCAAGAGTAACTTCAGGCGAATTTGCCAGACTTCATTTCTCCAGCTGATTGGCCTTCAAGCAGCCCAGACCTCAACTCATTAGACTGCAAGCTGTGGGCCACACTGGAGGAAATGGCCTGCACAAAGAGACACAGGATTGACAGTATCAAACACTGTTTGGTAAAGGCAGAAGTAGTTTTCCCGTTGGAGATTTTGTGTAAAGATATTCATGAGTTGTCACAAAAACTTAGACTGTGTGAAGGCAAAATTATTCCATTTGGAAAAGTGATCGGTGCCATGTATTCACAAGTGTACTACTTAGTCTGATCCCAGGTGTATTAAATATCTTTAAATTTCTTTTGTTAGTTCATTGAATTTTCTGTAACAATATGTATGCTAAGACTAGGTATTTTGCATTCATTTTACGTGCATTTCGGCGATACTTCTCCCAATGATATTTACGTTGCTTGTATGGTTTGAGCGAGCCAAACCACTTTAACGAAAGTCACAATTTATCACAAAGGTAAATTATAGCATGGCAAGGATGTTAAATGAGCTTAAATACTCCCATATATTACTAAAATTATCGATTAAAATATGAAACATCTCTGAAGAATCTTGTATTCGAAACCATCTGATATATGAAAAACAATGCATAAAATCAGAAAATTTATAGCAATCTTTGTAATTTTGTGGAAGTAAATTTTGTGTATTTTGTAAAGTAACTTATTTTTTGTCACATACCGTGTCAGTAGGGGAAAATGGCAGCTTCTGGGACAGGGACAGCCTTCCATAGACTTAACATTGGCTGTCCACGAGGCTGTCCCCGTGGCTGTCCCTGGCTGTCCCAAGGCTGTCCCAGAGTCAGAATTTTTGTCACGTGATCGTCCCCATGATGTGCTGCCCCCTAGCGGTGCTTCTTGGAACTTTCGATGGATCTTTGATTTTGAGGGATGGCAACGACCCAGAGGGAAAGGGGGTGGATAGAGGGGGATGTCAACTCGATGTGCTGCCCCTAGCGGTGCTTCTTGGAACTTTCAATGGATCTTTGTTTTTGAGGGATGGCAACGACCGAGTGGGAAAGGGGCGGGTATAGGGGATGTCAACTCGATGTACTGCCCCTAGCGGTGCTTCTTGGAACTTTCGATGGATCTTTGTTTTTGAGAGATGGCAACGGTCGAGTGCGAAAGGGGGTGGATATGGGGGGAAGTCAACTCGATGTGCAGCCCTCCTAGCGGTGCTTCTTGGAACTTTCGATGGATCTTTGATTTTGAGGGATGCAACGACCAAGTGGAAAAGGGGTGTCGACTCGAAGTGCTGCCCCCTGGCAGTGCTTCTTGAAACTTTCGATGGATCTTTGATTTTGAGGGATGGCAACAAACGAGTGGGGTCCGTTGGGATTTTTGTATTTATTCCCGTGGTTTTCAAGCGGGATTTTCCACCTCTTCGATGTTATTTTTCCCCGGAGGAAATTTTTACGTAATGATGCTGGGGAATTTTCTTTCCAATGGAATAAAAATGCTCTGATGGTCTTAGCGAGGTTCTAACTCACGATGATTTGGTTTCAAAATTTGTTCAGGTGGTCTCGTGTACTACGTATTTACTATTTTTTTAATTAATTTTACGTTATTTCATCATGAATTTTTTATAATTTTTGTATGTTTTGAGGGAGTTTTTTCGTGTACATGTAATGAACATTCTTGAGAACTTTTCTTTTTCATACATTTAATTTTATTTCAGACCATGAAACGAGGAAATGCTTCTTTAGAAACGATTTCGTTCCTGTTCGCAGTAACTATTGGACTTTGACAAAATTTTAGGGAAATCAAGCGGAAATGTAGACATGTTAATTCTGAGTCTTTCGCCCTTCCAATATTATTTTCTCGTAATTTTTTCATGTACTATGTATTCCCGCTCTTTTCTTTTTTATAACTTTTACGTTATTTCATCATGTATTTTTTATATTTTTGTATGTTTTGAGGGAGTTTTTTCGTGTAGATGTAATGAATTTTCTGGGAAACTTTTCTTTTTCCTTTATTCAATTTTATTACAGATCATGAGACGAGGAAATGCTTCTTTAGAAACGATTTCGTTCCTGTTCGCAGTAATTATTGGACTTTGTCATTTTTTTTTTGTTAAATGACTTCATGCTAATTCTGAGTCTTTCGCCTTTGCAATATTATTTTCTCGTAATTTTTTCGTGTGTTCAAGAACTCTACAGGTCTTTCACAGTTAAAATTCTGATGAAACAATATTTTCTTACTTTATTTCGCATATCATTATAGCGTCCCAATTTCGCTGTTTTACTTCATCTTTTTTTTTTTTTTTTTTGAAATTTCGTAAAACTTTTCAGTATGTCAGTAATTTTTTTCTTACTTGGTCAAACTTGTGACACCTTTTATTTGGACACTTTTTTTTTCCATTTCATTTCAACAAAACGATTATTTTAGATGTGGCAAGTCATCGGATTTTTGTTTCCTTATATAGCATATTTTCAGACTTGCTTAAAATATTCCTCAAAGCTTTGCATGTAGTCTAATATGCATTTTTTTATTCTTTCCTAGTTTGCTATACTTTTCGTGGACTGTCCCAACAAGAAAGCATTCATTGTCAAGACAAACAATCTAAAACCTTTTTTTTTACGATAAAATTTGTATTCTTTGGGCTGTATATTTTTCTGTATCGTCCGAAAGCACTCATTCTAGAGGCAAAGCTAGTGATTCCGTTCATCCCATAAACATTATTTTTTTAACGTTTTACTAACTCATCAGAAAAGCAGTTATTCCCCACCTCCATAGCGAAAATAAAGAAATTCTTACTTCTTTTCCATACATATCGACTCAATCTATTTCTTTTCGAAATGCTGGTCATGACATTTCAACTAAAATTTCATACTTTCACCAAAAATCATGTTCTTAAACGAGCTATTTTTTTTTTTTTTTACTTTATTTCATGTACAACTAAATTTTTATTGTTTCCTCACCTCATCAAAGTTAATAAGAACTTCCCTAATCTCATTCCATTCCCTCATTTAGTTCGCTTTAAATTGAGATGTTTCAAAACTTCGCGTATATTTCTTTCACTAAATGTCCAGTTCTTCTGTATCTGTCCCATCATTTTTAACTTCTGTGCCTACCGCATTTTTTCTTTAGACGTTTAGTTTCATTGACCTTTTCTTTCCTTTCAATTAGGTTTTCATTATCGTATTTTTTATTTATTGTCTCAGCAGAAAAAGCTTTCATTCTGGAGACATTGAGACCATGTCCGTACTTCCTCTAAACATTTTTATTTCACGTTTTACTAATTCGTAAGAAAAGCAGATGTTTCCAAACTCTCATAGTAAAAATATCGTATTCCCTTTATTTTACTTATTATATTTTTCCTTCTATTCAGTGCTGTATGATTCTTAAAACTTTGGTTTATTTTTATGAAACTTCTTTTTTTTTTCTTAGTTTTGTTTTTTTCTGATTCAACCTATCAATCTTTTCCTATCGATTTAATTGCTCTTATTTTTCCATTCGACTTTACTTTTGAACAGAAATATGTAAAAAAAATATTCAGATGTATTTTAGTTTCTAAGGCCGATTCTTCACTATTTCAAATAAAGTCATTGTAGGATTTTAGTGTAAATGCCAATAAATCTTTAGAACTTCCTTTTCATAGTTAGATACTAATTCCTCGAGGTTTAAATTAAAACATGAAAGAAGAGTGTTTTTACGCTCTATCCAGTGAAAGAAGAGTGTTTTTACACTCTCTCCAGTGAACGAAGAGTGTTTTACGCTTTCCCAAGAAATTAACTTTGGAATCTCCCTTTCTTTCTACCGGAAAATGACTATCTTGTGCGACTGTTTTCACGCATTTACTGTTTGCTGGAAAACGTCATATGACATGAAATCCCTTTGCTTGGTAGATTAAACTAAATTCTGGTTTTGAACTTTGAACGCAAACTCAAGCTTGCAAAAGCATAGTTTTCTGAGCGAACTTAAACTGTCTAAGATGACAAAAATCTAAAACTGGTGACTCAATGGGACAGAGCGTTTGAACTTTGCCGTTCATTCAAGATTTAAGAGATCAGTCGTGAACCACTACAAGGGAAATAAGCAGACCCTGATTTAGTCCACTGTTTCCAAGGAAGGTAGAAAGCTAGTGTCGTAGTTCAAAAGCTCATAACTCAAGCCTCCGCAGGATTTAATTTCGGACGGCCGATTAGTCAGATGTCAATGCTTAGACATTGAAAAATTACTTCAGACAAATATTTTCTTACTTAAAAGTGCTTCAAGTCAGAATTTGTATTACTTAAGATTTCCTTTAGTCAATATTTTTTCTATCTTAAAAATTTCTAAACGGTTGATTTTTAATAAAAAACACCAAAAAAAAAACGAGTTCTCCCAAAAACGTAAAATTTCCCCAGAAATGTATAAGGAACCAAATAAATTGACGAAACTTGAATGTTAAGTCTTTCAACCCATCTCATTCTCTTCATGTTTCATTCCTTAAACTTTCTTCAAATTCCTATATACCCAAGAATTTTGTTAAATGTACAAGTTCGACTTCCCCAGAAATTTTCTGAAAATGATAGTTTCTCTTTTTAAAAAAAATTCCTAAATAAGAATCCCTTCAATGAAACAAGAAATTCCTATTCAAAGCATTCCATCACTCTTTCTACTTCAAATACTCTCCTTGTAAATCTAAGGAGCTGTTTTTGTTTTAGGTTTTTTTTTTTTTTAATATTCATTTATTTTTCCCTCTAACTTTAGAAGATATTTTTCCGAAATGTATGTACATATACGATAGTAAAACATCATACAACTGCTTGATGTTCAATTCACTTCACGCTGTCTTAAGGATATTCTTTCATTTTCTCATAACACATAGACATGTTATTTTTCTTCCCATTCACTTCAAAGACTTGAAATCAACTTAATCGAGTCCTTTGAGAAAAACTTTCATAGAAAAGCATAAATGTACTGAAAATGTCAGTTTTCTTAAAGAAATCATAAGAATAAGAATTTATTTTTACTGAAACAAGTTTCCCCTGTTCAAAGCATTAAGTGGCTCTTTTTGCATCAAATTCTGTATTTCCTCATGTAAACTTTATTCTTCTTTTTCTACTTCATATCGTCGTTCGTTTCTTGTTTTTCCCTATGTAACTTAAAACTTCTTTTTCTTAATCTATTTTTCATAAAGTATCATTCTTTTGAGTTGATTTTCTTTCTCTCCTATCTCTCTCTCTCTCTCTCTTTTTTTAAATGCATTCCTAAGTTCATATTGAGAAGGGTTTAAATTTTGATTGAAAGATCGTTTTAGGAAAAGTTGAAAACTCATAAGGTTCGTTTCGGGAAAGTTGAAAACAGATAATGTTCGTTTCGGAAAAGTACATTCTCTTATAGGGTTAAAAAATGGAACACTTCATATTTTCTTAGGGGCGGTTTTGATGAAACACGTTTCAGTAAAAACAGTGAAATTCCCATTGAATAACATGGGGAACAATGAAATATAAGAAGCACGTTTTCGTTCAAGGAAAATATTTTAAAAGGTCTATTTTTGATTCAGTTGAAAACGAATCAGGTAGAAAGCAGAATGCAGTAAAAACAGTCACAGCAAGTTCCTGAAAGTTGAAAATAGATGAGGTTGAAATTTGGAAAAATGTCTTAGGAAAGAAATTGTTATAAAACACAGACTGTTTAGTTTTCCCAGGCTAGGGGTCATCAGTGAGAGCGCTTCTTTCCTTTTCAACCCAAAGAATGAAGCGAGTCAGTTTGAAACATTTCAAACTCACCGAAAATAAGCCGTGTACTCTGGTTTCGACTCAATACTGTAAAGCATTGCTCTCAGACCAGTCAGATATCCCCCCGATTGGTCACCTAATTGAAAACATCAGGCCCAATAACAATACCCAAATTTCCTTAAGAAAAGTCTAGCAAAAAAGCACTAGTTCCCCATTAAAACAATTGCATTCATCCTGCTACTGTTTTAAACATTTCGAAAAATAAATTTCTTTTACTTTTTAAAATTCTTGAAAGCTTAAATTTTTGTCTCATTTCAATAAAAAAATAATTTCACTTAAAATTTAATTTAAAAAAAATTACTCTTTAAATTTATGCCTCAAAACTAAAAAATATTTACGCTTAAGATTCCAATAAATAATATATATTCCCAAACTCACCTTCTCACTTGCCAATTAAAAAAAAAAAAAGTACATTAGCAATTCTCCAGTCCACTTGAATTTCCTAACATGAACTTTGATTACAGAAGAAAATACGGAAGCAGTCATAAAAAGATTTCCTCCTAAATGAAAAAAATGTTCAGGAATTGATTCCAGCCTGAATCCAATAGGACAGCTTTTCTCAGGTTGAACCTCCAGAACACAAGTGGAGACGAATGAAAACTCATCACAATTTTCAGATGGAATCAAAGATTTGAAAGACTTGATGACGTCTTACTTTATCAAACTTAGAACAGAACTGAAATTCACTCAGCGTTTCCTTTGCATACTGTGACCAATGCATGACCCTTATCACAACACGCGTTGGTGTGTCACCATGCGTCAGAGCTTCACAGCGACTATACCCTTATCTTGTCATTTCGTGACGAACGCTAATCAGACAAAGCGGACTACAGCTCACAGCTTATTTTCAGGTAAATTCTTAGAGAAAAACGGAAGGATTTCATTATAATTAATTTTCATATCTTGAGAGAATAAAACTAAAATACATTCGGTAAGAAATCCTTTTGTTTTTCTCTAAAATGAGAGAGGAATACGGAAAGCGAAATAATTTAATCAGACACCCTGAAAGAATTCATCTCAGAATTAAAACCGCTTTAAAAAAACCCCAGTAAACTATAGAATACTTTGCTCTTCACATAAAGAAAACACAGTGTACGATTTCAATATTCCCTTTTTTCTTAAAATTTCTCCCACGTAATGACTTAGGTCAATTGAGTCCATAAATGCTTCGTCTACTTTAGTATTTCGATTCCGAGGGAGTTGTTCCCGATACTGTTAAGATATTTTCTCAAACTCCAGTTGTAAAATAATTTTGGTCATGTTTATTTGATTGTTGTTGTCGTAGGAAAATTCCAATCCGTTCATGTCCACCATGTCATACACTGTGTCCACGAGAGTTTCTTCAAGCAGAAAAGAACCATCTTCATACTGCCGAAATCTTTCTTTTGAGGACTGTAATGCTTCCAAAGTAAAATTATTTTTTTCCCAAGGCTTTCTTAATTAAAGCTGAAAACGAAATGGAACGAAGAAACATCTGTTGTATGACTCTTAAAATAGTAGATTTCTTATCAGCCACTTTAGTCCAATGTTCTCCGCACAGAGAAATTTCAGATTTCAAAATTTCACCATCCTGACACACTTTTTCCTGAGTGAAATTCAATACATGGTGAAAATCTCGATTTAAGCATTCCTTGAATGGGGAATCGCTCTCATCAAAGAGGACAACGGTTAAAATAGACATTGATTAAAATTGGAGACAGGAAAAATATATGAATTGAATAAATAATGCATAGACGGGATTCCCGAAAACATAAAAAATATAAGTTTTATATAAAAAAAAAAATTCCATGATAAATATTTGAGGGGCGAAAGATTTCCCACATCGTCTTCCATTCCACCCAAAATTAAACAAATACGTGTACTAACAACTGAGATTTAATGGACTTCGTTAAATTTTGGGAGGAGTGGAAGACGAAAGATGCGTGAAAACAGATGCGTGAAAACAGTCGCACAAGATAGTCATTTTCCGGTAGAAAGAAAGGGAGATTCCAAAGTTAATTTCTTGGGGAAAGCGTAAAAACACTCTTCGTTCACTGGAGAGAGCGTAAAAACAATCTTTTTTCACTGGATAGAGCGTAAAAACACTCTTCTTTCATGTTTTAATTTAAACCTCGAGGAATTAGTATCTAACTATGAAAAGGAAGTTCTAAAGATTTATTGGCATTTACACTAAAATCCTACAATGACTTTATTTGAAATAGTGAAGAATCGGCCTTAGAGACTAAAATACATCTGAAGATTTTATACATATTTCTGTTCAAAAGTAAAGTCGAATGGAAAAATAAGAGCAATTAAATCGATAGGAAAAGATTGATAGGTTGAATCAGAAAAAAAAAACTAAGAAAAAAAAAGAAGTTTCATAAAAATAAACCAAAGTTTTAAGAATCATACAACACTGAATAGAAGGAAAAATATAATAAGTAAAATAAGGGGAATACGATATTTTCACTATGAGAGTTTGGAAACATCTGCTTTTCTTACGAATTAGTAAAACGTGAAATAAAAATGTTTAGAGGAAGTACGGACTTAGTCTCAATGTCTCCAGAATGAAAGCTTTTTCTGCTGAGACAATGAATAAAAAATACGATAATGAAAACCTAATTGAAACGAAGGAAAAGGTCAATGAAACTAAACGTCTAAAGAAAAAATGCGGTAGGCACAGAAGTTAAAAATGATGGGACAGATACGGGAGAACTGGACATTTAGTGAAAGAAATATACGCGAAGTTTTGAAACATCTCAATTTAAAGCGAACTAAATGAGGGAATGGAATGAGATTAGGGAAGTTCTTATTAACTTTGATGAGGTGAGGAAACAATAAAAATTTAGTTGTACATGAAATAAAGTAAAAAAAAAAAACAGCTCGTTTAAGAATATGATTTTTTGTGAAAGTATGAAATTTTAGTTGAAATGTCATGACCAGCATTTCGAAAAGAAATAGATTGAGTCGATATGTATGGAAAAGAAGTAAGAATTTCTTTATTTTCGCTATGGAGGTGGGGAATAACTGCTTTTCTGATGAGTTAGTAAAACGTTAAAAAAATAATGTTTATGGGATGAACGGAATCACTAGCTTTGCCTCTAGAATGAGTGTTTTTTCGGACGATACAGAAAAAATATACAGCCCAAAGAATACAAATTTTATCGTAAGAAAAAAGGTTTTAGATTGTATGTCTTGACAATGAATGCTTTCTTGTTGGGACAGTCCACGAAAAGTATAGCAAACTAGGAAAGAATAAAAAAATGCATATTTGACTACATGCAAAGCTTTGAGGAATATTTTTAAGCAAGTTGGAAAATATGCTATATAAGGAAACAAAAATCCGATGACTTGCCACATCTAAAATAATCGTTTTGTTGAAATGAAATGGGAAAAAAAAGTGTCCAAATAAAAGGAGTCACAAGTTTGACCAAGTAAGAAAAAAATTACTGACATACTGAAAAGTTTTACGAAATTTCAAAAAAAAAAAAAAAAATATGAAGTAAAATAGCAAAATTGGGAAGCTATAATGATGTGCGAAATAAAGTAAGAAAATATTGTTTCATCAGAATTTTAACTGTCAAAGACCTGTAGAGTTCTTGAACACAAGAAAAAATTACAAAAAAATAATATTGCAAAGGCGAAAGACTCAGAATTAGCAAGAAGTCATTTAACAAAAAAAAAATGACAAAGTCCAATAATTACTGCGAACAGGAATGAAATCGTTTCTAAAGAAGCATTTCCTCGTCTCATGATCTGTAATAAAATTGAATAAAGGAAAAAGAAAAGTTCCCCAGAAAATTCATTACATCTACACGAAAAAACGCCCTCAAAACATACAAAAAATATAAAAAATTCATGATGAAATAACGTAAAAGTTATAAAAAAGAAAAGAGCTGGAATACATAGTACATGAAAACATTACGACTAGAAAAAGAAAATGTTGGAAGGGCGAAAGACTCAGAATTAACATGTCTACATTTCCGCTTGATTTCCTAAAAATTTTGTCAAAGTCCAATAGTTACTGCGAACAGGAACGAAATCGTTTCCAAAGAAGCATTTCCCCGTCTCATGGTCTGAAATAAAATTATATGTATGAAAAAGAAAAGTTCCCAAGAAAATTCATTACATGTACACGAAAAAACTCCCTCAAAACATACAAAATATTTAAAAAAATTCATGAAGAAATAACGGAAAAGTTATAGAAAAGAAAACAGCGGGAATACATAGTACATGAAAACATTACGACTAGAAAAAAATATTGGAAGGGCGAAAGACTCAGAATTAACATGTCTACATTTCCGCTTGATTTCCCAAAAATTTTGTCTAAGTCCAATAGTTACTGCTAACAGGAACGAAATCGTTTCTAAAGAAGCATTTCCCCGTCTCATGGTCTGAAATAAAATGAAATGTATGAAAAAGAAAAGTTCCCAGGAAAATTCATTACATCTACACGAAAAAACTCCCTCAAAACATACAAAAAATATATAAAAAAAACATAAAGAAATAATGTAAAAGTAATTAAAAAAAATAGAGTGAATACGTAGTACACGAGACCACCTGACCAATTTTTTGAAACCAAATCATCGTGAGTTAGGACCTTTCTAAGACCATTAGAGCATTTTTACTTCATTGGAAAGAAAATTCCCCAGAATCGTTACGTAAAAATTTCCTCCGGGGAAAAATAACATCGAAGAGGAGGAAAAATCCCGCTTGAAAACCACTGGAATAAATACAAAAAATCCCAACGGACCCACTCGGTTGTTGTCATCCCTCAAAATCAAAGATCCATCGAAAGTTCCAAAAAGCACCGCTAGGGAGCAGCTCATCGAGTTGACATCCCCCTATATCCACCCCCTTTCCCACTCGATCGTTGCCATCCCTCAAAAACAAAGATTCATTGAAAGTTCCAAGAAGCACCGCTAGGGAGCAGCACATCGAGTTGACATCCCCCTATATCCGCCCCCTTTCCCACTCGGTGGTTGCCATCCCTCAAAAGATCCATTGAAAGTTCCAAGAAGCACCGCCAGGGGACAGCACATCATGGGGACGATCACGTGATAAAAATTCTGACTCTGGGACAGCCTTGGGACAACCGGGGACAGCCTCGTGGACAGCCGAGGACAGCCTCGTGGACAGCCAATGTTAAGTCTATGGAGGGCTGTGACTGTCCCAGAAGCTGCCATTTTCCTCTACTCGTGTAGAAGTAACATGACGGAAAGAATACATATCATTTTTTTTAGCTTTTGGTCCGTAAGTCCGATAAAGTGTAACCTGATGAATTTCCAAGAAAAAGATTCAAAAGAAAAATTGTTTTTGAGGAAAAAACCATGTTTGTCTCTAAAGATTTGTTTTGAGTTATAAAGGCAACACAAGAAAAGATAGGAAAATCCAAGAATTACCAATGTTCTTTTTCTGCTATTTATATCATAATAGCAAATTCTAAATGAAAGGGATCACATGTCTGCCGGAACTCTGAGTGAATACGGTTGTTTCTGATGCCCATGTATCACACACACAAAAAACACGTCGCCCGAATCCCTGTGAGGTATCGATATTGTGTTTGTCATACGGCACTGGTTGTCATTCTTGCCTGGAGAAAGTGGCCCAGATGCATCTATTTGAATTGCACAGAGCTAATACCTTCCCGTAGTGCAAATTGCATTCCTCATTAAAAAAACTATGTAAGTATTCCGTTACTATTTCCTTCCCAATTCTTGGGCGTTTGTGCTGGCTCATCCATAATTGTGTTGGCTAGAATACCGGAACAAAGCACTGATAACACTTCGATTTTGATGCTCGTGTAGCTTGATACCGCACATGCACATCAAAATATGCTTTTACATTATGGGAGCCTAATAGCTTACTGACACACACAAAAGAAGATGGGATATTGCGTACCAAATTTTCTCAAAAATGTTATGTATAGTCAGCTGTTCCCATTTTGTACTGGATATAATATTTCTTTAGAACAACTTTTATTTTCATTTTCCAGGCAAAAATTAAACCTGCTTTCAATTAACATCAACGTACAATAAAGTGTCAGAAATAGAGTATGATATTGTAAACGCATAAAATTTAATATATTTTTGAATTATTCCAACATAAATGTTTGTACATTTATTTAAATACCGAGTGTAAGTATAAATAGTAGAGGAATTGAATTGCCATGAAATGTATGAAGTACTTTTTTATCAAATAATATATTAGGATTTTACCTTTTGAAGTAAGAAAACGTATTAAATAGTAGGATATTCACAAATATGGATAATTCAGGGTATGTTAGAAACATTTTACACGTTCCACTTCGCAACTATATTCACAATGATGAGCCATTACATTATGACCACCCCTAGCCTAGAGAAATGAGCGCGCCTGGAGACAAAATGGTGGAGCAAGTGAAGCTCACAAGGCAGTATATATACAACTCCAAGCCCGACTTTCGGTTAGTAGAGTGTTCGGAGTCAGAATGGGAAAAGCTGCCGATTTATCGGAATTCGATAAAGGACAAATTGTGATGGCACGGCACCTCGGAACTACGATCTCGGAAATGGCGCTGCTCGTGGGTTGTTCCTTTTCCCCTCTGTAGTGAGTACGTATCAAAAGTTGGACACAAATGGCCAAACGACGACCCTTCGTCCAGCCGTGTGTCATCCACAGTTCATTGATGCGAGAGGAGAGCGGATACTATTGCGCATTATTCACAGCTACTGCAGGACGACAATGCGGTAAATCACCCGCAGCTACAACAGTGGTGATCAGGGCAATGTGTCACAGCACACAGTTCATCGCAACCTTCTATGCATGCCCGGTCCCCATGCTCACAGTAGCTCATCATCAACAATGCACGAAATGGACACAAGATCAACGGGTTTCGACCGTGGATGATTGGAAGAAAGTAACCTGGGCTGACGAATCAAGATTCCTGGTGCATCACGTAGATGGCCGAGCCTGGATACGACGATTACAACGGAGTCTGTGGAACTTTGATACACTGTTGTGCAGAAACTGGCCGCCGGTGGTGATTTTATAATGTGGGCATTGTTTTCGTGGGACACTTTAGGCTCCATTATCCTAATAGTGCAATTCCTGAGAGCTGTAAGGTGTCTGAACATCGTAGGGGACCAAGTTCACCCGTTCCTGTCAACTTTGATTCCTGCTGGTGAGGCCATTACCAATAGGATAATACGCCATGCCATTCTGCCAGGATCTTCGAGGAACATGCTGGTAACTTTCTGTTAATGCAATGACCTCCGAATTCACCTGCCATGAACCCAACTGAACTTTTGTGGTTGGACTTGGAAAAGCGCGTTTGTGCTAAATCACCACCACCATAAAAAGTACGTGAAATAGAGGACCTTCTGTTGGTGTCATTGTACGAGATACCCCAGGTTACCTATGCCCACCTCATCGAATCGATGCCTCGACCAAGTGACCAAAGTTTTGCGGGCTAATGGGTGTCTTACAAATTTTGAGGATGACAATCCGATTTCTATCGTAAATGTCGCAAGGATGGTAAGTCAGATAATATTCGAAAACTAGAAAATTTTCATTTTCAAAATTTTCATTGTTAGGTAGGTAGTCATAATGTAATGATTCATCCGTGTACACCTTCAAGAACCAAAAGGAAAGCCCTTAATCTTATGTGGTTTTTTTCTTTTTTTTTCTTTGGTGAAATTTTCACTTAGTTTTCTCAGGATTTAACTTTAGCGTGTAATAAGTATACCTCTTTTTCTTACGATGCGAAAACTTGTAGAATCATCCCTTAAATTATTTATCTCAGATAAAGTTTTATGTCCAGTACTCTTTTGTTTCAGGTAATCCAGCTTGACGGGAAACCTATGCTTTTTTATTTCTTGCCTTGAATGAGGCGTTTGTAGCAATTCCACAGAATTGGTAGGAGTATTTTTGTTTCTGCGCTACTTTTTTTTTCAACTCGAACACGCTTCGGAAGAAAAATATTTTGAAAATATCTTTGTACACTCATTTATGTTTACAGTAGTGTATGCGTTTATGACATGAGTACGCTCTTTTCTTTGTGGAACTTTCGCCGATAATTTTAAATAATTATATACTAAATTATTAATTCTATCAGCAATGTCCGTTAATTGAGCTTCCATAAGGTGTGTACTGTTTTTCCTGCCTATTTCTGCTTCCTGAAATGGCCTCACACCGACTGGATTACAGTGATGAGGTAACGTAAAAATATCGGCGTTTCATCACCTGTTACAATTCTACTATTAAATATTTCGTACTGTGGATTTGATGGAAATCTGCAACAGCAAGCGACATATTGTCATGCGTTTTGCAATGCCAGTTCTAGAAGAATCATTCGTAGGCACCTGGAGAAGAAACCATTCTGGTTCAGGTGAGGAAAGATGGTGGATTGGAAGGGCCGCTCCTTATCCGTGAATTGTCGCTTACTAAGGGAGAACTTGTCTGTCATATATTCGCAACAGAGTACAGTATTCTTAGTCGTTGTACATCCTGGTTTCAGCTTACTTTCAAAACTGCTATCCGCAGCATTGAATTCTGCAATTATTTTCGTTCAATGCTCCCATCCACTTTTTCCTCGCCTTCAAATCCATAATTCCTTCCGCCGCTGCGTTTAAATCGTTTTTTTTTTTTTTTTTTTTTTTTTTTGTACAATGGCATAAGAAGGGGACATTGACCTCTAACGCTCAGCCCATGCTCATCTGAAAACATAGGCATACTCGGTTTGAAATGCGCGTCATCAGTTTCGTGTATTCATGGTAATCGCGGTCCAGTGTCTATCCGCTGTTTAAATGCTTTCAACTGCGGAAATCACTTCCGCTGCTGCATTTCAACCAGCCATCATATAATGGCGTAGGAGCTCGGGAAAAGCATTTTGATAGCCCTCCATCCGCTGCTCACCTGAAAATATAGTTTTGTTAATTTCAAACGCGTGTCTTTAGCTTCAAGTGTCTTTGGTAATCACGGTACAAATTCTAAGTTTCGCACGGGAACGATTGCTTAACATTAAGTGCAGATCAAAATGGGACGACCTTGATATCAACAATTAAAGTAATTCCTTGAAATTTCCACGATATCTATCCAGTTCATGCTTTTGTCATGGCAACAGAATGCTAGTTCTGGTTTGCTCAAATATAATACTGCATCAATTACTGTCTGCAGGAAAAGTCTATTTAAACGAACGCTTTCGTTGAAATACATTTTCAAAAGCCTAGCATTCTCCCTCAAGGCATCGGCAATGTTATTCTGATTTTTATCAAAATTCCTTAGCATGAACTCGCATTTCAGGTGTTCGCTAGAATCACCATGTTTATGACACGAGCGTGTTATTTTTAATAAATCTGAGAATACGTCTATATTCCACGCCGAATGTTTATTACTAAAAAGTAAGCAGGGCCAACAAAATAATTTTTATAACACAGAAGTACTACAAATATTCAGTAAACGAACAATTTTTAAAATTAATATTGTAAGATTTACAGCTTTTCATAATTTCTTTTTTGGCAACAATTGTCAGTGAATCCGTCGGTCGTCTCTGAAGTAAAATGTCTCTTTTATCTTCATCTTTTCACCGATTAAATGGAATTTGTAATAAATTACAAACAATGTCGTTCACAGGATACATACTCTAATTTAAACTGTACACGAAATTACAGTAATAGGTAAACTGTTTGACAAATAATCACAAATCACGAAAAAACAAATCCCTTTCAGAAAGCATGTATCACAAAACCGTAAGGAAAAAGCCCTCGTGGATTGAACGGTACCCTGGGTGAACCGTCCCGTTTGATCGTGATCTCCTTCAAACGTCACGACTCCAAATGCAGAGCCTCGGCACCAAATGCTAAAACACTGTACTTCGCACCAGTTAGGGGATGTTGACGTCACGGTTACCATAGCAACTTGGCCGAAAGCTGCAGACTTCCAAGGGTTTTCACTTCGGCTCTTCACTTGCACTGTTTTGCGTATGAGGACTTGTTTTCCGTATTGAATGCGCTAAGTGAATTGATATCTAATCACAATTTTGAGTATTTTGTAACACAATAGAGGCAAAAAAGAATATATTATACAAATTACTGAATAAAACTTTATTTTAAGTAAAATAGGTGAAGAGGCACTTCACCTAATTCACCTGAACAACCGCCACTGGTGAGACGCAACCATTGCAAGTATTAGTGTTGGTAACGATCTCCAAGGTTTCCTAAATGGCTATACCTTCAGTGGTAGAATAGGTAGCTAATGTCTTTATATCGTCCCACATAGTTGTAGCGCACTTGAATTTAATTTCTCTGGATAGTGCCGTGGCTACTTTACCGTATTTTGTGTCACTTTTTTCTGTCCATTTTCAACGAACATAAAACAGACACAAAATGCGGTAAAGTAGCCACGGCACTATCCAGAGAAATGTAATTCAAGTGCGCTACACCTATGTGGGACGATATAAAGAAATAAGCTACCTACTCTACCCCTAAATTCGGCAAATCTTGGTGATCATTACCAACAGTGATACTTGCAATGATTGCGTCTCACTTCAGTTGCCACGAAATTGGAGCCAATTCTTAAAGTAAAGCCTTCTGCCTGCCAGAATACCGCGCGTGCAACCAATGTGATGCGTCATATCTTAAATGAATATGACGTCGTATCCATTGTTGTCAAGTCAAGTTTCCAAGTTCAAATTGTTAATGCTTTCTTTTCTTCAGTTGCAGTTTCTGTCTAACTTCCTTCAAAACACCATCTGGTGGATGTGTGAAAGCTTGGAAACGCTAATGTGTCTACTTCCTACGCCAATAAATCGGATCACTAGTACAGTGTTACTATTTACTAAATTATCATCGATTGTATTTTTCGATATCATATATGAATTTGCAATAGTAAAAACCAATATCTCATTTCTTATGTTATGAGTAATCACGGATCTCTAATAGGGTTGACATGTTCCCTGCGAGACGCGAATTGCCCACGGGATATCTGTTGGTCGTCACATGCTGTAGTTCCCTGAAATTACGGAGTTCCTCTTCCTCAGACCACTTCGTCAAAATTTCGGTGCCTTTGGAAATAGGATTGTGACTCGCTTAGAGAATAGTATACATAAATGGACGATGTCATCGCTCTATCCACGTTATTTTATAAACAACGTGGATAGAGCGATGACATCGTCCATTTACATTATCTCCACGTATTTAATATATATATATTAATAGTATACATATAATGGGTTGATGATTCGCTCAGCTTAAGTAACATACGGATTATTCCAAAATTCTCTTAATCGTGTTTCTTTTATAATCAAATTCAGATTTCTAATGAAAGTTTTTTTTTTGCTTGATTGGCCACGATCAATAAAATAACAGTTGTTACTATGTTGTTTTTATGTGGGCAAGAAGAGATCCCTCCCCTCCCCCCACACACAAAAATTAAGTTCCTTGCAGGATTGCAGATACATTTTCAAATAGAAATAGAAATCTTTTAACACTTTCAAGCGTCGGAATGGCGATTGGTGCTAATAAATTCCGAGTAACAGTGTATTGAGGAAAGACAACAACTCCGTCAGAATAAATACTCAAAAATCTAAGTGTTATGACTTTCCTTTTCGTTGAGCTAAGGAAACTCCATTTCCAGGAAAGCCAAATTCTTTCCATTGTGATCGGAATATTTAAGTCTTTTGCAGGAATGTTTTGGGGATATTTAACCTTTTTACGCACAATCTGAATCTTTCTTTTTTCTAAAAAAGGAAAAGGCAAGTCAAAATATCATTATGCTATATATTTCCTTTTTCAAATTTCAGCTGCGCGACTGACGATGTTCAGTATGGATGAACCACTGACTGCAAAAGTCCAATGATCTTCTGGAGGACGAACTCTTTTCATGCTTATCAGAGGTGTTCCTGGTTTCACTAAGTGCGATTATTGCAGCCTGTAATGTTCTCCTTTAATTCCTTCTAAAAATGGTGATGGTAATGTTAATTATACTAATTGTAGTACAGTGCCATTACCAGGAAGTCGGAACAGTTTTAAAACATTGTGGAAATGAAGTGGTTCCGTGAAATTACTAAGAGAATGCTTTTACGCAAATTCACGCATTTAATTCTAAATGCATGTGTGTTTTTGATACAGATTAAAGACATTTTTCAAAAAGGAATTCCCTCTACTCTACATAAATTTTACTTCTAACTCGTGGAAAAGTGACAATAGGACTGGTCAGATGTATTTTAGAGTTGAAATAGTTTTCATCACTAATGCTGACATTTTATGTTAACAATGCGATTACGTGAAATTCTTCATTTGTTTTTGGATTAAATTTTGATTTTTGCATTATGTTACGTAAAAGCAGGTTTTAAAATTTACAAAATTCATTTTAATCAGGCTTCTCTGATTGCGAGGTCTGCAGGGATCACAAAATGATTTGGATTCTTAAGGAATTCTCTATTTACACTCTTCCCGTTGTAAACACTTTTCAACTGGAAACTTATTAAATGTTTTCGTGATACAAAAGAAGCATAAATACAATACCTAAACACAAATGTCACTCCAAAAGATTTTATTGAATATTCAAAAAAATTCGCACCTCGGTTTTGACAAATTGTAAAACAGTGTCTTAAAACAGATTTGCTATGTTGAGACTGCCAGTCTAAGGAATCTTGAAATGTATGGTAACAATTGTCCATAGTGTGCTTTACATACTTTAAGCCACAATTTATTATGTAATATGTTATCCAGAACAAAGGACCCCGAATTCATGAGTTTAATGAAATGTAATTCTTTATAAAATCCTCCCTTAGCGCTTTAAGTATGAACATTTCATAACCGCATTTGTTCGAAATATATCAACACGTATTGAGGTAAACTATGAAAGAATCTATTATTGCGAAATGTCATTAAAGAAAATGTCACCAAACAAAAAAAATAAAACAGTAATGTCTTAGGTTCAAGGACCACATCGCATGTACAATTTCCCCCACAAAACAGACAGATTAGCCCTTTACCTGGCTCGAACGAATTAACTCTGGGAAGCCATATTGAGCTAAAATCAGCTCGGACGGATATGTTTGCTGTCAAAAAATTTTCCGATTAAGTCTGAAGTGAGTGGACCTCCGCATCAGAAAGTGCTGTTGTCCTGTTAGCTTTAAAATAGTATAACTGTGCTAGAAATCCAAATTTATTGGCGTAGAACTGAAATCAGTATGCTGCCTAATTTCGTTTAAAAGCTATCTGGTTAATGTGAAGACTTACTCTAATAAATTAGAATTACTTGTACAATTTCTCGATTTTAGGTGTCGTTGGTGTATAATTCCTTATTATTAATTACACCTCAGTTTTTTTTTATTGAAAGTGGCATTTAGAGGGATCATTGACACTGAGTCTTTCTGATTGATTGCGTGCTAAATGGGCTTCAACAATGACGTCTTAAATAAGAAAGGAGAAGATGTTTGAGTCACATTTTTCTACCCAGTGGAATAATGTTCATGTAAAGGGTACTAACCTTTTCCTACCCCTCCATGAGTTTTTGAACAGAAAATGAATGACTAAAACGGAGGGCTTATCATTAGTAACAAGTTTATTATCAGTATTGCTGAGATTAGAGTGGGGAAAGGAATTGTTTTGCCGTAGTTTTTCCAAAACACAGCAGCTATGAAATAATTTTTTGGGGTAGGGCAAAACGTTTTGGGCACCATTTCGCTCAGGTACATCTGCCGCTAAAGGTGTTATTTAAGTAGAATTTAAGAAAAAGGAGAAATTCAGTCATGAAACAATACTCTTACGACTCTAATGGAAATCTGCCCATTACTTAAAAAACTGTTTTGACGATGAATGAAACAGATAGGGAAAATAAAACTTTGTACGATCAGTAAAACTCAGAGAAGTAGAAGTACGTGTTAATTAAATGGAGAAATCCAGAAAAGTTTGCCCTTCACTTTGTTGATGTCCACAGGCCATTTAAAAGTTCTGTTTGAGGAGATAGCCTACTAAAAGGCGAATGTAAGATACCATTGATGAACCTCAGACCACAAACAATGGCTTTCAATTTTATTAATTTCCTTTATTTTGAATATTAAACTAAAAACTATTGAAGGCATAATATGCCTTCAATAAAATTCGGAAACTGGCTAGTAACAAAAATTTAAAAACCGGCACAACATTACTGGCAAAGCTGTGATTGGAGAGTCAGGAGTAGCAGACGTAGCAGCATTGATTGACTGGATAACAAATATGATGGACCACATACTTACAGATTGTGCAAGGTCAGACATTTACAATGCTGATGAAACAGGATTTCTTTATCAGATGCTGCTATCTAAGACAACGGACATTTGTGGAAACAAGTGCGAGGGCGGAAAAGCAAGTAAATAACGTATCATAGTAATGCTTTGTGTTAACATGGATGATAGCGACAAACAAAAGCCTTTGATTATAGGAAAGTCTGTCAAGCCAAGATGTTTTAAAGTAGTGGACATGCCATCACTTCCTATCATGTACCGCAACAACACAAAAGCTTGAACGACCTAAACACTGTTTCGTTAGTAGCTTGTCCGGTCTGACAGCGATATGGCAGCAAAGCATCGGGAAATCTTATTGCTAGTGGACAATTGTTCAGCACACAATGTTGCACCTGTATTAACAGCAGTGAAATTTGTATTTTGACCTCCCAATACAACATCCAAATTGCAGCCTCTGGACCAAGGCATAGTTGCAAATTTTAAAAGCATTTACTGGCGGTTTATCTTTGAACGTCTTCTGGTAAATTTGGACAAGAGGTCGAATATGAAAATCGACATACGAATGGCTTCTGACTTTGTTCGAGTGCATGAAATCAGGTAACCGCAGTGACGATACAAAATTGTTTTCAAAAAGCAGGCTTTTCACCAAGAGTTAACAATGAAGAAATAGCTATGGAGGAAACAGATCCTGTACTCGTTCAAATGTGGGACGACATTGTGGAGAAGTAGCTAAACGAGGGAACGTTTGGTGCTGCTGACGATTTTGTAAGCACATTGTTAACGGACGCTGAGATCCTTGATCAAATTCAAAGGAAGTTAACTGACACTTCGGGCTCTGACACCGGGAAGAGGATGCAACTACCGGAAAGACTGAATCTGAAGAATCTTCATTGGACAATTTAGCTAGATTTTTTTATAAGATGTACACAAGTAGTGAAGACGAAAAACTAGACTTCACTGAAAAATTAATAATGTCATGTGCTGAAAGAAGAAGCAGATTTTCCAGATTCATTGATATTAAAAAAGTAAGTCCCTACAATGCGTTTTTCTTGTCTTTATGAACTACGTACATACGTACTTCGTGTTACATATACTGCACTTGATCAATATTATAGTTACTGCATATACGTACAGTACTTTTTTTATAACTAAGTTACAGGAATAACGAAGTTTTCCCCAGGTTCCTTGGCGTCATAAACGAGCGCGACTGTATTCGTCCAAAACCAAAAATTCTTTTTGCATGGGGACGCTTGAAATGTGTGAATGATGATCCTTAACCTCGCTTTTTCATACGATGCACAATTTCGCCGCTAGATGGAGTGAACTCAGATGATAAATTGAAAATTCATTTTATTCCATATATTTGCTTCTAAAAATCCGATTTAAAACGTTCTTTTACCTTTCGATTGCAGTATTTAAATAGTCTTCGAAAAGTAAACGTTCTTTTACCTTTCGAAGACTATTTTAACCACAGTAACTTTTTAAAAGTTATGCATAGACTTTTCGCTACGGGGCGTAGTTTAAATTGCGAATACACACGAATAGGGCGTCGGCTCCCGTTGACTACTGCATGCAGCGTGCGCAGTGCCGTTCGTTTGTGGTGATGTTTGGGCCTCCGACATAACACCTGGATGTGATTTGCACCGCTTTTGCTATGTGGATGGTCTGTGCGCGCCTGTATAGTATACGTTGACTACGATATTGAATGGTGTGTGGTCGGCACCGCTTGCTCTCATGGAGATGTTACGTTCTGTGATGTGTTCGCGGAATACCGCTGTTACGATTGCCCTCGGGAACCCTACAGTTCTTAACACTTGGGCCATACAATGACCGATCTGTCATGCGCTGACAGTAAAACCATGATTAAAATCCATCACATCACACCGTTTATTCGTGTTTGTTGCTCGCGAAAATTTGCTGGGAAGTCCTGCCGTCCGCGTATTAATCACTTGCGTTCGGTTTCAGGGTAGGTTCCGCTCTGCGTGGGTGATGCCCATGCAAACTTCCCAACACGTATTTCTCTAATGATTTGTTTGCGTAGTTTATTACACTGACGAACAATGACATTTGCGCACATAGAAGGAAGCATCGGATTGAACTGAAATTTAATGGACGTATACAGATCAATGATACACATGATGGCAAAAACCGGACTGCAGGAAAATTATAAAATGATCTGAGACACGCAGTCCGGTCATCTGCAATATCACGCCACATTGCTTCGTGCGGCGATACATTCTGGATAATGCGGCACGGCAGCAGCTTCCGTGTTAACTGTCACCACACATGATCGATAGCGCACATGTCCGTGGAGCGGAAAGGCCATGGAAGTGTCTGGACATTACTTACGTAGCCTTGGGCAACCCGCGCCGTTTGAGGGTGGATATTATCCTGTTTGTTTAGCGCAGCAGGAGTATTGGCCAGCAATGGGAGCACATGGGGGCCGTAGGATATCATCCACATACCGCTGGCCCGTCTATGATCAATGTACTGTTACTACAGCTGATTGGCTATTGTGCGCTATGGCTCCCCAGACAATAATGCTGGAAGTGGGGTAGATGTCATCATCTAGCAACAAATTTTTATTTGTATCTTGTGAAGCCTCCGTTAGCTGCAATAAGAGTTTCTAGACAGCGTTACATTAAATAAAAAAAATGGGTGGTGCCGTGGGTGATTGCTTACCAGGCGGCTTGTAAGCGGGTCTAGAGATTATTTTTACTGACCGCTTCAGGACTTTGATGGGCCAGTTGCCGAGGGACTATATTCCAGACATATTCAATAGGCGACATATTTGACGAACGTGCAGGTCAGGGAAGAAGCGGTATCTGCTGTGAGGAAAAGAGGGCTTGAACATTACGGTTAATATGTGGTTGGGCATTGTCCTGCGGGAATATAGCGTAAGGAATGATATGAAGGAGTGGTAGGACTTCGGCCTGTAAACCTTTCCTGATGTAGTGGTAGCTGTTGAGATTGCCCTCAATTCGTAGCAGCCGAGATCGCGGATGGCACCCAAAGACATTCCCACACCATCACACTAGGAGTTCTGCCCGTATGACACTGGACAATGCATGCTGGATGAAAGTGCTCACCGCAACACCATCTAATGCTTATGCGGCCGTTATGGTAGTCCACGTTAAACTGGGACTCTTCTATAAACACGGCATAGTGCCAATTACACCCCATTGTTTGCATTGAAATCCGAATTTGAGCCTCAGGAGCCGATGGTTCAACGTCAAAGGAATCCGTCGCAAAGAGATGCGTTCCACCAGTTCTTTGCGCATCAGCCGGCTTCGAAATGTGGAATCCGTCAACACAACTGTGGACCTGTTGCACACCTCCACAGTTGTGCTAGCACTTCGAAGATGCGGAACGGTTCGTCACTTCCATGCGGATGAAGTGTCGGTCATACCGCGGTGTCGTCACATTTCTTTGTCCACTGCCGCATTGTCGATTCGCCTGGTTCAACGCGGCCCACTGTCGCCACACGCGAATTGCTATCTTTGCGTTTTGGCCCGCCCGAGCTGCAATGTCATACTACGAAAATGCACCTTCACGCAGACCAATCATTCACCATTTTCAAATTATGTCGTGTGATGATATTGCGCCCTTCCTTGTCGCCCAGGCGTTATTGAATCCTGCAGACCCTTTTAGAACTCGCTTTCCGAGATGCACTACTGGTGTGTATCCTAAACAGCCCTCTCTTTATAGCCCTCCTTCGACTGTCCAAAGGGCGCTGCAGGGCTCAGACATGCGTAATGACTCTGCACTTCTAATCATTTGGTTTTCCTACCTTGCTCTGCATAATCTGTAAGGAGCGACCTTTTGATGCGTGGGGCAAAAGGTGTGTTTACTTTAAGTTCTGATCTCCCAGATAAATAAGTCACAGTGGAAAACAACTTTACAGTTTCGTAGCAATAGGATGATATCTAAAAAACATGTTAATGCTGCATTTCGTGCTTGCGTAATAAATGGAGACGACGAAAAGAACCCATACAGAAACATGTGTTTAGTTATATCCTACGTTTAAGAAACCCGTATGATCTATGTCCACACAGCCTTTGATTTCAAAAGTGCCGTTTTCCTGAAGTTTTTTCCTATTTAGCACTTTGCTCGCTCCACAAAGATTATTTAACGAGCTCCTAAGCACAGTAGGCTATTGTATGTGACTTTTTGCAAGTTGTATCTCCCCTCAGTGCTGGCGGAGGCGATTGCAGGCTTTTTGGTGCACTGCGTGCTGTTCATATCTCGCTGGGGCTCTTTCACTCCACCCCTGCGGCACATGGCCAGTTGCTTCGGAGGATTAGCTCGTTGATCTTCGTTTACAATCTTCTGTTTTTCTTTATCATTGCGTACAATTACTACATTCCAAGCATAATTTCCATTCAAATTTCTGGTATAATGCAATATAACACCAAAAGTAACAAACATTACGTGTTAACTTCTGGTTTAAGGCAATACAAACATTTCATATATTAAACAAACATTTTATTTAGGTTATCTGGAAAGAAGGTTGCCCAATCATTGTTGTTATGAACCTTAACGTAGTGCTGTTTCATTCAGCTGAACAAAACTTTAAGTATTCCAGAGGATAAGATAAAGGTGCGAATTGTTTTCCCACGTGACTGCTCCCTCCAAATAGGTAACGCATTGGATAGCACAACAGACTTTTACGATTCTGTGACACACTAGTTACGGAGACGTCCGGCCGAATGGACGACCTTAATGATAGCTTACCAATGTCTGTTTTTTCAAAAAGACGTGCTGAAAAAGGTTATTTCTTGTAGAAAACCGTTTTTGTTTTCTGTGTAGAAGAGTAATACATTCTTCAATATAACAAATCTACATACATACATACATATCACTAAGCTGTTCTCTGAGATTCAGAGGTTAGCTCCAAAAAGAAATACAAACTTCCAGATATTTTTACTTATTGTTGTCGTTTCAAACTTCGCCATTTACAGCGATCTTGACATACAACTCGTGCTTCACTGATATCCATTACACGCCGTACACAAGATCTTTTATACTTCATACTCATAATCTTTTTCCCATGCAGACACTCCTGAATCTGATCCACATATGTCTTCCCTAGCCTTCCTCTGCCTTTCCTTCCTCCCAACTTGGGCTGAAAAGATTTTCTTAGTAAGCATTTCATCACTCATTGTTTCAACATTGCCAAACCACCGAAGCATATTAGTCTCCACCTTGCTAACAACATTTTGCTTTACATCACACAACTGCAATACATCTTCATTCCTCAATCAATCAGATCGTGTCTTGCTACAAACCCCACGTAAGTAACGCATTTCTCCAGCACACAAACGACTCCTATGTTTCTTCTGCAGTACCCAGGTTTCACTGACATACATCAGAGTAGGAACAATTATTGTTTCATAAACAGCCATGCCGGACTCTCTAGAGAACCCATCATTCCTGTGAAAACCTCTCAGAGCAGCTATGACTTTCAAAGAAGAATTCACTCGCCTACTGATTTCACCATCCAACTTGTTCTCTCTGTCAAACATGCTTCCTAAATACACAAACGCACTCACCTGGTCAATCACAGTGCCATTTATACTTACATTACATTCAGTGCTACCCATTCTTCTCTCAAACACCATAACTTTGGTTTTTCTCTTATTTATACTCAGTTTGAATTTCATGCAAACTTCGTGCATCCGAGTCAATATACTCTGCAACTCACTTTTGTTCTCTGCCAACAGGACAGTTTTGACAGAGAGCAACGGATATCACCAAGACATAAGCCGCTATTATCTATTTTGGCCTGACGCATGCATGCGTCCATAAATATATTAAACACCCATGGTGACATTGCACAACCTTGTCTAACTCCTGCACTAATGAAAACCATTTTGATAAAGCACCATTCACTCGTACACAAGCTCTACTACCAGCATACAGGGCTTTTGCACTATTAAGTAGATTCCCAGTAACCCCATATTCATTCAATACCTTCCATAAAAGTGTCCTATCGACTCGGTCGTAAGCTTTCTATAAATCTATGAAGGCAGTAAAAACTTTCTTCCCAACAACCAGATACTTTTCAATCATCATGCGTAATGCAAAAATCTGGTTAGTGCAGCCTTTACCAGGCATAAAACTACTCTGAACATCCCACACTTTCTCTGATGTAAGACCCCTACTTTTTCAATAACAACCTTACCAAACACTTTCCCTGGCACACTCAGTAGGCTAATACCACGATAGTTCTTGCATTCAGTCTGATCACCTTTTCCCTTATACAAGGGAATAATGATAGCATCCTTCCAATCCCTAGGGACCATTCCTAACTCCCAGCACAACTGGACAATTTCAGTTAACCAATCAATTATAGAGTCACCACCATACTTTAACATCTCTGCAGTTATGCCATGAACTCCTGGAGCCTTACCATTCTGAAGAGATTTTAGAGCTTTACACACTTCCTCTCCTGAGATCCCTCCTGTGCTTTTATCCCTCATTGTGACATCATCTGCATCTGTCTCAGAATCATTTTTGCTCTCCTGATCTAATAACTCACAGAAGTATTCGCCCCATCTGTCACTTAACTCATTGGGCTCCCATATCATTTCCCCAATCTCATTCTTCACACAACTTCCAACTTTGTTTCCCCTATTTTTCCTGAGTCTCATGCACTTCTAGAAGGACTTTCTATCTTTCCAAAAAGCCAGTTCATGCCTTTCCACTTTCCCTTTCCTATCTTTTGCCTTACTGTGGCGAACCAGCTTTGCAGCTTCACGCTTCTTACAGCAATATTCATCCACAGAGACTCTACCTTGCAACATCCCCAAATAGGCTTCTTTCTTTTCTTTACTGCCTCATCAATCTCACTATTCAACCAAACATCACCTCTATTGTTACCCACTATTGTGGTGCCTCAGACCTCTTTAGCAGCAGTAACAATACAGTTCTTAAAACATTCCCACTTCATTTCTACATCCGTCTCACAAGATTTAAGATCCTTCAGTCGTTCTCTGAGTAAGTCAGAATACCGCTGATGATCTTTAAGGAGCCTATCAACCTTTATTCTTTCCATCCTGGGTCTCTTCCTATTCCTTTTCCTCCAACCAACATTAAGTTTCACTCGTGACACTACCAAGTAATGTCAGAAACAACATCCGCACCTCTCGTCACACGGGTGTCAACAACTAAGTGTTTCAAACGCTGATCGTAAACAACAAAATCTATCACACCCTTTTGACCAAGACTACGATTTTTCCAAGTGTATATGTGTATATACTTGTGGTTGAAAAATGTATTAGATACACACTAATCATTCTCAATGCAGAGTTCAATTAATCTTTCACTATTATCATTCACACAAGGATCATTAAACTTACCCAGAACATTTGTAACGTATACTCTATATTCACTTTCCTTTTGATTTTACTATCTCTGGTTATTTTATTTTACTATGTAAATTATCTTCTTACTGAACGAAATATTATTTCACCCGATGAATGAGATCTGGCAATGAGTGTAAGTCATGACGTGGTGGTAGCCAGTATATATAGGCGCGTTCATCGATAGCGAAAGAGAGATTTTGTTGTTATAAGGAGAGCGTTTGTTATTGAAGGGAGAGCTTTTGTTGTTATACTAGAGGAGCGTTGTTGTTGTGAAGGAGAGAGTTTCGTTCTATGTGATTAGTTTGATTCTTCATTATTGTGAAACGAGTTGTGTGTGTGCTTTGGATGATCAAGAGTTACATAATAAAAGAGCTTTGTAGTAATTACGTCTTTCTCAATTCATAGTTTTTGTCAGACCTCTGTCTGGCTGTTAGGTTTATGTCATTAGTTTATTACCATTAACAACCAGCGTTAAGACTTTATTCATTCTAATTACTGCTACAACATTACTACCAGTTATAAGTTTGTTCAATACTATTACTACACTACTAGCAGGAGACTTTATTCATGTTCTTAATTAACTAGTAACAACAACCATTTGAGTTCACTATTTGAAGCTTAGTACAAGCATATCATTCAGTAGCAGTAGCATTATACTTAGCTCAGTAGGAAAGCTTCATTATTATCATTAGCTAGCTGGTAGAAAGAGCTTATTCATTATAATTAGCTTAGCGGAAAGCAAATAAAGCTAATTCATTATACATTGTCAGAAATTGCATTCTGCACACCTACCCTAGCATTGAAATCCCCTGCTATTTTAACTTTTTCTTTAGCACCAAACTGGCTCAAAACAGCTTTTAGCTCATTCCAGATATCTTCTTTCTTATCAGAAGGTTCCGAGTCACAAGGAGCATACACTACAACAATTACAATTCTCTGAAGTTTCACATTCAAACGAATCCAGAGAATTCTCTCAGTTATGCAACTATAGTTAATCAAGCTGTTCTTCATCTTTTCAGTTAAAATCACACCTACACCAGCCTGTCCTCTCATATTATCCAATACTCCAGACCACACACTCACCGTGCCATTCACTTCTTCTACCACAATTTCCTTCTTTTTCGTTTCACTTACACACAGCACATCCAGTCTATACTTATTCATCTCCTCAATCACCTCCCCCATCTTGCCATTTATACTTCTAGTATTCCATACACCAATCTTACATTCACACAGCCGAGATCGCTTTCTCATACGCCGTTTAGAAAGTCCATGTCAATTCCGTGGTGGACCGTCCTTCTTAAGTGTGGTAGGTCCACCATATCCCACACTTGAGTCATTCTAAATATTCCTTTTTGTCATTTTAATCAGGTAACTACACCAGTGTGGGGGATTTGCCCACAGCTGAGGGTTCCAATTGGTCATTCAACCTAAGGATTCTGGAACAAAACCCAGTGTGTTGGGGTCTTATCGCCAATGTCACACAGAACTAGCTTGCACCTCTCCAAGATTCACAGAGGCCCTAGTTGCTGTTGTGTTTGCCATTGTTACCACGGAGCGCCCCGAGGAGGCAAACCCATCGCTCACTACGACCGCCCACTCTAACAAACTAAAAATACATTAAATGTAGAGAGCGGTATTGCTATCGCTGTGTCTAAAATCACAACTAACGAGAAGTTTGCCAAATGTGTATGTAGACGTTATAAATAACAAGGGCATCTGTATGTTTTTTTTTTAATTTGCCAGTTATTCTAAATGTAAAAAGACATGAAATGATAAATACACAGTTGACGTGGACCAGGAACATCAAGTAGAAGTCATCGTTCTTTCCACGTTAATAAGTGAGTAAGGGAAAAATGCCCCATCGGCCGCCACCGGGAATCGAACCCAGGGTCTTCCAGTTATGCGGCAGATATGCTTCCACTGCACCACAGCGACCTTGAAATTCTTCAGACTCACAAACGGCAAACTGCCAAACCACATGGCAGGGTTGATTCTTTGAAGCCCCGCACAATGCTAGGGATTCATCGCTCTTTCCACGTTATTAAGCGAATCACGGAAAAATTTCTCATCGGCCGTCACCGGGTATCCGTGACGATAATTCGATTTCCTAGTTTATCCAACAAAGAATAACGTGGTTTCATACAATAATGTACAGTATTTATGATGAACTTTTAGCCTAATGTTCCGTCCACTACATGAGCCTACCATTGTTTCCCCTGGATTAATCTATATGAGGGACCTAACTGAGACCGGCAAAAGCAAATGGAAAAATAAATAAAATTATGGAAAGTATTAACTAAGCAAATATTGCCATGCTGTGTTTAAAGGTTATCGATATTGTATCTTTATTATTCAAATAAGGAAATTAAATACAACATTAACAATCTCCAATTGATTTTCGGATAACATTCAGTATATAATTCAAAAAATAGGTTATTAGTTTTTAGTCAACCTGTTGTAATTATAATTAGAGTTGAGCTTAACTGTTACTTGGTGATCACGGTGCTAACTGTGATTGCTACTCAAAAGTAAGAGTGTTTTTTAACTGTGATTGGAATCATAGTTTAGGACCTGTTATTTCACTTCCGTGAATCCGTGCAGCAGTAACGACTGACGAACGATTCAAGTAACTGATAACTATAACGGGTTGGTCTCGGCTCGGCCATAATACAGCGGATCCTGGGTTATATGTTTCTTAATTTTTTTTTTTATGTTTTTTTCGGGGGGGGGCTTAAAACCTAAAATATGAATTATAAAGGATTTCTGGTCCGATCGGGAGATGTTCAACGTTTACAAGCTATGTACAACTCAACGAATTATCTGAGGGCCTCTGCTGCCTTAGGAAACCTGTCGGAGGAGGTGGGGGGTACCGAAATTGTAAAATATAAAGTATTTCTCGTTCGTTCGGGAGATTTTCAGCATAAATAATCTACAACTGGACAAATTTTATGAGCGCATGTGCCTACTCTGGAAGCCTGTCCGGGGGAGGGGGTACCAAAAGTGAAAGTATGCAGAATTTGTCGTCCGACCGGGAGCTTTTTGTCATTTACAAGCTAAAACTCGACACCATATCTGAGGGCATGTGCCTACTCAGCAAACCTGTCGGGGCTCGGGGGTAATTGTGCAGGATGCATAGGAATTTGCGCACACGAACTCCACCACAAACTTTCCAAATTATACTCATTAATTTTGGAGCTGTCTCGAATATTTTGCACTTTTTGAAATACAAAATAATAGAACGTTTAGATTTTTTTTTGTAAAAGTTCTATCCACATATTTTTAATAAAATGGGTAAATTCTGAAGTTTTTTATTTTTGTATAACAAACATGACAAATTGATACCAACAGAAGCAGCATGCACTGATTAAAAGAAAAACGTTTGCTTAGAAGAAAGGACATAAAGCAAATGATTTCGTGGATTAGGGTTAAAGGGAATTAAGGGCACGCAGATACAATACTTACAACTTCCTTAAATTATTTCTTTTAAACCAGCAACCTTGTCTTGTACTCATATCTTCGAAAGCTGTTATCAGGCACTTCCTGCTCCCTCACTGCCCCAGAACATGCTTAGGTGTGCTGGAATAGATCGATCTAGATGTCACCTTCCGTGTTAGATTACGTTACTTAGTAGCACACACAAGCAGTAAAGCTGTTTGTAATGGGCTCTCTCCTTGAATTTCTATCTATCCTCTTCCGTCATCCCTGGCCATAATAACACGAGAAAAGGCTTAAAACTAAGATTTGGAAGAGCGAATAACAATTCAAATTTTCAAAACTCTACGGATGCAAGTTTGATAACTTGTCTACGGAGAAGTAAACAACGCACCTTATGGGGGAAATACGTAGAACTACGCAAAGGAAATCATGAGACTCTTTCAGTGGAGTATATAAAAATAATTTCAGTGGGGGGGGGGGCGAAGAAAAATGGAAGTTTTTGAAATCCTCCAGAACGAAATAACTGTTAATGAAAATATGGAAAAAAATAAAGCATATTCTAATGCAAATTAATGCATTTTGATTAAATTAGAACGCTATTTTCTAATGCATACCGCATTTCAACAAAGAACATAAAAACATTAAACACTTTTGGTGATGCCAAGGCCACCTTGGCATCCCTCTAAATTCGCTCATGAACTAATTTAGTATTTTTGTACTAATACCAAATTACTTCATGTGTGCTACAACCGAATTAGTTTTGATATCCAGTCAAAGTCAGACAAAGATCAACAGAAATAGAACTGAATTTCTGTTACAGGTTGTATGTAGATGGCAATTTCGAGTCCTTTCTGTACTTTCATAGTAGTTGTTTCATGATTCCTCGATGTGAGTCAATATCAATTAACAATGAAGTTATTTGCATTTATCTGATAAATAAAAAATAAAAGTCACTTGCTTGACGTTTTTAGAAACCAATATTTACTCACAACTGAGGCAGACCAGAGTACGGTAAAAAATGAATCGGTTTGTCTGAATCTGTGAGACAGTACTTTGTCTACTTAATTTGACGTTTCGAAGCCGTAAAGGTCTTCCACAATCATCAGGTTCTGCGTTTCACTATCGGAACCTAAAGTTATTCTAAGTACCAAGGTGAGTGATTGCTTAGTTTTTTCGCATTAGATTAAGTTTCTCACACCATTGGTGAATTACATCAGTGTCCACAATTGCGGAAACTTTTAGGAACATTTGTAGTTTTAAGATTTGATGGCTCATAAGATCTGTCACTTTTAGAATAACATAAGAAAATTATGTACCGTTAGAAAGGTAATTTAATGCAGAACGTAATGTAAAATATGTTGAATTATTTTTATTCTATTAAGGGTTATAGCTAAATAACCATAAAAATAAAATATTGCTGTCTGTTGTGACACGAAGTGGGTTTCCTAAGCACCAAACTGACCAATGAGGGAGGAAGAAAACGTCATTTATAGACGAGGGGGTGAGCAGTACCTGGGAGCAGAAGACGGCTTAACGAGACCAATGAACGAACAGCGGATGCTTTGTGTTTCAAAACATCTAACCTACCTAGGGGTCGGCCTAGTGGTCAACGTTCGTAACTCCCAAAGGAAAAGCTTCAGGATTGATCCCAGGTGGGCCACTTAACATGCACCATGCATCAGATAAGCACCTTAGCAGGTCGGTAGACCCGGTTATAAGTAATAGGGATCTTCCCTTTGATAATTGCTTTCGTATAACTTTTCTGTCTAGCACTCTACCCGAAATATCCCAGTTTCCTAATTCTAAGGGAGTTCTTGCTTCAAAGGCACGCTAGCTGCAATCTGCGTAAGAATTGGCGAGTCAGACCCTTTTTCTAATATCTTATTTTTATATCCCTTACCTTCTGGGATTGATCCAGGAAATCTGGCCGGCAGACCCCTCTAAGTCCAGTATCGTACCTGATTTCTGTGGACAAAATTTCTTAAGGAAATATAATTATATTAAACAAAATATTTTCAGTTTAAATTTTTTCATGACTTGTAAATGACTAAAAATTTGAGGAAAATTCAGCAGTAATTTTACTTATTAATGTGTGAAAGATTTTAGGGTTGCTGACGCTGTTTTACAGAAATAAAAATCCTGTATGTCATTTCCAAAACAGCAAGTTTTACTTTGGAACAGGAATACTTACAACAAATGACTACCACTAACAATTACATCATTTATATTTTATCAGGTCAATAGCTCCCTTCTTTTAGCGAAATTAAAGTAGACTTTGTGAAGGATTTTGTTTTGGTTTTCTTTTGATGTGATCTGAGACTCACTTGAACCGTACTCCATTAATGAGAGTGTCGGTCAGCAAAACCGCAGAAATTCGTTTATAAATATAAAACGGGCCGTGCTGATGACTGCTTACTGATTAATTTCACATGATTTAGAGGTTTCTCCAACATGAAGAAGCACCATGATGATGAAATAGAAAAATATTTGAAACTGTTAATTAAAATAATGCTATCGTAGTATATTTTTGCATTCAGTTTATTTTTCGAGGTTATCTGGAATTTGAACACTACTCATTGAACCTCATTGCGTCATAATATTTTTGTGCATTTCTGAAGAAAATAGAAGTTCACGTGCACATGACTTTAATTTAGATGCGTTACGACTAAATATCATTTGTGGGTTTGAACGTAAAAAAAAGAAATTATACGCCATACGGAATATACTTCATAAGTACTTCTTGTGCTAATTATTTTTGATTTGCAAATGTTCTTTCACAATGAGTAAGGTGGAAATTTTCAGCTTAACAAACATTTCGCTCAATTACCTTGGTAACAGTATCAGAAACTAGCAAACGTTCAGATGTGAGGCAAAACAGATTGCAAGGATGCAACACCAGCAGGTACTGATTTGATTTGCACTGGTGGTAATATTTTTCACTCTTTCGAGAACCGATGTCTAACTGCCGTGTAGAGTCACGAATGGTTCCACTTAAGTAAAACTGTGAAACAACAAAGCAATAAACATGGAAATAATTCATAATTACTATCATTACCCAAAGTGCAGCCGTCTCAGATCTTTTATTTAAGAAATCAGAATTTAAAATTATCCGGGTTCCGTTTTGAGGTTTTATTCGTCTTTAGAAGCGCGTCGATCTGACGACAGTATATTTGCTGTATAACTTGATTTTGTACATCTGGGAGATAATGCGCACTGCGAAGTGCTGCATTAGTTCGTTGAAGTAGGGTTTTTTTCAATGTCATTACTAAATTATGCCTATAGCTGAGGTTTTGGGAGTTGGGTTACCTAAATGAAATTTTGAAGAAAAATGTTTGTGTTATCCCGATAAAAATTCTACTGAAAAGCCATTCATCGGACAGTGGAGAATATTAAAGAAGCAGATTATTTATTTGCTTCTAAATGCGAGAAACAGTCACTAGATTTAATGGAAGGTAGAGAAAAAAAGGCTTTATGATTTGAAAGTTCTGATAACAGGAAATGCGTTAATAAATTCCTATTCGACACTAAATTTCTCATGCTTACATGCTCTCATCAAAGATTTAGATATGCGATTTTCCGAACAATATCTTAGTCTTCGAACAAAGAATAAAACAAATATTTTACAGTTTAATATCGGTAAAAAAATTATATTATATATTCCACAAAAAAAGTATATTTGCTGAATAACTTGGTAATTCGTTGAACGCCTGTGAGTAGGCATTATTATGAAAAGAGTTTTCTGAATAAGGAGAAATTTGTATGTTTAAATGCACGTTAATAAACTTTGACGAATTCTTCTTATGCGACATTCCGTTCCATCAGTCACTTATTTTTTAAAATCTTAAATAATACAAAAAATGCAGGATACAAATGCTCTAGACCAAGGTTCGCTGCTCCAGAAAATAAAAAAAAAATTAGAGAGAAAGCTCAGAATGTCTTAACCCTTTGCCCTTTTTTAAAGCGCTGGGCGCGTTTAAAGGTTCGCATGTCTTAAACGGACTGAAAGCGGGTGACGCGTTCGCTTCCTAGTTTTCCGAAAGTGGTTTGACCGCATCATGCGTTTCTTCCATGACCACTTCATGAAATGTTTACACTCGTGAGACGCGTTCATACATTTCCTTGTTGTTAACGGCTTGGACGCGACCAGTTCCTTTCTAATCCATGGGCAAAGACTTTTAGGCGAAGGTACTACGCATTATACAATTATCGTTTTGTGCTCGAAAAGTTAAGTCCCCAATCGCCTTACCTTCTCTTAAATAAAGGAAGCTTCTGCATAGGTGGGTCTAGTAGTACATAATTTTTGTGTTTATAGAGCAGGGATGTTCACACTTTTTATGTCCTATAGCTACTTTCGATCTTAGTAGACATTGGATTTCGTCAGTTATTTTATTAGGTCGACTAATAAAATAACTGACGAAATTCGTAGGTGGGCGGGGATCTGGCAAGAACATCATTAGAAACACCACAAAATAAAATAATTACTTATATTTGAAGGGTAGAAAATACATTTAAAACAGTAAAAAACGAATAATTAAAAAAAAGGAATAATGATAATACCCTTCGATCAACCTGATAAAGGAAATATGTTCAAAATAAAAACTGAGGAATTGGGGCAACTGTAACGGAGTAAAAAAATTGAGTTTCTATTTTGGTGTAAGTTCCCATACATTACTACGTATCTTCGAAGCATATCTCATTAAAAAATTATTACTTAAATAACACACAAGCTCATATTAATAAAACTTGAAACCAAACAAAGTAATTAAAATAATAACATATTTTTTTTATTTTATTTTCGCAATAACATTAAAAATATTCAATTTACCCAGATGTAGGCAACCTTACCTTATTTTTTTGCGGACACACGACAGAAGAAGTTGATCAAGAAGTTGATGTCCATCAAGAAGTTGATCATGTTGCAACTCACACGATTATACGGCAATCCTCAAACAGCGATGCAAATCGTCGTCGTTTATGCGATTCCTACCTTTCGTTTTTATCGCTTTCATTGCAGAAACTAAGATTCACAGAAGTTAGGAATAAATATTTTCACTTATGGACCTAAATACCATTATGTGCCTGATAATCCATAGTTGACAGTTCGATATGTGAAGACTTGTTTTTACGTCCATAAGTGAAAATAGTTATTTTTACCTATAGAATGTTCTGAGTGAAATATCGCTACATGACCCGGAAACACATTTTGGGGACATATAATATATTTACTCATTCACAGAAGTAGTTGACCCAAACGAAGTTGTCATATGAAACGCCAAATTATGAATGTTCGAATACGTTTCGTCATGTAACAGTTGCCAGAATTCTGTACTATAACTATCATTAGCTCTTGCTTTCAAGAATAGGTTGCTGCGCAGCTTCACTATTTCTTTTTCAATTTTAATTGGATCTCCATCGACAAGCTCTTCTTTTATTTGAAGACAGATCGGCCATATCATCCCTTGTTTATTTCCTTGCATGGGAATTTCATAAATGCCACAACATTCTCTAGCTTTGAAAATTCAGAGAATCGTCTTTCGAATTATCTGTGCAAATCGTTCAATAGCTTTGCAAAGCTCTTGAAGTTTGTAGATGTACTACTCTCGGAAGCTTGTTTTATACACTTAAAGATACTTGAGTGCCCGTTGCTCAGCTGAGTTCCGAATAGCTTGATTCTTTCCTTGAAACTTTTGATCAAGCTTATAACTTTTATCAGGGGTAATTTTTTCTTGGAACCCACGATATAATTCAATTAATTTTTCGGTTATATCACAAAGAAATGATAGCTTCATTAACCAATGTTTATTTTCCAACTTATCGCAATTCTCTCCCCGAGATTTTAGAATCACTTTTATTTCTAGAATGCGTCTTCTAAATCTCTTTAAGAAGGAAGCGCGACTGGGCCAGCGAACATAGGTGTGTAGGAGATCGGCAAGCTTGGTTCCGATATCTTCAAGAAAAGCTCAAAACGTGTGTCTTTAAAAAAGTCTTCTGGATGGAATTGAGTTCAGAATTTTAGCAGCTGGATTCATTACATCATTTAAACTCAAACGTTTAGAGCACAACACTTGCTGATAGGTAATTCAGTGATACAAGGTGAAGAAGGTTATATCTTCGTCATCTCTGCACAGTGTGATGAAGCCTACTTTATTTCCTAATATAGCTTGTGAGCCATCGGTTTTCACGGATCAGCAACTTCGTGTCGGTAATAAACGATTTAAGATCATTGTACAAGGAGTGTTCAAATGAAAACGAAACGACACTGTGGGTATAAATGAAGACTTTATTCAAAGTATACACCATAGGCCGTAGCACAACGATCCCATTGATTAACGAGCCGAAGGATTCCTTGTTCCCAGAATTCCTGTGGCCGTGACGAGACCCAGTACTGCACAGCGTCCTTGAGTTCGTCGTCCGAGTGGAAGCGCTTCCCTTTCAGATGTTTTTTCAGGGGATTAAACACATGGAAATCGCAGGGCGACATGTCCGGGCTGTAGGTCGAATGGTCAAGCTGCTCCCACTGGAACTTGGCCAGTTCCGCGTGTGTGACCCTGGAGACGTGAGGACGCGCGTTATCATGGAGCAGAACAACACCCTCCGCGATGAATAGCGGCCGGTTTAACACCTTCCGCTGTCAGAAATCGGATAACGCCTCGCTGCTCCTCAATCGTCGAATTTTGCAATGTGAACGCCATCCTGTCCTCACACGCACTGCTGCGTCAATTGGACGGCGCTCTTTATAAGAGCCTCTGCTCTCTCCTGCGCATGCGGGCGCCCGCGCATGCACCGATCCACGCCGGCGACTCCAATCGCATCCCTAGATGTGTCGCTACGTTCTCCCATAGCGGCATAGGCAAATATGTTAACGGTTACGTTCTTATGACGTTTCGTACCTTTTCATTTGAACACCCCCAGTAGATATCTTCACCTTCCGTCTGTTCCTTCAGCGGAATCGTTGTTAAAAGCTCTTCTCTGAATGTCCAGTCCAGAAAAAGCATTCTAATGAAAATACATAGCTGAGCCTTGTAAGTAAAATCTGTACACTCCACTGCAGAGAAAGAAATGTACACTTAACGTAAATCTTCCGTTAACTGGTTTTATAAGTTTGGCTTTTCACCCTCATTATTCATGATGTTGTGTATCATGTGCTCTGGTGATTGCTACATCTATAGGATCGTTGGGCGATGTCTTCTATTTTAGAACTGGGACCTGGTATAACAGTTCGCTCAGCTTGAATCGCAGTTTATTCCTTCTGGAATACCTACACAAATATTCAAATTTTACTATAGAGATTCATTCTTCGAAAGGTAAATATTACCACAGATCAGTGGTTTACACTACTCAGATTCAGACAACTATCAAAGTAATGACTTAAGACATATGGAACAGTTTTCTCAGTCCGAAAGAAATGTATGAAACTTTTATTTCAGGTATTGGAGCTTGGTAGTCCTCACCCAATTGATGTGTTGCAATTGGAGAAATTGCTCATAAATACATATGGCATACCTTCTTAGTATTTCTAATTACGTTGCCTACTTACGACACTGCAGAAAATCCTTAGCCGTCCGGAATAACCTTTTACATTTAGACCAAATGGCTGACAATATCTAAGAAATTATTGATTCCGAAACCGTATTTTATAGACTGATTTTCTTCATCGCCAGGGGTAAATGATTTTTCTTCATCGCCTTTAGTATGCTCGCGAAACAAAGGCCGCGGCATGAAGCGAAGGTACATCACGTTTTTCAGAAGTTGCAGGGTACTTCCGATCTCGTTGTCGCAAAAACAGAAATTAAACATACCGTCGTTCACTACCAGCCGTCAGCTTTGGAAACCCAGGAGAAAGAAAGCGCCCCAGCGGATGCGTTTGCATCATCAGTCCTTCTGCGAGAAGAAAAGAATTGTGAAACGCCGAACTCATCCTTTTCGGAAGTCATATAAGGATCAAGGCCGATCTCTAAACAGTTTTCTGGACCATGATATCTACCAGAATCAAATACACTGCTGGCCACCCAAAATGCAACATCAAGAAGGAAGCATCCGATTGGCTTGAAATTCCCAGTATGCGTCGCCCGCGAGAGGACATGCAAACAATTAGCATTGCAAGTCATGTGCAAATCATGAGAGCCCGGCACGCTACCGAGAAGCATTATAAGATGGGTTCACAGACGGCCGGGTATAAGTAGTGGAAGTGTGTTGTGCTGCCGGACCTGTGCGTGGGAAGATTCCTGATGCCTCGTTGCAGAATACGGCAGTTATTCCAGCCCGTTTCGGAATTCGACAGAGGACGAATAGTGGCTTACCGCGACAGCGGTTTATCGTACCAAGACATCGGCGCCCTTGTGCGACGTCATCCAGCCACAGTGAGGCGAGTATGAATTCAGTGGGTGCAGGAGGGACGGACGGACCGACGTGAGTGATTGCCGCAGCCTCGGCCCAACACCGAACGACAGGACCGGCATGTTGTGCCCCGGGCATTGACGGCTCGCACCACCACATCACGAACGTTTGCGCTGGATTTAGGGTACGTTGCGCAACAACCTGTGTCAGCATGTACCGTTCGACAACGTCTGCAGGATCGTGCACTTGTCGCAAGGCGCCCATTTCCCCGATTACCATTGACGTTACACCACCGCGAGAAAGGCGGCTGTGAGCCGTTGAACAACGCACCTGGACTTCGGGATGGCACGACATTGTCTTCTCCGACGAATCCCGCTTCTGGCTGCAACCCCACGATGGTCGGATCCACGTGTGGCGGCACAGCGGTATGGACTGTCTGACGCCTGCCTTATGACTGTCCGACGCCTGCCTTATGACTGTCTGACGCCTGCCTTATGACTGTCTGACGCCTGCCTTATGACTGTCTAACGCCTGCCTTATGACTGTCTGACGCCTGCCTTATGACTGTCTGACGCCTGCCTTATGACTGTCTGACGCCTGCCTTATGTTTGAGGCGCAATTGGACATGACACCCGCACCCCTCTGGTATGCATCGCCGCTACACTCAACAGCCAGCGCTACATCTCCGACGTTTTGGAGCCTGCCGTCCTCCCTTACCTGCAGGACCAGCCACCGGCCACGTTTGAACAGGACAATACACGCCCGCACGTAGAACACATCTCGCAACAATTCTTCACGGCCCACCAGGTGTCAGTGCTGCCGTGGCCTGCCTGTTTACCCGATGTGTCGCCCATCGAACACGTCTGGTCGCTGATCGGCAACCGAGTGGCCCGGCAAGCACAACCCGCAGCTACGCCTGATGAACTGTGGCAACGTGTGGAAGCAGCCTGAACCGATATACCCAAAGCCCACATCCAAAGCCTCTTTCGTTCGAATGCGAAGCGCGTAGCGGCCGTTATTGCCAGTCATGGGGGCTACACGAACTATTTATGTCTGCGTGTTCCGCAAGTCGCACGGGCCTATAAGCTCAATCGTATAATCTTTGTATATGTTGTTATGTGTCCAGTAAATCTGGCTTTGCTATCTCGTGTCCTTCTTGGTGTTGCATTTCTGGTGGCCAGCAGTGTACTTAGTCAACAATAGCTAATATTTCTGTTCTTTCAATTTTCATCCCGAAGATCACGAATCATGAAAAGCTGCAATTGTTTGATCAGATATGTACAAAAATGACGTGTGTTTGCTAACGCTGTCCTTAATTTATGATGAATTTTTCAGTAACTTTCGCGATTGTATCAGCTTTACTTCCGTTTACAGCAGATTTCCATCTGTATACTGAATTGCTTGTGGATATTAAAAATGAACAACTTGTTGATACAGTAACAAATCTCAGTGCAATAGGCCAAATCGTTTGGACCACCGCGAGTGGTATCAAATCACTAAATTTTAATTAAAAAATTCTGATTTATTTCCTGTACTTCTGAAATTAACCAAGCACTACAGATGCAACAATATTCAGTCATCATATACTTTTCATTTTATTGTAATTTTTTGAGTATTATTTACTTCCAGCTTTGACGACTTCTAACAAGCAAACGGAGACCCAGGAAAAGAAAAGAAGACCGATTAGTTACTTTCTTTCATGGAATCTGTCGTCCTCACAGTTCGTTTGACACAGCTCCAAAAACATCGGCTGATTGGATATATTGGAGACACCTGACGCGTTGAAATGCTTTCACCTTTCAAGATAGATATCCAGCTTGTACATTCCAAATTAGACATAATTTCTATCTTCGAATTATTTTTTATAGAATGATTCTGATCAAACCTTATTATCTACTACTGATTAACCCATGAGAGTTCCACATAACAGCTGTCTCAACATCGTTTGAATTATTCGAGCGTGTCTACATATCTTTAGGCCTTAAAATGTTTCAGCAAATATTCGGAGGTTCATGAGTACCGTTTCGCAGGCCTGGGCTGTTGTACAGCGTATCTGGATGATATTCTTTCGTTCAAAATACACTTGATGAATATCTCGTTCGTGTGCGTACATTATTCGAAACTCTTTCTGTTCGGAAGGTTTTCCTCCGTTGTACAAATATTTTGAACGTAACAATAATAAAATAATGCTTAAACTTTTGAAGGATCTAACAACTCTTATCTTAATAACAGATCTCATTTATGACAACACATATGCTTAGGAAATTTCCTTCGTGAATACAAAAATTGCAAATCGTTTTAAGGTCTACGGCTGTGCCTTCTACATTACTGTTCCTTAAACATACAGTGTTTTGTACCCATCGATATGAATAGGAAAAGCAAACATAACCACATATTTTAAAAGCCTCAGTGTATATGGGTACCAAGTTAACATTATACTAAATACATTAGCTTAGTAAAATTCGCCCCAAATAAGACATTTAAAGATTAGGATGACGTCACCGAAGACATGCTGATTATTTTTAGTGTGTAATTATACCACAACAGAAAATCAAAGTGAAGGCAATGTGAACTACTTCCAGTACATATACACCTGAGTACATCAAGTTAGCAAGAAATTTCGAATTTTAAGGAATTTTTTGTTCTGCTGCTGCACATTCCTCGGCTTTTATGTTAATCTTTTGTTTCTTTAATGTTCGGGGATATTATAGCTTTCTTAGGTTGTAAGCGTTATTTTAATTTTAAAGAGAAATACATTTGTAAAACATATTATCCAAATTTGTTCTGCCTGTCATGCACACTAAATAGTATTAGGGTGAGTTAATACTCATACCTGTACGAAAACTAGAAATGATGCTATTAAAAAGCAGTGTTATTGCAATATATCTGTCAAAATTATCAGATGATTTTTTCACCCAGTTACATGAAACCTGAACTTCTGTTGCTTGATACGTACCGCATGCCCAACGTTGCTCATTTAATGCAAGTAAAATGGAAGTCTACTTAGTCATTCCTTCCGTCAATATTCTCGCAGCGTAGAGCCGGCAGTTTTTTCCGCTGAGCACCGTCGACACAAGAACTCCTACGTGACCGTCTGCAAATTGCCTTTTTAACTGTTATCTGGGAAACAGAAAGGATTGACAAGTGGCGGCATACAAATTCATATCTGACTTTATATAGAGAGAGGAAAGCATTTGCGCTCTATTGTAATAGGATGACTTCTTTCGTCCTTGTAAATATACTTCTCGTTTGCATACACTGCCGAACATATGCTAGGGACGGATGACAATAGCAACGATAGCAACCATAAAATGGAAGGCAAAAAAATGTGGAAATTAGCATAAGTGCGGGATACAATAAGACGTGTTGTGCGTATGCAAATTTTGGATTGCCGAACTTGTTCGTGACGCCATAGCGCTGATAAGAGCTATAAAAGACTTGACGCGTATTGGCCGTTGTTGTTCAAACCCAAAGTTAAAAGGGAAAGAATCAATTGACAAACTTGCAAGTTTCAGTATGTCTGCCCGACATCACCTAGATGGTTTTACGCGTGGCAGTATTATTGGCAAGATTGAAGAAGGGCGAAAAATAACAGATGTTGCCAGGGAGTTAGACGTCAGCCACAGTGTTGTTTCAAGGCTTTGGAAATCATTTCAAACAAATGGAGAGTGTAACAAACGTCACGGGGGAGGTCGTGTTCGCAGTACGATACCTGCAGAAGATCGGTACATAGTGCTATCAACAAAAAGAAACCAGCGCAGCACAGCTAGTGAGGTAGCAAATCAGTTTATGGCTGCTACAAGCAAGCGGATCTCCCGAAAAACTGTCGCCAGAAGTTTGCATGAAGGAGGATTATACGCCCGCCGTTCTGTTGTGTGCATCCCTTTGTCCAGACGTCACCGTTCCGCCCGTTTGCAATGGTGCCATCAAAATCGCAATTGGACTGATACCGACTGGTTTGCTGTCCTCTTCTCAGATGAGAGTATATATAGTCTATCGGCTGATTGTCGACGACAACTGATCTGGCGTGATAGTGGTACTGCATACTGTCCAGCAAACATACTGGAAAGGGACCGATATCCGACATGTGGTGTCATGGTATGGGCTGGCATCATGATCAATGGCCGTACGTCGCTCTATGTGCTTCCAACTGGGACTATGGCTGGCCAACGATACATTAATGATGTTCTGCTACCTCATGTTCGCATGTTGCGTGTTGCTGTCGGTGATAGATTCATTTTCATGGACGACAACGCAACATGTCATCGAACAGTCGCTGTCCAGGAGTGTCTTGAGAGCGAGGATATTCAACGCCTCGTATGGCCAGCGCGTTCTTCAGATCTGAATACCATTGAAAATGTGTGGGATGCTTTGGGGAGGAGTCTTGCTGGTCGCCAATGCCCTCCAATAAACAAGGACACCCTCATCCGTGCACTGACAGAGGAATGGGATAAATTACCCCAACAGCTGCTTGATAATGTTGTGCAAAGCATGACACGACGTGTGGAATCTTGCATCGCCCTCCATGATGGCCATATCCCGTATTGACATCTTACGCGGGAACGCCTGTGGACGGTATTTGCATTTTTTTCACTTTTACGTATTCTGCACAAAATGGCCTGTTTGTCCCTTGAACACGTTCCAAAGCCTTCTGCATTTCAGAGCACAATAAATTGTCTTTCTTGTAATGTCCTGGCATTCTGACATCATTTTATTTCACTTGGCATCCAACCACACTTACTTTTTTATGCGCTATATAGCCGTTTATGATCCGTCCTTAGCAATTGTCCAGCAGTGTATTAACACGTAGCCTCCATTAGAACCCGTCCTGAATCCTGAGAAAGAGGAACTTCTTGTTAAGATACACGTAAGAATGACGTGTAATTCCGAATACACAGAAGATAAAATAAGAAGGGCACGGATAATTAGGTGGGTGACCTATGTTTTTCGTCCCAGGTATTGTTTTGGGCAGGTTCCTTGCTAACAGATAGAAACGCAGTGTGTACCATCAAATGCATGCCACAGACTGAAGCCACTTCTTCCAAAGTGTTGTGAAGCAGGAAAAGGAGCCAGAGCCCAAATCTGAAAACAAGAAGTTAGTATATGCAAATGAGCTGATACCAAGGGTTATCTCCCGCAATAATATAGATACAGAAATCTAATATCACTTTTTTTAAAGTTTAAAATAACTATTGTTTCTAATTCTGTATGTTATCTGAATGGACCATGGACTAACACCAAAAAGTTAAGAAATAATATTACCCTCAGAACAGGTAAAATAGTGAGGGAAATAGTGAAACTAAAACTACATCTGAACTTATATCTTATAAAGCAATAACAGCAGTTAGATGGAATCTCCAAGCACATAGCATAACAAGAAGTACTGGTTCAAATATCATCGACTATTTCAGAAATTTAATTAACATCCGTTTTCCTAATTTGAATATATACATTAATCTCTAAACTTTGTAAACTTATTCATCTGTAAACCTATGCTAATAATTATGGGCGCATGTCACTTAAGTTACAGTGGATGGGGTGACAAAAAAAATGTAAGTGTAAGATAGTCAACATTTCTTGTATATTGTACAGGGCACAGTACTAGCGACAACAAACCCAGGGAAGAATGACAAAGGCGACTCAACAATACTTAAAATAAAATACTATGTGTTCTAAAAAAGGAATCTTGATAACATGAGAAAAGAGATGTGCATGGATATGGACAAAGATGTCATTGCATTCTAATAAATTGTAGAGGATTTTCTGTAAACGCAGTTAGTCATGTTTTATTTTGTTTTCCACCATCTGACAATCCCGGGTGCGTTTCCAAAGATACTGTTACAAACTGAAATCGTAGTCGGACCCCTTAGGGTTCCAAAAGCCGACGGTTATCAGCAAAAAAGACTGTTTTGTGTGCCCGTGCTCCACGGCCGTGACTTCTTTGAGCTGCCGGCGCATTTGAAAATTTCTTGTATTAGATCATTACCAAAAATTTATTGCTGATTTGAAAAGAATCAGTTTTATTTAAGTTTTACTTAACCCCAAAGCTGTCCAATTTCATTTTGGAAAAATATGGAAATATAGTTGACGAGAATTCATTGCTGGTATCTGAGTAAGATAGAAAAATGAATCTATCTTGAACGACGGTTTAACAGAATAACAATAAAGCACAGAATTTCCAACACATTAAAACAAACTGATCCAGCTCAAAACAAAATCATGTAAAGGTTTTTAGAAAGCCTTACAATATACGGCATTTTGCAACATTAAAAACAAAGCTCATCTTTAGGTACATATATTCGGTAAACAAGTTTTCAAACAGTGAGCTGCTTCCAGTTTTCGTTTCGCTACGTATATTTACTAATCGAAGATGGGTTTACAAAGATATTTGTTTAAATTGATCAAATTAGTCAATCGTTTTTGAGAAGAATCTCTGAGTCATCTTTCCCCTGTGCGTAAGGAAAATTAAAAATTGAGAAACTCGCGTTGCATAAAAGAAACTTTAAGGAAAAACATTCTTTTAAACAAGAACACTTATTCGTACAGCAAGCAACTGCGGATAAAGACTTTATTAAATTAGAACATGCTATTTCTGCATTTCTCAAAATCGTAAACTATGTACAAGCACAGAACATAGAAATTTCATGAATTTAGCAAATGAAAAGTTTATGATAGCCTGATAATTAGATGTGAGATACAGAATACACCTTTTTATTTGTTATTGCTGGAAAGTTTTTAAATTATTATTATTGAAACCTTGTAAATATCATATAATAAGGAAATACTTCTTAAAAATACCAAAGTTTGAAAACTTTTGTCTCATGTTATACCAAACAGTATATTGTGCAACTACCATGTATTGCTCTTATCTGCATCTTTGTGTAACTGAAGGAGACCTATGTGATTTAAAGAGATATTATCATACGGTTTATCACCTTTTTTGAAACATTTATATGAACGGAATATTAGCCGTCATAGAGCTGTTGCAACGTGAATTTTCAAATAGAAGCCGACTTTAATGTGTAACGAAATATATTGAAGAGATGTAGTGCTTTTAAAAATCAAGGATACATTTCCCTAAAGTCTCTGGTCAAACAAAATTGTTTCCTTAGTAAAAATATCATCAAATCCACATTTAATACAATGACATTCTTCCAATAATTCAATGTCTAATTTTCGTGCACAGGTTTCCATGAATACTGGACATTGATTTAGTACCATCAGTGCACATATTAAAGCATTCGTCCACTGAGAGTCACCTTCTTTGACGTAAAATACATACAAGTTAGAATTACCTTCCCTTGTACTCCAATTGTTCTATGGATTGCAAAAAAAAAAGTTTGTTTCAGTTGCGTTATTATTTGTACACTGGGCGAGAGAGAGAGAGGTATACTGCGCGTCGGCTAACAGCACTTCTCACACCTTCTTGTGATGCGTAACATTTGCTCCTTTTTATACGCTCAGAGACATCACTTTCAATCTCTGGGCTCATTTTATGAATCTGCGTAGGTAGAGAATCGTTTGAGATCAGCAAAAATGTTATAATGTTTCTAAATTGTACGCCAGACATAGTTTCAAAAAGGTCTATTAAGCATAGTTTTAAAAGACTTGGAATTTGTCTGCGCGTAGCAGGCTTACCTAGACGTCAACAAGCTTGAAATGAAGCTTTACACGCCTTTTCATTCATGTTACCATCAGCTTCAGAAGTTAAGTTTATCTAGCACCTTTTAAATTTTTGAAACCTTGGTTGAAGGAAAATTTAACGGGGCTTCATTTATGTTTACTATGATTTGTTTGCAAATATCTTAGCAGCCCAGTTAAATCCAGTGAGCGTTTTGAAAAAATACGCACTGTTCCTTTGGATCGAAGGGTATCCTACAGACGTTAAACGGTAAGACATATAATCAGATAGTATTTCCAAAACTTTAATGTGTTTTTTTTTAACTTTAACTTTATTTGGTTTAATAATACTGTGCCCTGGAATCTCATCAGTTTCTTTATTAGTATCTGAAATACGCTTTGTTTCCTCTCCAAGCTTCCTCTTTTTAATCAGTTAACGTGATTAATGCTCGTAAAAACAGAAAACTTGAAAATCAATAAAGCATTATTAATGACTAACCTCTAACTGACCATTAACCAGATCGTCTCACCTGACATATTAAGTACGAATTTTCTCTACACAGCTGTCGTTATTTATAGACTACGCAGTCAGGAGGCGTTCTCATCGAATCTTCGTGAAATGGTGCATATAAGAGCATCATTAGCGGCGTTTAGTAGTGTGTCAACAAGAGTGGTAGCAATACATGGGAATCTTTTGGAACGATGCTGCATTAATGCTGGAATGATTAATGTCGAGTCTTGAGACAACAATTTTAATGCGGACGTACAGCTGTAGAACCACCAATAATGTTTTTCTGCAATTTTGTGGGCTGTCCGAGAGTTTGAGAAATACTGATCTAACATACATTATGTTTGAGAAACACTAATCTCAAATACATTCTGGACCATCAATGGCTTCTCTGCTTCTACTCAGTACACCAATTGCATCTGCGAATAAAACTCGCATGTGAAATTGCTGGAAATTATTAGATATCTAAGAAAATTAATAACATTCCGATTTTCTCATCAGTAGTAGTGCAGTCCAATCAGGGTAACCTAACTGAATTTGGCTCATTTAAAGAAATCCGTTAAATTGCAAAAGAATTCTAAATATAACATATTTTGATCAGAAAAAACTGAAAATCTCATTGAAATGTGCTCAAGTCAGATATGATGAACGTGTTAAGCGGAAGTCTTACCTGTAAAGTATAAGTCTTATCGAAACAGAATGGAAGATTTACCTGTACAGTGCATTGTAGAATATTGGTTGATGAAATTTAGAGGAGAAAGACAATGTATTTATTTATAATATGATGTATGTAATTTTTAAAGACGTTCAATCTTTCTTCAGAAAATTAGATTAAAAAAAATTACGTATCTTTATAACGTTAGGTAAATTCACAGTTACGAAAAAGGAAATACCGATATTAATAATTATTTGTGGCTCTTCATACTGTGCATTTATCCACATCATTTTCTTTAAAGTTCCTTTTTACCTACAATCAGAGATATCCATCACAACTTGAAAATAATTTTTAAATTTCGCCTTCAAATTTTGCAAAGTGTATAGGCTTGAAGAACCAAACGTTTAGTCAGAATTAAGTTCACTTCCTTATCTGTCATAACTGAGCAGTTTTTGCGCTCAATTGCTATGAGTTATATTTAAATATAAAACAGTGATATAATAACAAACAATTTTTCTAATAAAGTTGGTCCGAATCATAGAACAGCAGACCACATAAATATTATCTAATTGTTATTACACGTTGATTTCTTAAACCTGACAAACTTCACAACAAATGTCAATTGTTTTTTGACATTTATAATACTTTTCCAATTAAAAAATGCAGTGGGTTTCAGTGATTTTTCCTGGAAAGAAATTTTAGTAAAATAACATTGTTGAATAAAGAGTATGATGAAATTTCAAACAATACTAATAGTAGTATAGCATTTTATTTTTCTTATTTTAGAAAATGTTTGGTGTTCTACATTTGTCTTATTTAATTTCCCATTCTATGAAAAAGATGTACAAGGATAAATATGTCATACACATCTTAAACAGCATTACTATACGTAGCCTACAACTGCAGCTGGGCTTCTTTTTTAACTCACAGATTTATTATACTTCGTATTTCACTCATGCAGATTAAAGGAAATGCACTTTGTGTGAATTGCATCAATTTTCCCACTCATTTTCCCAAAGGTTAGCCACTAAATGTTGAATAATCTGATATACCTACAATGTTATGGAAAAACCACATTTTCATTTTTGTTAAAAACATTAGAAAGTAACTTCACCGACTGGAAGCCTAGTGAAAGGCGTCAGAAAACCCACAATTTATTTATAGGACTTAAAACATGTACTTCATGCAATCTTAGATTATATTTTTCTTAAATATTATAGTGGAAATACTTTCAAATTCAGTTTCCTTGTAATAAAATAGATTGTAATACTACATTTTTCAAAGAAGAAAGTAAATTGAACATACATTTGAAACAAAGCATAAAAGAAACAAAACACGTTTCAGTCACTAAATAGCAGCACGTTTTTCTGTTGAAACATAAGACATTGTTGTTAGTGTTAATATACTCGGTTCTACATGGATCGTACATTTTTTTTATGTTCTAAATGTGCTATTAATTGCTGTTATTTCTCATTTTGCAGATTTTCTAGTCATTAATGTTAATGATTTCATTTTCACACTGCACAAAGTTGCAGTATTGGGAAACACATTTTGTGGTACATTCAGTACGCTCTATGTAAATACTGAAAATGAACTGTCCCCATTTCTCGCATATTTCTGTGCGACAAAACGAATACGTACAAGGTCCGCAAAAATTTACATGTCAGATGATGTATTTCGAAAATTTCAGTTTCAAAAAGAGGTATTTATATAATATCGATCAATTAAAAAAATATTTTATAAAGATATTTGCATAACTGAAATTCCATTAAAAGTTATTTCGAAAGTGTATTTGACATATGGAATCAAATGATATTAACTGAGTTGCTTCGTTATTATTTTTTTTCTTGTCGTCGACTTTTCCGCCAAAGCCTATGTTCAAAAGGGTGAGGTATTTATCTTGAGCCTTTCTTCTCATTTTTGCACATATTTCTCGCTTTCTTCAACGCTATCCAGATGTTGAAGATTGAGCAACGTGCAAACATGAAATTCTGTTTCCACCTTGAATATTCGGGGAAACAAACGCAAGAAAACCTGACAACTGTTTAATGTGAAAGTGCTGTGACCCAAAAGACAGTGTTTAAGTTGCTTTTCATATTTAAAGAAGGCTCTTCACCCATCTAAAATGAATCTGGTCGTAGAAGACCATCAACGGCACTAACTGATGAAAACATCATGGAAATTTGCGCTGTGATCAGAAGAACCGATGCCTCACCATCAGAGAAAATGCAACAGAGACTTATCCTGTCGTATCGTGCTGTTCAAGCCATCTTCAGTCGCAAATTGAACATGAAAAATGACAGTGCGAAGTTCATTCTCAGGCTTCGAAGCCACACTGCTCTGCCGAACATCCAATTCTTAGCTGCAAATTCCATTCCGGTGCTCTCTAACCTCTCTACTAAATTCTCCGGTTAGCACCGAGTCACTTTCTGCTATTACCGAAATTTAAGGTAGTTGCGAAGAGCAAACCTTTTTATTGTGAGGAAGACACCAAACGTAATGCAATGAGGACCTTAAACGGTACTCTGAAACCAGACTTTTTTTAGTGTTTCCTGCATTGGCAAAACCAACGGAATACGTGTGTGTGTACCGAAGGTGTTAATTTTGAAGGAGATTAATTTGTGTAAGTCCACCATCACATTTCTGAATTCCGAAAGAACATGCACCTTATTTTTTACTCACACCTTGTACCTTTACTTTGGACAAATGTGTTTCACTTTGACGAAACATTTCGTGTATGTTTGTGACACTCCGTATCAAAGTAAGATTATCGATCATGAACGAACCTTCACGAAAACTGCTATGAGTAACAAAATATTCAAAAAATAAGTTATTAAAAAATTACTATACATAAGAGATTTCTCTACATCATAACTGACTACCTGGATTAAACTATTTTCTTCGACTGAAATTCCGAACTCTCAAAATCAAAAGGCATTCTTCTTAGGGGACGTCCATAAAGTATGTCCGAAATTACAGAGGGAGTGGGTGTTCCTAACAACCAGACCAAATGTGACATGGGGAGGGGAATGGTTTAGAAATTTGGACGTCCAGCGGCAAAGATATAGTTGTATTTCTTCGTTTTGTTTTCTCTTTTTTTCTTCTTTTAATAGTTATTAAAAGGTATTAAATATTTCAGATTTCTGATTATATACAGCTATATCAGAATATTAAGTTCTCATATTTGTACTACCAAATCTACCGTGTTTGTTTTATTTCAGAATGATAAAGTTCTGGTAGCATTTTGGAATAAGTTAATGTCTAAATTGTAAATATTTTGTGAAGTAAACGAGTAAATATATGGAAGATTCTTTTAAATAATTATGTGTTCTCTTTGTTTTTCAACGGACTTCTTAAAGCAGTCGTCCAAAACAAAGGGGTTGCTGGAATTAGGACGTACTTTTTAGGGGGATATCAACCACTGGACAAGATGTGACATGGGGGAGAGGGGAGTCTACAAGTAGTAAACAATCACTGACGTACTTCATTAACGGCCCCTTAACAAATTCAGTGAACCAGATTCTTAAAAACTCCGAGTTTTTTGTATTGTGCTTTTTCCAATAGATTATCGATCATGATATGGGTATGAAATCTGGATCTCAAGAAAAGCTGACCAGAGGAAAATTGATGTACTTGAATTTTGGTGCTGGAGAAGATGGTTTAGGATACCAACGACAGCAGATTTCATGGTTACCAAAAAAGACGTTCCAAATCGCATCAGACCAGAAATGTCACTTCAAGGAAAGAATAACAAAATATAGCTGATTTAATTTGGCCTTGTGTTGCGATCTTACTCATTAAAGAAAGATATGATGCTTGGAAAGGCAGAGGGAACAAAATAACGAGGACGACAACACGCTTATTAACTGGACGCAATGAAAATGAATGCTGAGCTAAACGTGGTACCGCAGAGGTAGGGACACAGACTATAGAATCGCCAAGTCGGACTCGACTGAAGTAAAACATCATCACTATCGATTACAAAAAAGAAAGTCGAAATAATTTGTATTAAAAAGACTTATTTTTGTAAAATACTGGATAAAACCAGTAAAATGGAATACAAATACCTGCTAAAGATACTGACTAAATATTCAAAAATGTATCTCAAATTAATCAGTGTTTTTAAAACATATACAACTGCTATAGACTACACTACAAGAAAGGTAAATAATGCTAAAGATGTCTGTGTGTTTCTAGAATTTAAGATGATTCTTTGGCTTTAGGTATTAGTAGTAAACATTTAAGTTCTTTCAGTGACACTAGATGTCGCCACTAAAATGTTTGGGTAAGCCATTGTTGGCTATGAAATTTGTGTTTCTGACTTCTCGATCTTCTTTTTTTCCTGCCTCACAACAACAATGCAAATTTAATAATGGTAATGGAATAGTAAACATTATTGGATGCATAAAAATATTGGCTTTAGTGAAGGTACTATTTACTCCGATGAAAGAGTCGAATTTACATGCCCGGGAAAAATATCTGTTCCGATATTTTTCCCGGTCATGTAAATTCTGTCCAGGTTTGCCGGTTCTGAACAAGGAAAATACGGTTGCCCAGACATTATGTATTCTGTAAGCTAGGATTTCCGCTCTAAATATTTTGTTCGTGTGGTTCGCCTTGGTGGGCACGTGTGAGCGAAAAAGAAAATTCGAAACAGTGTTTCAATAAATAGTTATCCCTGGTTTCAGAAAAATAGGTACAAACTGAAGTGTGATCTTAAATGAATATCAGGAACCTTGTTATTTATGCACTGAATCGCAAAATTGTTATGCTCACCTGGTTAGGCCACCCTTTGCACTTGATACAATACAGCTTGGATTCATCCTGTTATGGATTCTAGTAAACCTATGATATTGGCTTTGGGTACATTATGTCAAATGCGATGCATTGCAAACTCCAGCTCTTGAAAATTTGAGAGTAGCTGATCCAGCTGTCGTGTTCTCCTTTCGACTTCATACCATCCGTTCACTGGTTTGAGGTCCGAAGATTTAGGAGGCCACTGTAGCAGGAAAAATTATCCGTGATATTCCTCAAAACATTGGGGTGCAATGTAAGCACTATGAGACGGGGCGTTTTCTTGCTTGAGGTATCCATCTCCATTAGTACCAACAATCAACGTAACTGGATAGACTTGGTCTGCGACGATATTTAAATAACACTGGGCCGTCAGACGTTGTTCCACAAGAAACACCTCACGAAAACATCTCCCAGACCATAACGTAACCTCCGCCAGGTTAAAGAGTGCTGACTGTGAAATATGGGTCCGCGCTTTCGTGCTGTTATCTCCCTATCCTCACCCTTCCGAAAACGTGATTCTTCGGACCAAGAGATTTGCACGCAAATTATACTAAAAATCCGTATATCTCCAACGGCTTTTGAACAGAACATTATTGTTTGGCTACTATTAAAAGCTGCAAAATTTTACCTTGTATTTAAATCCTAGGTTGAAAAGAAACTTTCTCTCACATGATGCAACATTTCTAAAAACATTAATACACTGGATAATTTGAAAAGTATTGTAACTGTCGTTTGTACACGCCCTGCATTGTTTAAAAAAATCCTTTGCAGAGACGTTAGCTCATATTATTGTATTTAGTTTGAACAACATATCCAGTGCAGTCATAGTTTATAATGCATTCACCATATTTGCTTCTTCAATTGTACTCCCAGCTTGTATTTACTAGTAAAAATTTACAGTATTTTTTCACTGATATTCAAAATACTTATATACGTTCCAAATCTCAAGTTTAAACCATACTCATTAAGGACTGATTAAAATTATTTATTACTAAAGCTCCTTAATTGCAGATAATGGTTATCTTATCTCTGGGAAAATAAATCCTAGAGACAATGATATAGATAAAAATTGAGGTTCAATCCTAAATGCTTTATATTCCTATTACTACAGTATAATAAGTTATTAATACAATTCTAATAGGTTATCAAAAGAATTTAATTAGAAATCAATGTGCGTACCAGATAAATAAATTGATGTGCATGAGCTTTAAAGAGGGGACCTCATGTGGCATTGACCAGCTGTCGGAGTCCTCTTTGACGAGATGTCAGTCAAACTTCTTCCTTTATCTTTAAAGTAAATTGGTAATTCTTTTGTAACGGCAGTTTATTTAAAAAATAATTATTTAGTATTTGCATGATTTCTGAAAGATTGCAATTTTACACTTCTTGTAGATGATTTTTGAAAGATTGCAATTTTCCACTTATTGTATATGATTTTTGAAAGATTGCAATTTTCCACTTTTTGTATATGCTTGAAGCGTTATTTACATGAAATACGAACGAATTGTACACAATTTCATTGTAGTCACCAAAACATGCGGACTCACGTTCTGAAGTTTTATTTGCCTGTTCTCCATAACAAATTTAGTTATTGCCCATGAACACCTTATCCCTCTTCCTGCAGACATGCTCTTAAAACAATCCTCAATCTGCATACGAACATTGGACTATACTGTATGATACGATATGGAAATCTCAAATTCATTACCTCGCAAACCTAAGCCCCGGTCTCTGTGAATCGTTTGTTCAATCAGTGCTTTTTAGATTTATTGATGAGAAGCTACATGAAACAAACGTACAATGGTGGACGGATGCATTATCTCTAAGAAATGCAAACTTTAAACGTCATTGGGAACAATTCTCATGTTTCAACATAGTGGATGAAGAGTGTAGTTGAAAGCAACAATACCAAATTTTTCCGTGTATGCAACTGGACATTTCAAACTGAATATCCTATTCGGTTAAAAATAATTAACAAACATAGGATTAAGCACAATAAACGAATTCTGATATACAGTGCTAAATATTTAGCGACTCTGTAAATTTAAATTTAACTGATTTGGGATTCGCTTTTTCGCACGCTGGGCATAAAAAACAGCTCTGGGTAATTCACTGGTGACAAAGAAAAGAAAAATGTATGAAACCACTATACTTCGAAGATGTTTTTAATTATGTTTGCTAAATATGTAAAAGTAATATGTCCAATCAAATACTTAGCATTTATATCTTTTTTTAATGTTGAAGATTGTTGCAAAATGTTGTAATTTTATGTATTGGGTTTGGAAGACACTTCTAGCAAAAAAATATGTTTGTAAGATGTAGTTCAAATAAAATATTGGGCCGGTATTTATAATGTGCTGTACTTATAAATATAGGGTACTGAAAGTGTAACTGCAGAATTGATATTTTTATTCATCTCTTTGATTTAATGCTTGGTAATTTCATAGAAACAACCTCTCCCATCTCTCTTTCTCCCTCTCACTCTCTCTCGCTCTCTTTTCTCGGCATGTGTTATCACAAAGTCTTTAAAATTTCGGTTGTCTAACAGAAATTATCCTCTGTTTTCTCTCGCCGTTCTGTCATTAGAAGTAGAGCCCAGAACAATTATTTTAAAGTACTGAAATATCTAACATAAATAGCAGTGCAACTTGTAAATTGCGAACAAATGTGTAAAAAATAATATAATAAACACACCTAACTCTGTTTACTCCTTGTTTTCATTTTCATTTCATTTATTTATTCTTTCAGTTTCCACTACAGCAACTAGGAAAATTAGGGAAAACTCCGTGAGGCCTCACATAGCCCTCCTCTCCCCAGAATACAAAAACATAAAGCTTAGCAGAAAAGGCAAGCAAACACATATATGGTAGGTACACGTACTTGCTCACAACCAACACATATAACAATGTGTTCCATCAACAATAGTCTTCATTATATCTAAACAAATAAGTATCATATACACTTCACTACATAATCACATATATATTTATAAGTAAACAACAAATAACGTTTGCACCTCACTCTATAATCATACCAACCCACATTTCTTCCATTTAGTCGAAATTGCCTATTCTTAACTAATTATTTCATAAGATATGCCTTTAGTTTAATTTTAAATAAATTAAAATTATTAATTGATGTTAGTTCTTGGGGCAATGAGTTCCAGAATTTTGGGCCACTATAATTTATATTTATTTTAAGTTTCTCAGTTTGTGGGAACATTGGAATTAGTAGTGATCTATTCCTAGTATTGCGGTAATGAGGATGTATATTTAATGTTATTATATCATTGTGCATACCATTTTTAATTCTTTTATACATTATTTTTTCCAAGTTATATTCATATAATTGCTTTATCGTTGAAATATTATATATATTGGGGTTCACTTTTGACCGAATATATAAGATTGGTTGAAAATTATTTGATATTTTAAGATCTATTAGTCTTATAAATCTATTTTGCAGAACCTGTAGTTCATTAATATTATATTGTGTGGTTTGTCCCCAGGTCAAAATGCAATAATTAATGTGTGTTTGAATTAGAGTAAGATATATAGAAATTAATATTTTTGGTGTTAAGTTTGGCAAAGCACTACTGACCATTCCGATATTTCTAGAAATTTTGTTACTTAAATTTTCAATGTGTTTGTTCCATTTCAAATCATTGTGTATAGTTGTACCAAGATAAGAGTGTGTTGAGACCGTATTAATCCTGACTCCATTCATCAGAATCGGTAAATCGTATAAATGTGAAGCTTGTGAATTAGAGAAAATCATTAATTTAGTTTTATTAATATTAACAACTAATTCATTTGCATTAGTTGTTATTTACAACGAAGAGCTTCAGCCTCTACACTGAAGAGCAATTGAATTAGAGATACCTGCCTAGTAACGTGTAGCAACAACTTTTGTCCTGATGACGGCGGCGATTCGTCTCGGCATAGACTCGACAAGACACCGGAAGCGTTGGGAAGACATACGCATCCACGACCACTGAACAAGCTCCCACAGTTCAGGAAGATTTGATGGAGGGAAGTCACAGCCTCGAACATCTCTCTCGATGGCATCACAGATGTACTCGATGAGATTGAGGTCAGGTGACTTAGCTTGCCAAGGAAGCAAGGTCACGTCCGTGGAGTATTCATCCAACCATTCGGATACAATTCGGGAGCGATTGCACGGTGCATTGTCTTGTTGCAGGATGAGCTCCCCAGTGGTATGTTAAAGACGCACAAACGAGAGGAAATGGTCGTTCAGGATATCCCGATAACGTTGCCCTGTGAGTGACGATGTCACACGTACCATCGGTCCCATTTCAGTAAAGGTAAACAGTTCTCAGACGAGAATGCCACCCCCACCAGCTTGAAGAGTACCCTGATTGCAAGAAGGATCCTTCGCTTCATCTGGTTTCCGCCGTACTCGTATCCTGCCATCCGCATGTACCACCGTGAATATCGACTCATCAGTCCAGGAAACATTTTTCTGCATGTTTAAGGTCCAGTGGCGATGTTCCCACGCACATGCTAATCTTTGCACCCTGTGATGTGCGGTCAGCAGCGGTACCCTCAAGGGACGATGGCTTCTGTACCCCATTGCGAGAAGATGGTTCTGGAATGTGTGGCTACTTACACGTTTTTGTGAACCAGCGTTAAATTGCCGTTTTAAAGTGTTAATTAGCTCTGTTTTTTATTTAATTACACTGGCGAAAAGTGAAAAAAGAACACTAAGAAGGAGACGTCTGATACCAAAGAAATTTATACAGCATAATAACGGAATACAGAGGATAACGTGATCAAAACATTAGGGCAAAATACAGCTGTATTTGCTGGTAAACTGAAAAATAGCATTTCCGTGTAACATGGTTAGTACGAGGTTGAACCGCCATGAACTGCGTCACACTGGGCAATTCTGGCATGGAGTCTGTCGTACAGATCTTGGATGTAAGTTTGGGGTATTGAGTTCCAAGCATCTTCAACCTGGACGCGTAAATCGGCGATGAACGTGGCTGGCCGTGGAGACCGGATAAGTCGTTGTCCCATAAAATCCCACACGTGCTCAATAGGGGACTAATCCGGTGAACGTGCAGGACATGGAAGTTGTCTCACACCCTGAAATGCATGTTGCGTCTCACGTGCCGTGTGTGACGTGCATCATCTTGCTGGAAAACACCACGATGGACCGACCTTACAAATGGTACAACAACGGGCTGAATGATGTTGTTGATGTAGGAGATGCTGTTTAACGTACCCGGTACAAACACTAGTTGTGTAAGGGAGTGATAGCTGATCTCTCCCCACACCAGGAGACCAGGTGTATGCCCTGTGTGCCGCTGGCGGATGCAAGAAGGGTGGAGACAATTCCCTGTGCGTCTGCGAACACGCAAACGGCCATCGGAAGCTCCCAAGCAGAATATGCTTTCATCGCTGAACACGACAGATCGCCATTGCGTTCTGCAGTGCAGACGTTGGCGACACCACTGCAGCCGTTCCTGACGGTGGGCTGGAGTCAGAGGTACACATGCCAGAGGCTCACGTGCTGGTAGTCCTGCATCCAGTAGACGTTTGCGGATTGTTCGCACAGTCACCTCAAGTGCAACGGCAGCTCGGATTTGCGTCGCAGTGGATGTTCTGTTTGACAACGCCGCTCTTCTTATACGTCGATCGGTCCGCTCATCATTCCGTCTGTGACTCCCTGTTCCACGTCTTCTCGTGTGGGAATGTTCCTCGGACCATCTATCGTACCACCACCGATACGTCCCATCCAATTCGCTCCGCAATACGACGATACGACCACCCGGCCTCGCGGTGTCCGACTAGACGACCTCGCTCAAAGTCCGATAACTGCTGAAATCGAACACGTCTTCCATGATCAGGCATTGCAGCTTCTTCAGGGTCTTCGCACGTGTCCGTACGCCGACGACTGATTACATTCACTTCGCCGTACTCTTTCAATACCACCGACGATAATTTGCATGTTATGCCGTGCTGTGGCGTAAGCGCTCACTGGTTGGTCCCGAAATTAACATCACACCTATGTAAACTCGACCCTAATAACATATGTAAATTTCATGATCGTCCGCCGATTCCTTCTTGGTGTTCTTTTTTCACTTTCCGCCAGTGTATTTATTGAAATAATGTATAACTTTAGCTTTTTTTTTAGAATTTAACCGAAATATCTGCTGCTGTAACATCCAGTGTTAAATTGTTACATACAACCCACCATGATTTTTTTACATTTTCTTTTAAAAGTTAAACTTAATGAAAATAAGAAAACGTCTTCTCACATCCCGCTTCAACAAGTACTAAAATACCGAGAAAAATTGAATGAATAAAATCTAAAATAAGCGCGTTTCGGAAAAGCGCAAAGCAAAGGCCCGCTATTCATCAATTTGAAAAATTGAAATTGCGTCGATACTATTAAATTTTGTGTGTTCTGTAATAAGCCATCCGATGCAGGTATATTAGTTACCCCCAAATTCGGCATATAAGGGAGTCACTCAATATGTAGAGGACACATGAGCTCGGTAAGAGTTATATTTCTGGCAAACTAGTTGCCCAAGTGTCAGCTTGATTTTTGAAGAGTTATACATTTTGTGAAGCTTTAAAAATTGTAGTTAAGCTTTCGCGTATACAGAGGGTTTTACATTCATTTCCCTTATATGTTACGGAATAAGATGTTTTATTTCCTTCTTAACTGCGAACTGTAGAAATATGCCTTTACATCTGTACATTCATTTGCATTAGCGATACCATTTTATGAAGAAAAAATATTTCCATTGTGAAAAATACTGGAAAAAGTACTGTTTAGGAAATTTATTTATTTTTGATATTGTTATTGTCGAAACTTTCTACTTTGCATGCCTGCATGTTTAAAGTAGTTTAGGAAGTATATAATTTTATATAACGAAGCTTTTCTTTCTGAGGTGCAGTACATTTTTTGAATAAATAATTAAATAAAATACAAAACTAAGTAATGTCTTTCTACAGGAACTACTATTTTCATCTTCAGAAACCGATAACTTTCGGATATTATTTTGATTTAAAGTAGTCTCATCAAAAAACACCTGTTCCACTTACGTAGGAATTGCAACAAAGTAAACAAATAAATGCTGCTCAGAAATTCAGTCTGAAATACATTTCAAGTATTTTGTTATAATGAACAAACAGATGGCCAGAATCAAGGACGAGTGCGTAAACTGAAGAAGATACTACTTTCATTGAAGCGTTATAAATATATATGGAAGAAATTACATATAAACAGCGAAATACAAATTACGGGCACAATATTGTTGTGTACCGCTGATGACAAAATTACGGTAGAAACATTGCGTGGAAACTTCTTTGAAAAGTAAAGAACTATATTGTTTCTATATAGAGGATAATTCATGAAAAATCTAGCGCAACAGTAGAGGACTGACTGTCATAAGTCAGGTTTTATACTTCAGCACAGTTTGACGTCGTCTACTCAACAGCGGACTGGTTGCTAGCAGTTTATTGCTACTCATGCCGGAAACACAGAAAATGGATCGGTGATTCCCAATAGATCCTGTTTTTTGACGAGTCACGATCCAATTAAATGCCCCACGATGGTCGCACGCGTGTTCAATGTCACCATGGTGTACGACAACTTGAAGCGTACCTATCGCAACGCCATACATGCCCAACGCCAAAGACATAGTTTGGGGCACTATTGGGTTCAATTCGCGATTTCGGCTAATAAGAACAAAAATACAAAACTAAGCAGCAAGCGATAAAAACTCAACAGCCAGCGATCAATCAGGGACTTTTTTGAGGCTGACGTATTATCCTGCATTCGAATTGTCTTGGCTCGATATTCCAGCAGGATAATGTTCGACCACATACGGCCATGCACGTTCAAGAACACTTCCATGTACGGCAGATAACACTTTTTCCGTGGTGTGCACTTTCGCCGTGGTGTCCCCCATTGAAAATGCCTGGAACATTGTTCTGACCATCATTCGCCTCATCCAGTCACCACAGTTGAACCCTGGTCTCGCATAGAAGCAGGCTGGCAGGATATTACACAGGACGGTGTCAAAAAACTTTTTCATTCAATGCCACGAGGTGTGCAGGCTGAATTGGTGGTCATCATGGCTTCGTACGATACTGAGTTTTGAAGATAAAAAATCGTGTATAGCTCTTCAAATGTGATCCGTTATCTCCTGCAACATGAGGAATCTGGTTTCCCCAATTTCTTTTGAATAACATCAAAATTTCTTGGTTTTGCAATTTCCTCAAACAGTAATGGATTTTCCGTAACGTATAAATGTTGCTGTTGGTGGCTAAACAGAAATTTGGAATTCTGAGGTTTATTTGAACAGTGAAAATTCCCTGTGCACCTCAACTGAATCTTTGTTGCGGAATATGTTTAGTGTTCTAATATTGCTTTTCGCTCTGGGTAAATTCAAAATTGAATGTTGAAATCTTTAAATGAAGCAGGTGATAGCTCACGAAGCCTAATCACTCTGACTAGAGATTTCAAGTTTATATAGCTGTTGCTAGAAGACAATAGCTTAGGTGAGTTGCGTTTGTGGACTCAGTGTCTTACATATAACTGCTATAAAATTCAAAAAACTTTAATACTTTAGTAAAGGCTGGGGATATAATTTTTGTTGTATATGGTTAATTCCTTTTCATTGTCTTTAAACCCCGTTCAGAGCTATATGCGTTTGAACAGGAAGAAATCTATTGGTACTTGAAATGTTGAAGACAACTGAAGTTCATTTTACTTTCCCTGAGCCAGGTACTTATGTGATAAGTTTGAGCTATTTCGTGAAAGAATTGCTATTGGCTGCCGAAATGACAACACCAAGAAGCCAGACAGCTCAAGTAATTGTCATTGTTCACATGTGTTGTATGTTAAACCAGAAAAGTGAATAAAGAATGTAATGAAAATTCATTTCAATTGCTTTGAATTACGAATAGTAGAAATTTGCTGATAATAAGCAATCTATTCTAGTTGCATGTCTTAATAAAAATAAACATTTGTGCATCATTGAAATATTACTGTTTCAGTAGTTCAAATGAAATTACATTTGAAAAAACGGATCCCAACTAAATGTATTAAGAATGCAACATCATTTGTTTTAAGATTTATAAAAATGAAATGTTTACATTTTGTAAAATATTTCCTTAATAATATATTCAAAATATATTAAAAGAAGCGGCTGAAAGGTTACTCGAGCCATGAAACGCAACATGCAAATGCACATAAAGGTAAAATTAAATATGAGGGGTTTTACCGTGTATGTTCACAATTTTGGTTCCAAACATTGTTTCATTATGATTTGCCCTGACACTTGCTCGTCCTTTGACGCTTGGCTTCTTCTGTGATTTGGTCCTCAGCTGTCTTTTTCAGGAATGCCGCCCCGGTGGCGCAGTGGTCTAAGGCGCTGGCCTCTGATCATTCGTCCGTAAGGGGTTCGGGTTCGAATCCCGGTGAGGCATGGATGTTGTGTTTGTCTTACGGCACTGGCTCTCTCCCTTCCCTCGAACCAGTGACCCTAAATTAGGGACGGGCGACTGCTTATAGCCCATTGAGTTGCTCACGGTGGTCGTTAAACCTCCAATCAAAAAAAAAAAAAAATTTCAGGAACAGCAAAATGTATTAATGTTTAATTCTTTCACAAAATTTGACGAACCTTACTCGAATATCAAGAAATTTCTTACTTGTTTCTTTAAGATCTATATGCAAGGCCATCCAAGTAATCGTGATCTTAAAGCACGATTATAAGACTCCTCAATAAAATATTTAAGGCATGATCTTTAACATTTTACTCTCAACATATCTTTTCCATCCGATTTTTTTATTGGGTGTTTTACGACCACCGTGAGCAACTCAATGGGCGCACACAAAGCAGCTTCGGGACAGGCGACCACCTTCTGTGCAACTCAAAGCAGTCGCCCGTCGCGAATTTACAGTCACTGATTCCAGGGAAGGGAGAAAGCCAATGCCGCAAGACAAACACCACATCTATGCCTCACTGAGATCTGAACCCGGACCCTTCCGGAAGAATGATCAGAGGCCATCGCTTATACCACTCGCCACCGGAGCTGCTCCGATTTTGATACTCAGATTGTTTGCAACTCAAAACCTATAGGAAAAGTAGAAAACGAAATACCCGGACATTTGCTTTTGCAACTGTATAAATAACAGCATCCCTTTGCTCACGCCGGAATAAGGAGTTACACTGATATAGAGAAAGATATGTGTTTTATTGTCACTAATTTCGTATGTAAAAAAGAAAATAGTGACAATAAAACACATATCTTTTCTTGTCGTCCTCAACATGTAAATGTAGTACGTCTTTGATTTTTTAGAAGTCAATGAACGAACGAGTAGCTTTGTTCATGCTTCTTAAAGATTAAAGCTGTCTGTCGGGTTGTTACTTCAAAAGGGACGTAATCCGTAAATCGTGAACACGGGCGATTTTAAATGCAACGAAGTGACACCTCTTGGTTCTCTCGTTATTAGTTTATTTTTAACAAATTTCCATCGTACAGTGCTTGTTTTTCGTGGAAGTGGAACTTCAGCTGTAGCAGAATTCTGAGATTAAGGTGCGCTCTGCTCTTGTACTAAGGCTCAAACATTTTGAAAAAACATGAATATGTAAAGAGGGACCAGGACTGAATCGTTGGCTGAATGAATTAAATGTCCCCACTGGCCTTAATTTGGAAATCGCGGCACGGCCCATTTCAGATTTTTACTCCGCATTGCCCGCTACTTATTGCAAATAACACATTACCTTCTGCAGAAACAAAGCTTATCAACTGCAATGAAATACCTCAGTAGTCAGCAGAACATAACACAGGGAGACCTCACATTTCTCGCAAGAATTCATCCCATAGATGAGGTATAGACCTCACTGCTTACTTATGTTACAATTATAAGTGCATTCCCTGTTCAACATTTAAGTATTACCAAGGTTGCTTATTAACTGTTGGAATGATGTCGTTGCACGGTATAACACGTGTGAAAATTAACGATGAAACGGACTTTTATTTACACTGAAGCAAAAGTTAAAAAATCAAAATCACATCACTCGATCTTTTTTGCTGGCTCCCAGCACATCCTCAGGTGAATGCTAAAAAAATGTAAAAATTTGAAAATAAGTCCACCGTGGAACGTCCCTTTTGTTTATATACACCGCTTTCAGCTCTCGAATGACTTCAGAAAACGTAACCACACTCTGTCTACCACACTCTTCTGAAATAAAGTTCGAGTATATGTTTATTTTATCCTTGTTGTTCGAAATCAACGGTGTCCAAGGTGGAGGTATGAATCTGGGCACTTCATCATTACAACATTTATCAGCATTATTGACAATGTGTAAACTCTCCGCTAGCAAAGCCTCATTTTTGTTGTTGTGACTAGAAAAAACGCTTTCCTCATTCCATAGAGCGATGTGGTAGGTATGAATCTGGGCACTTCATCATTACAACATTTATCAGCATTATTGACAATGTGTAAACTCTCCGCTAGCAAAGCCTCATTTTTGTTGTTGTGACTAGAAAAAACACTTTCCTCATTCCATAGAGCGATGTGGTAGGTATGAATCTGGGCACTTCATCATTACAACATTTATCAGCATTATTGGCAATGTGTAAACTCTCCGCTAGCAAAGCCTCATTTTTGTTGTTGTGACTAGAAATAACACTTTCCTCATTCCATAGAGCGATGTGGTAGGTATGAATCTGGGCACTTCATCATTACAACATTTATCAGCATTATTGATAATGTGTAAACTCTCCGCTAGCAAAGCCTCATTTTTGTTGTTGTGACTAGAAAAAACACTTTCCTCATTCCATAGAGCGATGTGGTAGGTACGAATCTGGGCACTTCATCATTACAACATTTATCAGCATTATTGACAATGTGTAAACTCTCCGCTAGCAAAGCCGCATTTTTGTTGTTGTGACTAGAAATAACACTTTCCTCATTCCGTAGAGCTATGTGGTAGGTATGAATCTGGGCACTTCATCTTTACAACATTTATCAGCATTATTGACAATGTGTAAACTCTCCGCTAACAAAGCCTCATTTTTGTTGTTGTGACTAGAAATAACACTTTCCTCATTCCATAGAGCGATGTGTGTTCCCTGGTTAACTAATCTTGCAAGTGCTGCAGAGTTTGAATTTGTTTTGACAATGTACTTGTGTTCCCCAATACGAAAGTTCTAATTTCTCATGGTGGATTTAATATAAATCCGATCCATTTTAACGGTATCCACGGTCATTAAAGGTATTTTATAAACTCCGAATATGCTATCGCACGGGATTAGGTTCCGATGTTTTTTAATAGCTGACATTAGGTTGTAGGTTTTAATTCAAAAATCCAAGTTGTATATTTTACAGGAAGTTTTAGATATATTCATAACTTTTGAAATATAGAAGACAAAACTACAATCCTTCGGAACCCTGAATCATCTGCAAATTCAAGCTTTCATGGAAGCCTTGATATTAGTTTTCAAAAGGACTCATTTCAAATTTCAAGATGCAATTTACAAACAAAAGGAAGGAGCACCTATGGGCTCCACACTCTCACCCCTCTTAGCAGAGATTGTATTACAAGATGTAGAATGAGTAGTTTTACAACTTATTTCAGTAGCTCCATGTCTATATCTATGATACGCAGATGATATCCTTGTTTTCTTGAACCTTGATTTTGATTCCTTATATGATTTAATGAACTAATGTCCTCTCAGATTACTTCAATTAATTTTACAGTTGAACTGGAACAAAACTATACTATAAAATGTTTAGATTTTATGCTGTAGAGAAACTTTATATCACACTCTATTTATTTCTCCGTATAACGCAAGCTTAGTGCAAAATCATTAATCACACCATATCATTCAGCGCACCCTGATGCATATAAACTATCTGCATTTCAGTTTCTTATCCGTAGAGTTTACACACATTCCCCAAGTTTTACCGCCATGAGACGAGAATGAGATCAAATGACTGCCATAGCAGACTAATATGGGTACCTAGAAAAATAGTAAACCAGATCCATCGAAAAATATGAACACACTTTTCTACATTAACTGAAGAACCCAATCAACGCAAATACACTGGCGGAAAGTGAAAAAAAAAACACCAAGAAGGAGACGTCTGATACCAACGAAATTTATACAGCATATAAACGGAATACAAAGGATAAAGTGATCAAAACATTATGGCAAAATACAGCTGTATTTGCTGGTAAACTAAAAAATAACAATTCCATGTAACATGGTTATTACAAGGTTGAACCGCCATGAACTGCGTCACACTGTGCAATTCTGGCATGGAGTCTGTCGTACAGAAGTTGGATGTAAGTTTGGGGTAATAAGTTCCAAGCACCCTCAACCTGGACGCGTAAATCGGGGATCGTCGTGGCTGGCCGTAGAGACCGGATAAGTCGTTGTTCCATAAAATCCCACACGTGCTCAATGGGGGACAGATTCGGTGAACGTGCAGGCCATGGAAGTTATCTCACACCCTGAAGTGTATGTTGCGTTGCACGTGCCGTGTGTGGGCGTGCGTTATCTTGCAGGAAAACCCCACAATGCAACGACCTTTCAAATTGCACAACAACGGGCTGAATGATGTTGTTGATGTAGGAGGTGCTATTTAACGTACCTGGTACAAGCACTAGTTGTGTATGGGAGTGATAGCTGATCGCTCCCCACACCAGGAGATCAGGTGTAGTCCCTGTGTGTCACTGGCGGATACAAGAAGAGTGGAGACGCTCACTTGTGCTTTTGAAAACAAGCATACGGCCATCGGATGCTCCCAAGCAGAATCTGCTTTCATCGCTGAACACGACAGATCGCCATTGCGTTCTCCAGTGCAGACGTTGGCGACACCACTGCAGCCGTTCTTGATGGTGGGCTGGAGTCAGAGGTACACATGCCATAGGCACACGTGCTTGTAGTCCTGCATCCAGTAGACGGTTGCGTATTTTTAGCACAGTCACCTCAGGTTCAACGGCAGCTCGGATTTGCGTCGCAGTGGATGTTCTGCTTGACAACGCCACTCTTCTTATGCGTCGATCGGTCCGCTCATCAGTCCGTCTGTAACTCCCGGTTCCAGTGTTCTCGTGTGGAAGTGTTCCTTGGACCATCTACGCCACCATCGTACAGCCACCGATACTTCCCATCCAATTCGCTCCGCAATACGACGATACGACCACCCAGGCTCGCGGAGACCGACTAGACGACCTCGCTCACAGTCCAATAACTGCTGAAATTCTACACGTCTTCCATGTTCAGGTATTGCAGCTTTTTCAGGGTCTTCACACGTGTCCGTACGCCGACGACTGATTACATTCACTTCGCCGTACTCCTTAAATACCACCGACGATAATTTGCATGTTATGCCGTGCTGTGGCGTAAGCGCTCACTGGTTGGTCCTGAAATTAACATCACACCTAGGTAAACTCGACCCCATTAACATTTGTAAATTTCATGATCGTCCGCCAATTCCTTCTTGGTGTTCTTTTTTCACTTTCGGGCAGTGTATGTTGGGTCAGCGGATTATATTACAAAAGTTATAAATATACTTAAAACTTCCTGTAAAAAATACAACTTCCATTTTGGAATTAAAAGTATACAACCTAATGGCAACTATTGAAAAAGATGGGGACCGAATCCCTTGTAATAGTAGATTCATGGTTTATAAAATACTCTTAAGAACTCTGGATACCGGTGACATGATCAGATTTATATTGGATCCAACAGGAGGAATTTGAACTTTTGTATTGCGGAACACAATTACAGTGTCAAAAGATATTCAAACTCTACAGCACTTGCAAGATTAGTTAACCAAGGAACCAACATCCCTCTATGGAATGTTTCTAGTCACAACAACAGAAATACGACTTTGCTAGCGGAGAGTTTACTTGCGCATGGTCGATAACGCTGATGAATATTGTAATGATGAAATACCCAGATTAATACCTCCACCTGGGATACCGTTAATTTCGAACAACAAGGACCAAATAAACCACTAACTCGAACTTTATTTCAGAATTCACCTAATAAAAACTAAGACACGACAATCAATAGTCAGACTGTGGTGGCGTTTTTGAAGTCATTCGGGAGCTGAACGCGGTTTATATAAAGAAGAGTGACCATCCACGGTAGACTCCTTTTCACATTTTTACAATATATTTTTTAGCATTCACCTGAGGATGTGCTGGGAGCCAGCGCAAAAGACTTAGTCATGGGATTTTGACTTTCAACTTTTGCTTCAGTGTAAATAAAAGTCATTTTCACCGTTAAATTTGACTCGTGTTATATCGTTCAACGCATTGTAACAGTTAGTGTTGTTGCACGAATTTCTTCAATTTAAGTATTAACAAGGTAGTTTCTATCATCAAATATGTAAATATATACTTCGTACTTACATATTTCTATTATTAAAATGAATCGCGCCAGGAGCTCTTTCTACTAGTTCAGTGACGCTGAAGTGCCACATCATGTAAACATTTCTCAAAAATGAAAAAAATGAGATCTACTTGCTCTAGTCACTAAATCCAGGTATAAAAACATCAGTGGGACACAACACTGAAATCTTGAATGACATCGCAAGACCCTGACTAACACCGAATCCCATGCAATTATCGAATTTCACAATCCAACTTTAGAGCTACCAATCTGACCGCTGCCGCACTTTAATGTGTAGATGGGCGTTTCCAACGTCATTCTAAGCCATTCGAACTTCAAGTACCGTAAAATTTTATTAAAACCGTGAAATCTCTCGACAATGGAGCTCCAATAAAGATGTTTGAAGCAAGGTAAAGATGATCCACAGATTTCTAAAAGTACCATGTCTTGTGATGAAGGCAAAACCCGTGAATTTGAAAACAGAGCAAAGTGCATGTAACAACGGTATAATTGAAATACGTCATCGCACTAGAATAAAATGCAGATTATTTTTGTGAGAAAGTTAGATTTTGATTTGTATACCTCCCCTTGGCTATCTTTTCTGTATTTCCTAGGTTACTGTTTAAAACGCAATTTGTAGACGGATCCCTAAAATTTATTTGAATTGACAGCAGACAGTGAGGAAGTCTCCGGTATTGGCCTACGTTGTATGCAGGGAGACCTCTTTGCATGTCTCTGTTGATTTCAGGTTTGTTTGTATTTGGTCATTATTAAAATTGGTTTTCTAAACTTTTTGCAATATGCGTTCGAAACAGGCATTATATTTTGAATAAAAATACAGGCACCAGAAGAAAGTTACAACAATATTACGAGGGAGGCATATGTTATTTTCGCATAAAGCGGAATGAATGAAATCCCAAGAAGAAGAAGAATTTACCACGCATAAATCTGATTCAGAGATTCAGTAGAATTAGTGTACAGGGTGTCCCACTCCCTATCGAACCGGGGATTTTTTTAATAATATTAAAACCAAGGAAATTTGAAGTGGACTTACCACATTTCCTGCGAATGGTGATGACATCACAATATGAACTGGAAGTTCCCACCATCTCCGTCCAGGCAGCATTGAACCCCGCACTGTCAACCAGCCTGCCGGACTGCTCCTTAGTGGAAGACACATTCCAAAGTGTGGCGCCATTGAAAAGCAGTCCGTTAGCCAGCCGGAAGCGCTTCTCTGCTGCCTTGTTATGCCATTTCGCTGAGCGTTCTACGCAATACGGTTTTTGATAGTGAGTGCTCGTGGTTGTTCGCGTAAGTGTGAAAACGTATCAGTATTCTCTGGAGGAGAGTGTTTGTTGTTTGCACTTATTGGAAAACAGAATCGATAAATTCTTATCAACACCAATTCTTGGAGAGGTTTGCAGGAAGATATCCGTCGAGCAAATCCACCATTTGGGCATTGTCGAAAAAATTGGAAACCAAGGGGACTTCATTATTCGGCAATGCAGGGGATCGTCCACAAATGTCCGAGGAAACGATCCGGAATGTAAAGGGCGGGCTACTTGTGTCTCACAGGAAGTCACTTTCACCGACTGTCACAGGAAAGACGGTTGTCCAAAAGCACTTGTCAGCGTGCTGTGAAAGAAGCAAAGCTTCATGTTTACCGTATCTCTGTGGTCCACGAACTAAATGAAACTGACCACGTGAAACGAGTGACACACTGTTGATAGTTTCACACCTTTCTCCAGGAAAATCCGGTCGTTCTGAACTAGGCGTGGTTTCACCTGTCTGCATACGTTAATTCTCAAAATTCCCGTATTTGGGTCAGTGATAATCACAACGCGATACATAAAGAACCCGTTCATTCACAGAAAATTGGTGTTTTGTGTGGGATGACTCGGTGCTGCATAATTGGTCCCATGTTCTTCGATACAACCATCACAACAGCTGCATGTACGGAAATCTTCAACACCTTTGTAAATCAATTGGACGATGATGAACGCCCCAATGGATATTACCAGCATGAATAAGCGACATCACACGCATGACACACCAGTATTGCCGAATTTCAGTCATCTTTCGGCGACCGCGTCAGTTCGAAGGATCTATGGCGACAGCGTCATTTCGAAAGATCTATGGCGACCGCGTCATTTCGAAGGATCTATGGCGACCCCATACTTTCGATAAATCTATGGAGACCGCGTCATTTCGAAGGATCTATGGTCACCGCGCTTGCCCGATCTGACGCTCTCTGATTACGTTTTATAAGGATATCTAAAAGGGAGAGTTTACCAAGAGAAACAGCGAAACCTAGATGCCCTGAAAGCAAAAGTCACCGAAGAAATTCAGGCAGTGACGGCGGATGTACTGATACGAACATTCCACAATTTGGTGCGCCTGGTTCAATGCTGTCTGGACGCAAATGGTGGTCACTTTCAGCGCATGCTGTGATGTCATAACATTTCGCACGGAATGAGGTAAATACACTTCAAATTTTGTTGCAATATCTTCATTCGTGTTAATATTATTAAATAAAACCCAGTTTCGGCAGCGACTGGGAAACCCTGTATGAATTAGATGATTTCGCTATTGTTCATATATCTCTTTTAGGTATAGAAGCGAAAAATGAATGTTCAGATCCTTCGTTGAAGTAATAATTTACTGAACGTTTTGTCTGAGAACAAGAGAAAGAAAATTATGTTGCTTCAAAGCATTTGAAAAATACTTCGTTGGATATGAACACTATGTACGACTAATAGTTGTCGACAGGGGCGGATCTGTTATGAAGATCCGCCATTCAGCTTCAGGGCCGTTAATCACGCAGTGGCCCCAGAAGTGACTTTAGTTCACATTGCTTAAAATGTTAAGTCTACTGTATGAGAAAGTGTTTTTAAATAATAACACTACTAATATTAATGATAAAGTGTCATTCAATACAAAATAAATGTATTGTGTTCAGCAGTTGGCAACGGACTATAGAGTGCATCTCGCTTGACCCTCTTGTTTTCAGTTGTCAATGGCGGCAGCGGTACCGATGGCCGTATTAGTCCGTACGAAATCAATTTTTTCAATGTTGTTGCGGTTTGTATAGTTAAAATTAATTTATAGTGTCTTTGTATTTCTATGGCATTATAAGATCTGCAGCAACACTAAGGAACAAGTTGAAACAAACTATAACACGAATGACCTGAAGAATAAACAGGTTACTGAAAGTGTACCATGTAATTAACTTTTTAGACATCCATTGATAAAAGTAGGCCTTTTTACAGTAGACGACTGTTTTCAAAATGGAATATTACGGGCAAGCGCGTTAAAATTAAAGAAACTATCTGTTATCTTCTTCAATGAGGTTGTCGTGGGACAACCTCATTGAAGAAGATAAACCCCATTGCTGGTTGCAAAGTAACCCACATAACAATTCAAGCTTCACGGCCCCAAAAATGTAGGTCCGCCACTTGTTGCCGACATGATTAATCAAACTGGAAATTAAAATTTGAACTCAAAATGCATAAGTAGAGAACTTAAATAATGTTTTCTAAAGAATTTCATTTTGATATTTAATATGTGCAAATGAAGTTATAATAGGTTTTTGTGTTTATGGTTCACACAACCCTTTTTTTTTTAGTTTGATGAAAGAGATCCTTATTTGTTCGGACATCCTGACGTAATATAAATTCTGAATTGCTTAATTTAATATTTTAATAAAGTATTACAGGTTGTTTTACAAATTAACCATTCTGGTAAAAGCTGATAACTTCAGTTTACGAAGTAAATGTTCATATCGTATTTTATTTGACTTTCTATGTTGCTTTCCGCCGTCGTTACACGATTAATATTCAAATAACAGATTCAAATAACACATTTGACTGTTTAGATGATTTAATGTGGTGAAGTGAATTTAATAATTAACTTCATCACATTAAATCATCTAAACAGTCAAATGTGTTATTTGAATCTGTTATTTGAATAATGATCGTGTAAAGACGGCGGAAATCAACATAGAAAGAATTTCATTTTAATCTTCAAAACATTTATCATAAATATAAAAGTAAACATATTTTCTTACCCAGCTATTTTCGGGTTAATTTCACTCTTCCTCGGTCAGAGGAATTTTGATCATGCAAATAGAAATAAATTCGATAATGACAACGAAGAACATAACATTGTCATGATAAATATTTGTTTTTAAAGCTTGCATCGGTAGCATGCCAACTGTTGGAATTGTTTCAATCCCTCAGTCAAAACAACGAACTCTGTTCTTTACTGCACATACGCTACTAAACAGACGGAATAACGAACTTTATGTGCATGAAACATACATTAACAGATGACATGTTCTAAGGAGAAATTAGATACCGATACTTAGCACATGTCTTCTGGCTCCTTGTGGCTAATTAAAATTACAATCCGCCGACGTAATGAAAATATCGATCATCCATATTCCGATCATCAACTATTATACAGGAGAAAAGGGAAGAAAATTTAATTTCTGTCCACTAAACGTCAAGAAATTTTGTGCTTTATTCAGCTTTTATCATCCTCAGAATAATGAGCACTGCTTGTAAACGGAATTTCCGCTTCCAAATTTTGAACTTTTAAATACGTTTTGCAATTGTTTGTTTCACCGAGGAAAGAATCGAGGTGCTAATACTTCTGCTTTTCAAACTTTCTTATGCGATATTTCCCGCTGCTCAAATCTTTGTAAACTCTGGTTAAATATACGATTATTTATAGAAATTGCAATGAAAAATTTAGTGTACGATAGATAACGAAGGGGAATTTATATGGCAGTAACTTACGACACAATACTTATAAAGTCTCCAGTACAATGCTTAAGATGCACAGGAACACACAATTTTCAGTATTCAGTGTAACCGCCACGATTAGCAATAAATGAGAGTACATGACATATCACAGAATTTAAAAGGTTCTGAAGGCTTAATTTCTGGATTCGTGCGACGCTGCTGCTCCTCGAACTATAAATATCATGTTCTGAGGACGTAGGCGTGGCCTCTACAGCCAGTCACACATAGAGACAAAATTTCATACATGTTCAATTGGCGATACATTTGGAGCATGTTGAAAAGAAAGGAAACATGACACCCGTCAGGGCTTTCAGGACAACTGACACATTCCGCCCTAAATGTAATTGGGCATTACTTTGCTACAAGACGGAATCAAAGATGTTTACCACAAAAATTTGGGCTTCCACCTCGCAAATATGTTGCCTGTACCGCAGGGATATTAGTGTCCCAAAGATGCGTCACATGCGAAAACCTGAACGAATACCAATAGCAACCCACAAAATACGGCTTTATGTTGGGGTTGTATAACGCTCTGAAACCAAATTCCCTAGGGACATTTGTCCTGATCTTCCCATCAATAGGGTCCTTCCACCATGATGTATCAGTTTGAAACAGGACGCGTGTGTAAGAAGCACGCAATGTCATTTTGTCTCCAGTGTCTTCATTCTTGCGCCTTTGGCACATTCTGACATTTTTACAAGAGGATGAGTAAAAATACCAGCGACGGGCTGTAAACTCCTGCGCAGATGGTTTCGAAAATAATTTGTGGACGTTTACTAACAGAATCTCCTGTTATGTGACAGAACTCCAGTATTAGGAGGATTATTAGGGCTTGACTCACGAACACACGAACACAATGAGGTACAGGCCTGACTTCCCCTTTATTCATGCAACTTTGTGCTGGAGATCCGCTCATATTGGAGCGTCCTGCTAACGTATTCGGATCATTCTTCTAGAATTTCGTTCGACAAAAGTAGCGATGCCACCAAAAGAAACCTTGGTTGTTTTCAATCCAGCAATTTTGTCTTGTTCAATTCTGACGACACGGATTTCTTCCATTGAAGCCTGCTGTGGTTACTCATAAGGAATTCTAAACGACCCCCACTCACCCGATCAAAACACATTCTCGGCCGACTACATTTGTACCTTTACCAAATCAGTGCTGAGCTTTGTCTTGCACATCAAATTTACGTTGATGCTGAGATTGTAATCACTTGTATCTCCTATTATGATTTATCTTCACATGCAATTCTTTGTCTGATTCGAATTTCTAATGCTATCTATGTCAACACATTACAAATCTGCTGGACAATCAGAACAGGTCAAAAATATTCATTTGTAACAGGTATGATATTTGTAACAATTTGTTATATAAATGATTTTAAGAGCTATTGAAATCATCCGGAGGTGTAGCATCATGGTCTTAAATTACTTGCATAGGTCAACAACGTTGCCGATGACATTTGAATAAGCATCTGTATATACAAATTAGATCTTTACATCCTTCCATTAATCGTACAAGCATACGAAACATTTTATTTCAAGTAGTTTAATCGATGTTTTCCAAGAAATCTCACTCTGAAAAAAGAGGCTCCCGGATAATGTAAGTAATTTTTTTTTCTTCATTTTATTTGAAATCTTAATAATGTTCTGAAAACATTAGAATTTGTAATTTTGAACTCTAATTATCCTACGAGCAGGTGTAAATTCGTAGTTATCTTGCTGACAATTTCTACAGACATTTCCTGTCCCTGTATCCGTTGATATCCGGAGATATGTACAGATGTGCTTCCTAAACTGCTCACATTCGAAAGGACATGGATCATTTACTTCTCAATATTGTAAAAGCATTTCATAATTTCCGCGCGGGAAGGGAGACCATATCCGATTCCAAATACAATATAAGTGACAGTGGGCTGCCCATGGCTAGACCTTCCGTGTGTTCATAAAACGTTCCACGGAAAGTAAAACTTTTATGTTTTATGCAAATGTCCACTAGTCTTGTTATTTCTTCTACTTCAGGTCGGCTGTAATGATGCTCTATAAGACTTGATTTTAGGGATTCCAGAGCTCCTTTTACTGGAACATTGGTGAACATAGATACCACATCAAAGGGTAGAATCAGCGGATCTACGCAGGGGTGTTGTTTGAGTTGATTAGTGAACTAAATGGAATTCTTCACAGATGTTTCAGATTTAAGGAGCTGGACGATACGCAAAGAAAATTTTGAAAATTTTCGAAATTGCGTGAATAGGAGTAGAGCTAAAAAACATGTACGATGAAAAGAATCAGAAGTGTGATCATTGAACTTAAATTTGACACACCCAATGCGTTCATGTTATGAATGAAATTATTATAGCATGAAAGTGCTTATGAACCAAATAATTCTAGAATGGATGCATAATGGTAAAAGGCACAAGATCGAAAATTTTTTCTGTTTTTTACGCTTTCAGGAATATACTTCATGTGCTGGTAATATACACTGAAAAACCAAAGTCGGGATAGGTTTATGGAAATATCAAACCGGTGCTGCTGTCGTTGAAAGCTGCGACAGCACCACGAAATTTATCAGTTGGAAGGTGTAATCTCGTGAGTCACCTCACGAGATTACACTTTGCAGCTGATTAAAAACGTGGAAGTTTGAGCGAGGATTACGGCATGCCGACGTGAAATATGGGAGATTGAACGAGGCTTGGTAGTAGGAGCCAATCATACAGGATATTCAGTTTCCGAAGTTGTGCGAACATTCAAAATTTTTCAATCCACGTTGCCAAATGTGTACCGACAACATATCATAGAAGGCATTATTACGCAAAGTGGACAGCGCAGTGGCCGACCACGGGTGCTGAATGACCGTGACCAGAGGCGTCTGACCAGGATTGTCCATGCTAACAGACACGTGAGACTGGCTGAAATAACATCCACATTCAAGCAAGAAGGTACCACAGGCAAATGCATTATCATGTCAGTGGAGCGTAATGCAGCGTCCATTGAATATGTGAGAAGAAGACCCACCAGAGTTCGTTTATTAACACCACGACATCCGACACCGCACCTCACTTGGGATCGTGAACACAGTGATTTGGTCTTGGAAGACTGGCAGCATGTGGCGGGGTCCGATGAGTAACGCTACCAGTTGTTACGAAGAGATGGTAAGGTTCGGGTGTGGCGCAGACCCCATGAGCCCGTGGACCCAAAAGTTGCCAGGATTACATGCATATTTTAAAGTATATAGTTGGGTATAAAGTGATGAAAAAATGTCAGCTTTACAACGCATTTTATTGTTTTTTAGCATAAGTAATACCTGCAAATGCACGAGTAAGCCTACGCTGCTTCTGTACTTACAGGAAGGTAAGCACACGCCGCAGCGAATGTACCCCAAAATGTCGTCGCAACGTCGTCCGAGTCTCCGGCGAAAGGATGAACTCCGAGTTAAAGAAATATTTAGAACGTAACCGAATGTGTGGCCACCCATAAATAACAGAAATCATTTTCACTTAATCACAAGCAGGGTGCGAATAAAACATGTAAACATCAGGTTTGCGAGGATGTCTACTAGTCTTACCTTAGGCAAATAAGGGTTGTGCAAACGCAAAACCCGCTACCAGAAATTATGCACCCGAATCACCCGCAAATAAGCCAATGTGACAAACGTCAGACAACCGATCTGCAATGATTGGCCTCTGTCCGAAGGAACGCCCTTGCTGAACGACGTTTTTTCTTTAGTGCCAGGTAAGTACGAAATTAATTTTACTTGTATACGCATATTAATTTCAATTTTCCATATTATACCGAACAAAAGTGACCGTAGAAAATAAACAGTTCAAAAAGTATAGGAATACATGTTTCTAGACTACTACATAGAATTCAATTACGTAAGATAATTAAATGACTATCGGCATGGACGTATTTGCTAATTGCTAGTCTCATGTCTGTGTGAAAAGTGACAGTTGTGCCCTGAATTTGCACTGAAGCAGATCCAATTCGGAACCATTCCGTTCCATTCTACTTCATACACAAAGCAAGTTGCATGGAGGCACCTCAAAAATTGGACTTTTGTGACTGTTCAGTTATTGTGATGTCCCTGTAATCTCTACCTTCCAATGCATCTTGCCATGTATTTTCTGTATCAGGACCGTATGAAATGAACTTGAGTCAGATGCGATCGTCGAAGAATGCAGTTGTGCGTGGAAAGTCCTAAAATGAATAATAATAATAAAAATTCTTAACTCTGTTAATAGGATAATTTTCAGTTTCAGGAAATAACATGAACGTGATTTTATATTTAGGAACACGGATTTTTCATAGTGTAGTGCTACTGAAAAGTCTCACCCCACAAAAAAAGAAATCAGAGCATGACTTTCTACCATTTATGTGTGGCTATTTTTTTTCTTTTCGCTTCAGGTTTTCGAAACGCCATGAGTGAAAATATTAGTGTAAATTTCACGTTACCTGAACATTATTTACGTTTATTAACTCAACTTTCTACACTGTATCACCAGACACTGAAACCAAATCAATCTCCATTATCCTCAATTTTTCAGAACCGTAGTTTATGTTTTCCGTTTTATTCGTCGAAATACATGCCACACCACGGTGTTGTATCAGCTTTCTTACTTTGCCCATTGTACATCAAATATAAGGAAGAAGAAATCAACCTCACTGAACACTGCCATAATGTTTTTGTAAAACAGAAAAAAAAAACCCTTCTTCAGTATTTTATTGATAAAAATGTTGAGTTTCGATGTGCGCACACGGTCTACATATACATTGCGCAGTGGCAATTCCTCCATGAGGTAATTCGTGTTTCTTCTTTCTTTCCTTGTTATTAGCAGCTTGTTTTTGAAAACATTTGAATATGTTTTAAAATATAAATTTTATGAATCCCTGGACATGTGCTTTACTATGGCGGATATATTTTTATCACATCCCAGTATTTTGGGAGACGTTTTCTCCTGTGTGTATTTACATTTGCATCTTCAATATTTTGGGTGACGCTCATAAAAGAATACTCAGTGAGTAGCGTCTCCCAAACCTACAAGTATGCGCAGAGCTTTTTGTCTCAAACATTCATGTTAATCACGTTTTCTGTCAGTTTGCTTTTCATTAACAAATGTTCGTAAAAGTACTTTCGCCAGTCATCCGATATCCAACTTGCATAATCTTTACACCAGGCGAGTCATTCTGGGCAGATGAACATTGGTTAACAGAGTATGTCGTTGGGGTCATATGCTGATATAGCTGATACCTGCGACTTACGGACATGACAGATACTGTTCCTGGTTGACCTCAGTTGCATTTATTCTGTATGAGTCGTCGGGCTGGGGTTCATCGATCACATCAACCTTAGGCTGCTCTGTACAGTTTTGCCACCGGGTCGTCGTTTGGCCATTTTCACACCAGTCCTGATAAACGTTAACTACGATATTTTGCGAACGACACACGAGTTTAGCCGTTTAGGAAACCGAGGCTTCTGCTCTGCCATTCCCACAATCTGTTCTTAATCAGAATCCGATAAATCCTTCTGTTTACCCATCACGCTATTTTTTTTTTTACAGCTCACTGCTCCACTGAGGCCTTATATATGCTACGTCAGTCGTTTTATCGCGTTCTCTCGGAAATTACGTGGTCAACGGGTGGCATCCTCTTTTGATAGGGATGATCAGTATTCAGAGATCACCCAGTGCCAATAGATAAAATGAAATATTCTTTGTAAGCTTCCATAGATTTTGAGTTTTTTTTTCAAATATTGTTCCAAGTGTCATGCCTTGAAAGTCGTTGCCTTTTATTTTCGCATATTGGTTTAAATGCACAGAATTAAACAAATTTTTCCTTATTCCTAAATAAAATTTCTACGAAATTATCTGATACTTGTGCGATTATGAAGGAGTGAACTTCTTTCAACACAGTACAGTATTTTTAATGAAAGATACATATTAGATATTGTACTCTAAGTTTGGCTTACATTTTAAAATTATTTACTGGGTGTAATCAAAACACAGTTTCACGCGCGAACGTGTTTATCAATCTCACACAAAAGAGTTGTAACAATGATGATTATTTTCGGCAATTAAGCGTGCATTGAAACAAGAAAGACGTACGAATTGTGGTACACAAGTTATAGCATAATTATATATAGACAACTATGAAAATATCATAGTTTAGAAGACAACACTTACTTAGGTATCCAAAATCGTACTAATATAAGGCAACTCAAGTGTAGTTTAAAATTTGATTATTATTTTGATGACAAAATCTGAAAGGTGCTCGGTTTTAGGCTGGGTAAAATGAAATTATATTATATCTATCCACACAGACACCCACATACGCACCCATTGTTTACTGGTATACTAATATTAACACAATAATGGTATACTTTAAATAATATACTTAGTGATATACAATAATAGTGTATCTTAGTGTACACCATTTACATATTCAAACAGTGTTTGCAGTACATTTCTTGAGGAACTGAATGCATCAATTAAAGGAGACTTCAGTTAGGTATATATGCTTTAATTTACCTGGTCGGTTCGTACTTCCTGCCATGTTGTTTGGGAAGTGCAATTCATTACTAGTGATTATTTCCCTTAGCGGGGTTGGATCACGCAGCTATTGTGTTATAATCTAAACAATACTTTATACTGCTGGCTATGAAAACTGGACAGTCTGGTAAAACCAAATTTTTACGTATGACCAACGAGACGTTCAGTGCGTTTAAAGATTACTTAATCTCAAAAAGAAAAAAAAAGCTGATGGACCATCAATTCATTCCTTGGCTTCGCTGATTGCTAAGAATTCCATTTTTGTGTGTAGAGTTGCTTATAGATCTCATATAATGAAAGCAACCTGACAAAATTTTAGGAAGAAAATTCACTATTTACCTCATATTCATCACCCCAACAGGTATAAAAAGACACATATGCACTATCAAGCATTATAGACAAGCACAAACAATAGGACCGCTCGTACGACAGAATTCAGTGAATTTAAATGTGTTACGGTCCTACGATACTATCGTAGGAACAGATCACTTTGTGTAACCGCTACTCAACTGCAGATGGTATGATCAATTGGAAGTTATGCTATGGTTAAGTAGGAACGCCAAGAAATGGAAAAAAGCGCCATTACGATCAGGTAAAATAAAAGTGTGAAACCGCGGAGAGCTAAACCTTATGGTACGACATAAAAACATGTCCTTGTTTGCAACACTCATCATCGAGTTCCGTAATGCCTCTGGAAGCAGCGACAGAACGATTACTTTTCATTGTAAGCTGAAAAGAAATGGGCCTTAAATGTGGAAAGGATGAAAAGGAGCCAAACATCAGCAAGACTAGTGGTAAACTATGGTTGGTAAGGTGTAAAGCTCCGCGACAATGGATTCTAAATCAGTGTAAACGCATTTTCTGGAGTGATAAATCAGGCTTACTAATCTAGCAAAAAGGAAGGTCTGATGCAGGATCTGGTGCCCAAGGGATGACAAACGCATGGCAAGATCGTAATCTCTAATTATGTGTTAGGCGGATCCAATGTCCACATAATGAGGGCTAGTAGGACTATGAAGGTCACAAACATACCAAGGTGACCTGCAAGCTACGTGTATGTTTGCTTCAGAGCGACCACGTAGATTACCGTCCTTTGCTTAGACTTCTCTTTACCATAAACCACACTCGCCAGAGGCGGTAATGGTGCCAAAAATGTAGAAACTGCCGTAATGAATGATGGCCCATGATGTTTTCCGACGAGTTTCGGTTGAATCTCTTATTCCTAGATAGCAGAATTCTTCTACGGCGACACTGTGATGAAAGCTTGCTCTAGGCATGCAATATGTATCGTCGTACGACCCGAAACAGAGCGTTCTGTGTAGGTTCTACTAGGTTCCACTCAATTCCTACATGCTTTGCATTGCAAGGACCACGATCAGCCAGCTGTGCGTTATGAAATATGAAGTGCTGCCATATCTGCAAACGGTCTCCGCTGCTACATTTCAACAGGACAATGGCTGAACTCATTTGGTGCGGAATGACTTACATTTCCTGGATGCCTGACATGTGCCACGTCTTCCTATGCAAGCGCGAACTTCTGAATTTTTGATTACTGAACAAGTGTAGGACGTGGTCGTTTGACACCATTCATGTCAGGCTCCGCCCCTGTTTTCAAAAGATGAATTTGGTACGAATCGGGGTAACATTGAATGAGATTCTGCACTACAACGCACAGGACTTCCTGTCGATCCTATGCAGTGCACAAGGAGTTCTCTCCTCTCATGGTGAATGCACAACGTACTGATTATTGTGCTTCATATCATATCAGAAACAGGTCTGTACTTATCATGTAATCTTATTTCAAAATAAAATGTCCTATACATTTCACTATAGTATCTCAGGCATTTTTTGTGTATAATTTTCAGCGTAGAGAAATGTATTAAATGTGAGGTGTGAAATACAGTCTTGGGCATCCTGTTACTGCGTTCCGTTGTTTGAAATTCTGATTATTTCACATTGCTTTTCCCAACGAACAAATATCAGAAAATCCCGCACTATAACTCCACACAAAATAATTTTTAGAACTGTAATTTAAAAGATGTATTAAAACTTTGAAATACTTTGGCACAAAGAAATGTAATTTATATTAGGCTTATCGCAATTGATATTTTCGTCTATTTCAGAACGGGAGAATCAATCTACGTATTTTCGAATTGTGTTTAGTCTTTCACAATAAAGTCTTAAGTTTACTACATTTTAAGGTTTCAATTTTGGGTTTAAATAAAATTTCTTTAAATATTGGAAGCCTGGAATTCGCATCATGCCCCGCCCACGAGAGGACATGCAAACGATTAGCGTTGCAGGGCATATGCAAATCATGTGTGGCCGGCAGGCCACCGAGAAGCACCATAAGAAGGGTGAACAGAAGACGGGGTGTAAATAGTGGAAGTGTGTTGTGCTGCCGGACCTGTACGTGGGAAGCTTCCTGGTGCCTCGTCGCAGAATACGGCAGTCATTCCAGCACGTTTCGGATTTCGACAGAGGACGAATGGTGGCTTATCGCGACAGCGGTTTATCATACCGCGACGTCGGCTCCCTTGCGGAATGATGTCCAGCCACAGTGAAGCGAGTTTGGATTCGGTGGGTGAAGGAGAAACGGACGGAACGACGTTACCGTATGCCGCAGCCGCGTCACACCACAAACGAGAGGACTGGAATGTTGTGCGGCCGGCATTGACGGCTCGCACCGCCACATCACGAACGTTAGCTCAGGAACTAGGGTGGTTTGCGCAACAACCTGTGTCAGCACGTACCGTACGACGTCGTCTGCAGGAGTGGGGACTTGTCGCACGGCACCCATTGCTCCGATTGCCATTGACATTAAACCAACGGCTAGTGCGGCGGCAGTGGGCCGTTGAACGCCGCACTTGGACTACGGAATTTCACGACATTGTCTTTTTCGAGGAATCCCGCTTATTCCTGCAGCACCACGACGGTCAGATCCGTGTGTGGCGGCACCACTGCGAGAGACTGAATGACGCCTGCATTATGCATCGCCATATCGGTCCGTCGCCTGGCGTTATGGTTTGGGGCGCAATTGGATATGACACCAGCACCACTCCGGTACGCATCGCCGGTACACTCAACAGCTACCGCTACATCTCCGACGTTTTGTAGGCTGTAGTCTTCCCTTACCTGCAGGACCTGCCAGCGGCCACGTTTCAGCAGGAAAATACGCGCCTGCACGTGGCACGTGCAATAATTCTTCACAGCCCACCAGGTGTCACTGCTGCCGTGGTCCGCCAGTTCTCCCGATATGTCGGCCATCGAACACGTCTGGTCACTGATCGGCAACCGAGTGGCCCGGCAAGCACCACACGCGGCTACGCCTGATAAACTGTGGCAACGTGTGGAAGCAACCTGGACCAACATACCCCAAGCCCACATCCAAAGCTTCTTTCGTTCAATGCCGTGGCGTGTAGCGGCCGTTATTTCCTGCCATGGGTGCCACACGAACTATTTTTGTCTGCGTGTTCCGCAAGTCGCACGAGCCTGTAAACTCAATCGTTTCATCTTTGTATCTGTTGCTATGTGTCCAGTAAATCTCACTTTGCTATCTCGTGTCTTTCTTGATGTTGACTTTTGGGTGGCCAGCAGTGTATATATCCGGAAAAATGGTTAAAATGTAAATACAATTACGCAAAATAGGTTTTCTTCTGGTTCGGTCTCTTGTTTGCTAATAAATGAGATTAGAAAGGCTAACGCTTCTTTGCCATTTTAATATCGTTCAGATCCGAAGATTTATTAGGGATTCAAGAAAATCTATGTTTCAATTGACTGAGGTGAGATAAGAACGGATTGTATAAGGAGTCTCACAGTTTCCGCGCTTTCTCTAACTTGTCTTTGTAAGCAAAGGAAAATAGAATAACGGAAAACATACCAGCCTGTGTAAAAAACAAGAAATATGAACAAAAATGATCTGGTAGGTATATGCGGAGTCCATGACCCTGCGAGATTTTCAAATGTCTTTACAAGGTAGCATGGAGAGTACATGACATTACGAGCTTTTCAAATGTCTTTACTAAAATTATCTCTCTAAAATTATCGGAAAGAGAAAACAATGCAAAATACACAATATTACAGGCTATCCTCATCACACAAAATAAATTAAAATTATTACTTATTCAAATTCCATTTTCGTATCTATCATGAATTCAAGTCTATAGCTTACGTAAGTTGCAGCTGATGTATCAAGCCATGAATATCAGCCGTGCCTTGCAGAGCTTGCTTAATCGCCAGGCTCGGCTCCCCTTCTCGTCAGGAGTCTCAGATATCACAAAACGATTTTCTCTAACCCGTTTCCATAGAAATTTTGCTCTAAAAACTGTACCATAAAAACATTTGAAGCAAAGTAAGTTTAATAAAAGTTAAATTTTCAGGATAAAAGCTGACTTAATAATGAAACAAATGTATATTCCAGTCGAACGAATATGTATTGTACAGAAAATTTTGAAAAACGGCACGAAACGTATTGCAAAATTTGCTTTTGTATAAAAATATATTTTCATGTTCTAGATATTTTATTTCATTTTTCTAATTTTTGACACTTATTTCCCAATATTTATTAATGTGTGTGTTTTCAAACAAAAATTTTTAAACATTTTTTGGTAAAACATTAAAAACAGTGTCCATATGTATATATGAATTTCTTTTTATGGTATAAAATTCCCTTATTAAATCCGCTTTCTGTAATGTAACTCCCGTGTCTCCGTAAATATTTTATTCAGGCCATAAGACAACGCACTGTACGGAGTAATAATTTTGAGACATTATTATCATTCGTATTCAAAGCCAGCAGTTTGTGATTTAAATATGAATGTCACAAATAATAAATTAAGGCACGTGCAATAAAACTTTTATGGACATTTCTACCGTAAAAACCGTATTTCACATTTCTTAGCTGATATATTAGGTTGGAAAGAAACTAACACCTGATAACTAGGAACCCGAAGTTGAAGCTCCTGCCACGGAACACATTGGCCACTGAGATTGCACAGCCCCCAGCGTGACAAAAAATTCGTCTTCTATGACGAATTTCTTGTTACACATAATAAAATCAATTTCACTTTTCGTCCCATTTGGATATCTCCATGTCCATTTCCTGTGTACCTTTTTCTTGAAAAAGGAGTTCATGATGAAAAATCCTTCTGCCTCTGCAAATTCTACGATCGTATTTTCACGAATATTTTTATTGCCTTGACCGAATTTCCCTACCGCAGTTTCATTCTGTTGCCGTTGCCCTATTTTTGCATTGAAATCTCACATAATTATCTTCAAGTGCTGCTTGCCTTTATTATTTAGATGACGAATTTCCTCATAAAATTTAATTTTTCAATTTCTTCTTCAGGATGACTTGTGGTGGGTACATAATTTTGAATAATCTGAGCCTGGTATCTTCTCGAGAGTTTGATAACGAGTCGTGCAGCTCTGTAAGAGGAACTTTCCAGGTGCTTGCAAACATATGCAGCGCATCTATTACGGATATTTTTTTTTGCAAATTTCCGTCGCCGTGACTTGATTGCTGGAATCAATCACTTCTATTATTTTCCTCTTCATTTCTCGCCTGTGTAGGATTTTCACTCTTTTAATTACGCTTTGATCTAGAGGCTGAATGAGAGATGTCGTGTTTGAGGGCAAGAAAACCATATCAATGTTCCTTGGCTGAAGATTGCTGGGATGCGCTGTGCAATTATCGAGAATCAAAGCGATATTTTTCTTTTTCATTTCCAATTCCACATAATACTCTTTGATGAACTTGGAGAATAACGCCGAAGGCATCCATGCAATGGAATTGGCTTCATAGTCTACTGGTAAATGTTTAACTCCTCGAAATCCTCTCAGGTTCTTGCTCTTTTCAATAACAAGTGGTTTTCGCTAGTCCGTTCCTGCCATGTTGCAAGTTAGCATAACAGTTAATATCTCCTTCTGCTGCTTTATTGCCGACTTTAAATAATTTTTAAAATCCAAGGTATGGTTTGGAAGTGTTCTGTAATGCAGTCCCGTTTCATCTGTATTGTAGATTTCCTCTAATAAAAATTCCTTGAGGAACTCAGAAAAGGTTGATGCTAACCAGACATCTCCAGCGGGCATATCGGCATCTTGCTTTTTGTCATAAAGTTTCTTGAAGACGATGTTGTTCCTATGTTGCCATTGTGTCAGCCAACTTCTGAAAACGTTAAATCTGTCTCCCCTAATTTCCGGAGAAATACATCTCTTTCTCTTTCAAAAGACTCCGACTAGTTGGCGAAATTTGCAGTCTGGCTTGTTTAAAAAAACGCAGAAATGCTTCTTCCCTATTTTCACTTTTGTCACATCGCTTTCGTTTTCTTTGCAATTGCTTATTCTCTTTATCAGCCGATTCAATTTCTTCCCTTGACTTCAAATTTTTACACAACAACGGCTGGGAAATTCCGAGTGTGTCTACAGTAGTTCTTCAGGGGCAATTTCCCTTAGCATCAAACATCTGCAAAAATTTTTCTTTTGACTTATTGTCGAATCTTTTCGTGTCGAAGACATGAAAACGAAAAAGAAGACGAAAAAATTGTGCCTTAACAATTGAAGTTCCAGCGTATTTTATCGCAGCAAATAGAGCAGAGCGAACACAAGTGAATGCAGGCAGGACGCTGCCACACTGCTGCACTTTCTGGACTGCCCCCCCCTTCCGAAACCCTCAGATGGCCGACCCATCTCACTGTGGAGACCAGGGAATGTAAGAGGAGGGGCCATTTCGGGAATCACTTGCACACGCTTCGAAACCTGTTGTTCCCAAAACGCCAGATGCGGTGGCTGTGTGTGTGTGGCTGGAAGGGGCGGAGATTGTCTTCACGCTTATCAAAGTTGCTTTTCTATAAACATCTTGTCCATTGAGTGCCCTAGAGAAAATCATTTTTGTTTTACAAACGAATCCTGTGAGGGAAGGTTTGACAAGGAACACGAGATCCGTATGTTGTAAACGAATGAGTCAAATTTCTGATAGCATTAAGCAGTACTTTGATAACAATAACCTGTAATTTTAACATTGTTGTAAATACGTTTGTTTGGGTTTTCGCTATTCGATAACATTAAGCGATTGATAACATTAACCGTGATCCCATTAAGCGGTTACCACTGCATTAAGGTATTTTTTTCTTAAAAATGAACAAATCTCTGTAGAAGTTATAAAAGATAATTGCCTGCTGGAGCAAGAACCCGTCTTTGATAAGATCTAATTGAAAATAATTTCTTGTTAAAGCAAGTTGCCCTATTAGGAATAATGGTATTTCGTTTCAAGATATCAGGTTCTAATGCGGAATGAGTCAATCATAAAAGCTTAAGGTAGCAATCTTAAAATTACGATAATTAAAACACTACTCAGGCTTCCGATGTGAAGACCAATTTAATGTATTAGTTAAAAGTTTAAAAATAAAGCCATAAGAACTTTCGGTCTTCCTAAAGTATTTCCATCATCAGATGGAAATACTGAAGGAGCATTTTTGGGTGGGGAGACATAAGTAACCTACAGGCGTAACGTACAGAACAGGTGATCATGTCGTCAATCCATATATGATGATTTTAAATCGATATATGAACACATGCAATCAAATGGTGAAATTATCAAACAAATTTTAACATACAAGACAAGTAAGACGGAGAAAAAGAAGTAATAAATGAAGTAGGGAAAATACAGACAATAAGGAGGCAATCTTACGTAACCTACCTACAATAACCGGATAATATGCATACTTAAGTCTATTAACAATGATTCATTTCATATATTTATATTAAATATTTTCATTCTCCTCAATTGGAGGGGAACGTTTTAATTGTTGTGTCCAAGGTTTTGGTATATAGACTGGACAATTGTCATTACAACATGAAGTACCATGTTCAGCAATTACGAAAGTTTCGGTGAATAATAAGGAGGAGATAGTACGTGGCGTTGTAGTGATTACAACACCACGTACTATCTCCTCCTTATTATTCACCGAACGTTAATAATTACGAAAAGAAACCCCAGCAAAATGTTTGCTTGGAACATTTTAAAAGCCGCTTTTCCAGTATTCATGCATATTCTAGCTGTTATCAGGAAGAGTAAAATTAATTTAAAAAAAAAGTTATCCTTGCTATTTACAGAAAGCCTCATCATACATAGCCTAGGACATTTATGCTGCAATTACTCCACACTTCTATATATACCACAAGCTTGGAAACGCCTATTGGATAAAACTAAAAACGATGAGGCAAATAACTTACCACCAAATGTATAAAACCAGCCAACAAAAATAATGACTTTGGTCAACGACAACACTTTACGCTTTTACGTCACAGTGTTTGAAATCTAATGCTTATACATGAGCTTCGAACTACGTTCCACGGTGTACTAACTTCTGATGATGGACCCATAGTGGGTCTACTCATGTTTTTAAGGCATTTTTAACCTGTATATATATTAAATGTTTTTAATTCGTGGTACAATTTTAATTTGTGCTAATCGTGCTCAGACGGCTGAATAATCCAATGTATAACTCACAGCACGAAATCCTTGGTGTTGCAGTGATGAAGTGTTAAACAGATAAACCTTGCTTTTGAGACAAACTACCAGAATCGAGATTCAAACTCTGATCCACTATTATCGGATTATCATGCAAACCATACTAGTCTTTTTCCTTTAGTGGACGTAATTTACAGTTGAAATTCATTGTCAGGGTGATACATGACGAGTGACTGAACTCATGTCTCTGATATCGTACTGATTAAGCCTATAGTTTAGGCTACCCGTTCCGTAAAAAAGTAAAGATGTTATCACAGTGATTAATATGTACATAAATGTGCTTATTCATACAAAGTATTAGTAGGAATGAAATCTTTCACGGATTACTCAGGTAGTGTTAAATCCATTACACGTAACAATCACAATCTCCAAATTATCAGTATAATAATGTCCAGCTTATTTTCAACCCATTTAAGAGAAATTCATGCTATTTTTAAATACAATAGATGGCGATTAATGGGCTCCGAACGGTTCTCAAACGCTTTGTCCCAAAGAAGCGGCTTCTCAATTATGCGAAGCTTTATCCTAAAAAACTAAGTGAGCATGTCCTCTAAGAAATGTCCCAGTTAAATGGCTGCTCTGAATAATATGTTTCCAAATAACCGGTATCTTTTGTACTAAAATATTGGACTTGGGAGACTATTTCTCATTAGCGTCTGGAGACCGACACACAAGAAACTCAGGAACACCCTCTCCGTTACCTCAATAGCCAGGAGCCAAAATGCAATCCACCAATTGGCGTGTGTGACGTGTGACGTGTGATAATGGAAACCATGATGGAAACACAGCAGACAGAAGATGAAGAGCAATAGCGCATATTTGGTGGGTGCAATTGCTACTGCGAATTAATGGTGGGCAGATTCGGTCATTTACGCGATCCGGATCTTTCAGATCGTGTCAATAATATGATTCGTTCAAAAGACCCGTTCCTTTCAACATAAATCGGCTGAAAGATGGCAGCACGTCAATTCTTTGTATTTCTTCTTTAGCAGCAGTTAGTTCCTGTCAGATGCATACCCAAAAGAATAGTCCTCGGGTACGCCCCCCATCCCACCGTTGATGGTGGATTGAGTACGAATTCAAAGCGCTATATATATATATATATATACTGTATATATAAATGGGCTTTCACCAATGAACCAAAGCGATATATATATATACTGTATATAAATATAGGCTTTCACCAATGAACCAGTTCCATGGACACACATCCTTAAGGAATTTCAGGCAACGCCTCTGCTTCGGTGTATTTCTTGGGGATGTGGTTTGTAATGGGACCCTGTAAACTTTTTGTTCTTGTCGTTTCAAACGCCTTTTTTTGTTTCTGTGCACAGTCACGATAGATCAGAGTGCAGCCTATTGTAAACTGCCAAGCTTAGATTTTCAACATCTACCAGTCAGCCACTCTTAATTTTGTTGATCCCTCTACAGGTGCTCACGCTCAAGCTGTGCAGAGCAATTGGCGTCCCCTCAAGTGCTAACTAACAGAGGAAAATAAAAAAAATCATTTGGCAAACCATATTCTAGAATAATTAATAAAACGGCATTGTCTTTACTCAGAACACTGTTTTGAGATGTTGATCCTCGGCATCAGGCAGTTCTTCCCTGGCACGTAGTAAACTGATTTCACATTCACATAATCAATGAACATAATCTCCCAGATAGACACCTTCCCATTCATGAGGAAACAAAACATTACCGTTATATGAAATGTTTTGGAGTAGGGACACAATAAACATTCATAAAAGTTCTTCTAAAGGCCACATAAAAAAAGTCACGAAACAGGATTATTACTAAGGCAACCCACTCTGGGAAAATAAAATTTAAGAGGATTTGTACTTAATTCGAATAAGTAATACACACACATATATATATATATATATATATGTATATATATATTATTCAAATTTTGTACTAAATCCTCTTAAATTGTAATAGCACAGAGAGAATTGCCTTATTTATTACACAATTCGCGCTTTACCCACCAACGAACTGTACTGCAGTGACGATCACGAGCTCATTATGCATCTCGCAGTGGAAGATCGACGAACGAAATAAAAATACGTTTTGGCATGTGTGTGCCTGTTTTTATAGTTAATTGTTTCCTTCTAAGGCAGTACAAATACTGCCTTTCGTATTTATTGATATACATCTGTTCTGTCAGAGTTCTAAGCTAGTGTCCCCATCTAGTGAGTGAAACCTTAAGGAAAAAAATCAAAATAAAGAAAAAAACATAGCATCTAAAAATTGTGATACATCATCATTTTACTGCAAACTATTGCACAAAACCTAAGATACGGGTACGTAAAATGGTTATAAGTTGGTTTATAGTAACATGAACAAAAGTTTCCATCCAGTAATTAATCAATTGGCAATGAAATACTAGTTCTTACTGACGACCGAACTAACGGCGATAGATTTGGATCATCGGATCTTTGGTTCTTTCGGATCGCCGATTCTCCAGGACCGATGCGAACGGTGAACGAGATCTGCTGGAATTACTGAACGGATCTTTTTGTTCACTTTGTCGACCGGGTCAGTCGCGAACTTCGACCAATCTCTAGTTGCAAGGACTAACAGCACTAAATTCTATCGAACGTGCCAAATCCAAAAAAAATGCTCTGCTCTGTTTCCATCATCAAACCTCACGCACGCCAATTGGTGGATTTCATTTTGGCTCCTGGCCAAAGAGATTACGGAGTGGGCATTCCTCAGTTTCTTATGTGCTATTCTCGAAACCCTAGTGTATTTTATTTGACCGAGAAATTAAGCTCTCATTTACTTGTGCAGGCCCTCAGATTATATGCTACGGTTTAAAAAATACTATAACAATAATATTTTATTTTTAAAAATAGATACCGCAGATAAAATTGCACCAGTAGACATCGTCAATTTAATGACTTCTGTTCTGTGTAATAATTGTATCACGTTTAATCTATAAAATTTAAAACACATTCCACAGGTCAAACGCCGTTTGAATTGTTTGTTTATGTTAGTCGTCACTTTTTGTTATTGTTTTTCTAATTCTTACGCGTTTTGTTTACTCTATTACCTCAAAGAAAGCTTCGTAAAGATAACTATCCTCTGTTGACATTTGTAGTCCATGCTAATGAGAATATAAAATGTCTTTCAAATATTTTTAAAATGTAGATGAAGGAATTATTAGAAGCGAAATTACAAGTTTTTAATATTTTCTTGATAAACCTATACGATATGATTTGACAAATTATAAAATTATTTTATAAAATTTCAATTTTTGTCCTTATCAGAAACAACGAACGTAACATACGGAACTGAATTTGTTTTGTGCAAATAAGAGAAAAACGCAGTTCCAGTGAAAATCAACGGGCACAGTGAAAAGTAACGCAGAAATTAACAAAATACTGTCAGATCGGCTCTGTTCAAGGCGGTGTTGTCTTTCTGACGGTCTGGAGAGCCTTCTCATGGGATACATTTTGTCTCTCAGTGTGTTCGGGAAGTGCTTGACGGCTGAGTGCTAGGTTCGTATTCCGTTTGATCCGAGGGCGGTTATAGGGTTGTAGTCTGGGGGTAGAGCAAATGATATTTAATACGCTTATGTAAGGTGCTAACTACGGTATGTAATAGTAACTAGTATTTAATGAAATTTAACTATTTAAATTAAAATTGTTAAATATATGTTCTAATTGAATTATATTAATTCATTTAATAACAATTAATTCAACTAAATATTAAAATTATTATTGGTTATGCACACAAAATCAAATGACGAATTCCAGTCTTAGGTTCTTCATATTTGCAAATCTGTTAATGACGTTGTCCACTGATATGAAGATATCTCGATGAACATGAAGTAGGGCAGGACCAACCTATCTCTCTTGTGTCACTGTTGTTTTTAGATACGTTTTCAACCTTTTTAATGCTGAAAATCCCCTTTCACTTGAAGCAGTGCTTACTGGTATGGAACATTAAAATTTCAATGCAGTGCTAATGCTAGGATATAAATCTTTACCGCAACGAGAAAAGGTTGCTAAGGCATTGCTTGGTGATTGTTCAGTTTTACATTTTTTGCCATTTTCCAAAGCAGGTCTATCTCCGACTTGATTTTGCACACTAGAATTTCTTCTTTTTCTGCAACAATAGGCGCCAAATACTTAAAAATGTCTTCCCCAATTACCGATATTTCCGGTATTGAGTTTTTCACAATTTATAACGGTGATAGCGAATTAGATGCTAAAGAATTGAAAATAGTATAGGGGAATCTGAAATCATGGTCTTGAATCGAGTGCTCTAACAAAGTCATGTAAAAAGGGATTCTGAAGTAATCTTCGACACTTTCTGTGATGACTTTGCACCTATTTTTTTGATTTTCGACTTATCTAAGGAGGGAAACGGGTAAATTCAACTTTTCATGTAGCTTTGTAATTTCCACATCTAAATCGCGGAGCATTTGTTTTGCGTTTTCTCTATTTTCCTTCAATACAGATATCAATACTGAATCAGTATTAATACTGAATAACATTTGGACACTAAAGTACTACTTTAGTGTCCAAATGTTATTGTTGCAATAAAGTACCTACATTCTGAGTAAAGTTCAGCGTAAAAGACAAGCAATAGATAGCAACTATAAAATGTGTAGTAAACATAGTATTCAACAGGATTGACGCTAAAGATCATGACAGGCTATCTTTTGAGCTGGCCACCAATTCCAATGCGTTGACAATTTAGAGAAAGTATGATTGAAATCTCAAAACCTCTTGATGCCTTTCTGCCACCTTATTTCGCACAATTTCTTCAACTGCTTATGACCACGGTTTTAATCCATCATAACTTGTTTCTTAACTTTATTCCATTTTTTTATTGGAGGTTTGACGACCACCGTGAGCAACTCAATGGGCTATAAGCAGTCGCCCGTCCCTAATTTAGGGTCACTGGTTCCAGGGAAGGGAGAGAGCCAGTGCCGTAAGACAAACACAACATCCATGCCTCACCGGGTTTCGAATCCGGACCCCGTTCGGACGAATGATCAGAGGCTAGCGCTTAGACCACTGCGCCACCGGGGCGGCTTATTCCACTTTGGGGAAACACTAAAGAAACTTAGGATGACTTTAATTGTGCCTGTAGCATTGCGGATGTATTGGACGGAACGTGATATCGAAAGTGATAAATTTAAAACATGATTGTAGCAAGTGCATTTAATAGGGTTTTTATAGACTTTCATAATTCCAAGACAGCTCCTTTCTAATCTGAAAGCATAACGTGTTATAAGTGTCCGTAGATATATCAAAACAATCATTAAAATGTATGCCAGATTTTTACAAAAAAGAAAGCATACTTTTTGCGAGTACTTTTCTACTAACAACAGGTTTATCTTCGAAGTCTTCAAAATTTTCGTTGTGAATATCAATTAATGATACAAAATCTTCCAAAACTTGATATGCTTTTTCATCAAAATATCTCACAATTATGGATATCTGTGACCCCCGACTAATATCAGTTGTTTCATCATACGTAATTTCATAGTATTTGCTTGCTTTAATTTTATTAAGGACACAATTCAAAATTTCATCTCCGTAGAATTTAATTAGCTCATTCTGCGTGGTGTTGCTTATGTACGTTGCTCGCGAACTTGTATTTTCCATAATTTTTTTTAACTACTCATCACCACTTGCAACACGATACCGAAACAATTCCGGAAAATTACCTTCATTTAGATCTAAGTTATTTTTGTCATTATCATCAGAAAATTGGTCATCAACTGATAGAAATGTCATTTCGCCATAATCCGCATGGGCACGAAACGCTAAGTTTTGGCTTCCCAAAAAATAATGCACTCGATTATTGGACTCAACCTTTCCCTATTCTGCTTGATCTGTAGCTCACTGGCTGAATCTAACTTCATCAACACTCCTTCCTGAGGATTTTCATATATTTTTATAAAATCTGAAGCAAAAGAAACATATTCTTTATGAAATTTATTTTGCTCTTGAACAATTAAATCTACACTTTTGCCTGGTAATTTAGAATATTTATCCAAAGGAACAGTAACGAGTTCTTTTAATGGAGTGGTTTTGTTTATTCCTCCGTAATTATTGGAAAACAAGAGACAATACTTGCAAAATATATCTTTATGTTCGCACGAATACGTTAGCCAATTAAACAAACTGAAATACCTTTGAGATAGAGAGACAGCATTTCACTTCTTTATTATTTTATTTATGCACTGAAAAAAGATAAACGAAATTTTTATCTGGAGTCCACGAGCATTTTTAAAATACTGAATTGTTTACGATCTGTTATTGAAGAAATACATTGATTTTCAGCGAAGTAACCTACATCAATTTTACCACCAAATAGACCAGGCTGAGGTCTATCTGTTGCCAGTTGTTCCACAGAAACGAAATTCTTTGGCACGTGCTTATTTGACGTGGATTGAGCTTCACATATGTGCTGCTGTTGCAACTTTTCAATACTTGCTGAAACCGAAATTTCATCTTCTAACTTTTTGAAGAAACAATATAACGTATTTTTTGGCGTTTCCTCATTTTTTTATAAAAGCTACCAACGTCAGGAAAACTGGCAATCTCATTCACTACGTGGGGACAGGGCAAGGAAGTGAAATCAAAGTTCATATGGTACATGCGATCAAGAAGGGAAGCATCGTTCCGGTGTGAAGGTCCACCTGTATCGGTAAACTTCACTTGGCAGTACAAATTGTAGTACTGAGATGCCCACAGTAAAGGGATAGCATAAACTAAATGCATGTTCTGGCTGGTTCGCAGATGCAAGTCTCATTGTGTGCTTATTCTGTACAATTTTTTTAATTGACTCCATAATTAACGTCTGCAAAAGCGACGACATTTATATACTTGAAACCAAAGAAAACATTTAGAGCAGCGCGAAGCTATTAAAGTCTCATCATAAAGAGCTAAGATCTGCACTCTTAAAACCCCATTAAAGAATATGTATGCCGTTGTTTTTCCATCTTGTAGTGCAGGCTTTCCAAACATACCGATTGGACCGTCAAGTATGGCGGCGCTCCTATCGTAGGTTTTACATTAGCGCTATCCCTTATAGAACGAATTGGAACCTTCTCTTCTACATCTCTTATAGATTCTTTGCTTCAGCCACCCAACCTACCCCTACATAAAAAAGTATATCGTGCTTCCATCTTTTGGTTTAGAAAATACGCTGGTGTGCAAAAATTAAGGACGAAGAGGAGAAATTAGCATAACAGCGGAACGAGCAGGAAGAACGGACCGAAAGACCACTCCAGAGATAGATTAGGGTCCGGTACGGTAGGGCATGCGCATATATGTAGCATGACGTAGAGAGGTCGGAGTGCCGGAAGGGTATAAAGCACAAGGGCGGTGTTCGCTCCGCAATTCGGTGAAAGCAATTGCACGGTGTACATCGGTTTGAACGACGTCGAGTTGCTACTGACGTGGGATATGGCCAACATGCAATCCAGTAGACGACACCTAGATGACTTTACCCGAGGTCGCGTCATTGGGAAGTTGGAAGAAGGTCGAAGTGTGACTAGTGCGGCCGAGGAGTTCGGGATCGCTCAAAGCATCGTTTCACGAGCTTGGAGAGCATTTCAAACGACAGGAACAGCTCTCCGAGAGTTTAGCAGTGGTCGTCCACTAGCAACCACGGCGGCAGACGACCGGTATATTGTCTTACAGGCGAGAAGAGATAGACCGCAGACAGCGGAAAAAATCGCAAGACACATGTACAACAGACAACTGGATGTCCTTTATCGCGTTTTACCCTTGCCGGGTGGCAGCACAAACGTGCTCTATTTTCACGACGACCAGTAGAGTGTGTGCCATTAACGCCTGATCATCGGAGACAGTGGTTTCTGTGCTGCCAGAAACACAAGAACTCGACACATCAGCAATAAGGTCAAGTTCTCTTTACGGATGAGAGCCGATTTATTGTGACGAGCGATTATGGACGTATACACAACTGGAGAGATCATGGAACACGCAATCACACCTCCAACATCATAGAAAGGGACCTGTTTGGAGGTGGCGGAGTTCATATACTTCTTCGTCATCATGGCTATTTATATGAATATATTCATGGCTACGGAAACTTGGAAAGAACAGCTTCTTTGCGCAATTACAGGGGCATCGAATTCTCCAGACTCACGTACGACTAACTGTTAACCACATATCAGGTTGGAGTGGTGCAGTTATAGCATGTCCGGTGCGTAACTGGAAGACGCTGGGTTCGATTCCCGGTAAGCCGATGATAATTTTTCCGTGACTCACTTATAAACATTTAAAGAGCGAAGACATGCGTTTAATGTTCCTAGTCCACATAAGTTTTGTGTATTAATAATTCGTTTGCCTCCTAGTTATTTGTTCAGTTTCTACTTTCTATCTTTGGTGAATCTCCAGCATTGTGATGGGCTCCAAGAAGCAACCTGCCGTGTAGTTTGGCAGTTAGTCGCATGTGAGTCTGGAGTATTAGAGGCCACTGGTGCAGTGGTAGCATGTCCGGCGCGTAACTGGAAGATCCTGGATTCGAATTCCGATGGCAGTCGATGGCAATTCTTCCGCGACTCACTTATTAGCGTGAAAAGGGCGATGTCTTCTGTTTGATGTACTAAAGTATAGTCAACTGGTTTAATTCTTGAGATTTGGTCTAATAACAAACAAACATACAGAACGGACACTTCATAAGACTGTGTCGTTACATAATTCACGAAATTCTGCTGACACTTGGACTACGTGATTAAGAGGTCATTGTGTGTACTACACTGCTGGTCACCCAAAATGCAACACCAAGAAGGACAGGAGATAGCAAACCCAGATTTACTGGACACATAACAACAAATACAAAGATAAAACAATTGAGCTTACAGGCCCGTGCGACTTGCGGAACACGCAGAAATCAATAGTTCGTGTGGCCCCCATGGCTGGCACTAATGGCAGTTTCACGCCGCGGCATTGAACGAAAGAGGCTTTGGATGTGGGCTTGGCGTTTGTTGATCCAGGCTGCTTTCACACATTGCCACAGTTCATCAGGCGTGGCCGCGGATGGTGCTTGCGAGCCACTCGGTTGCCGATCAGCGAACAGACGTGTTCGATGGGCGACATATCGGGAGAACAGGTGGGCCGTAAAGAATTGTGGCACGATGCGTGCCACGTGCAAGCGCGCATTGTCCTGTTGAAATGTGACGGCTGGCAGGTCCTGCAGGTAAGAGAGCACTACAGGCTCCAAAACGTCGGAGATGTAGCGTAGGCTGTGAGTGTACCGGCGATGCGTACCAGAAGGGGGCGGGTGTCTTATTCAACTGCATCTCAAACCATAACGCCAGGCGACAGACCGGTATGGCGATGCATAATGAAGGCGTCATACAGCCTCTCGCCACTGTGACGCTACACGAGGATCCGAACATTGAGGTGTTGCAGGAGGAAGCGGGATTCGTCGGAAAAGACAATGTCGAGCCATTCCGTATTCCAGGTAAGGTGTTTAATCGCCCACTGTCGCTGCACTAGCCGGTGGTGTAACGTTAATGGTAATCGGAGCAATGGACGCCGTGCAACAAGTTCCAGCTCCTGCAGACGATGTCGAACCGTACGTGCTGACGCAGGTTGTTGCGCAACACACCCATATTCCTGTGCTAACGTTCGTGACGTGGTGGTGGCAGCCGTCAATGCCAACCGCACAACATGCTGTCCTCCCGTTCAGTGGTGTGCCGTGACTGCGGCAATGGCTCACGTCGATCCGTCTGCCCCTCCTGCACCCACCGAATCCATACTCGCCTCACTGTGGCTGGATGTCGTCCCACTCGGGCGCCGATGTCTCGGTACGATAAACAGCTGTTGCGATAAGCCACTATTCGTCCTCTGTCGAACTACGAAACGTGCTGGAATAACTGCCGTATTCTGCGACAAGTTATCAGGAAGCTTCCCACGCACAGGTCCAGCAGCACAACACACTTCCAGTAGTTACACCACGCCTTCTGTGCAAAATTATTATAGTGCTAAGCGGTGGCGTGCCGGGCGCACACGAACTGCGTATGACCTGCAATGCTAATCGTTTGCATGTCCTCTCGCGATATTATATATATATATATCATCATCATCATCATCGTCAACCATTATCAATCCACTGCTGGACGAAAGTCTCCCCAAGTTTCCTCCACAACGGTCTGTCTTGTGCCAGTCTCCTCCATGTCACCCCTGCATACTTTCGAATTTCATCCACCCATCTCCCATGTGGTCTTCTTCTGGGTCTTTTCCTGTCCCTTGGAATCCAATCTAAAATTTCGGCTGTCCATCGATGATCTGTCCTTCTGGCAGTATGTCCAGCCCATTGCCATTTCAGGGATTTAACTCTGATCATGATGTCTTCCACTCTTGTCATTTTTCGGATCCACGAGTTCCTCTTCTTATCTCTCCTGGTCACACCAAGCATGCACCTCTCCATGCTTCTTTGAGTTGTCTGCAGCCTTTGTATGTCTCTTTTAGTTAAGGTCCACGTCTCCGCACCATACGTAAGCACTGGAAGGATGCATTGATCAAACACTTTTCTTTTAAGACATAATGGCATATTGCTCTTGAAAATTATGCTGTTTCTTCCAAAAGCTATCCAGGCAAGTTTTGTACGCCGATTAATTTCTTCATCAATGTGACCCTCACTTGATATCTGCTGTCCAAGATAAACGTACGTGTCTGTTATCTCCAGCTTTTCTCCATCAATCGATAAATCTTCATTTCTTGTAAAAGCATTGAACATCACTTTTGTCTTCTGAAAGTTCATTTTTAATCCCACTTCTTTACTCTTGTCAGCAAGTTCCTGGATCATACTCTGCAGCTCTGATGGGGTAGTTGCAAAAATGACTACGTCATCAGCAAAACGAAGGTGGGTTAGATAATCTCCATTAATATTTATCCCCTTGTTTTCACAGCTCAGTGACTGAAAAACACCCTCCAATGTGGCATTAAAGAGCTTCGGAGATATGGTGTCACCTTGTCTCACTCCCTTCCCAATTTTTACGTGTGTTGTATTTGCAAACAGCCTAATCTTTGCACTTGCATTTTCATAGATGTTATTAATAATATTAATGTATGCATCTTCAATACCGCAGGTTTTCAGAGCCATTGTAACTGCTGATGGTTTCACCGAATCAAAGGCTTTTTCATAATCGATAAAAGCCATGCACAATGGAAGTTCATATTCCCTCGCTCTTTCAATTAGTTCTCTCAGCACGTGGATATGATCTATTGTGCTGTAGCCACTCCTGAATCCAGCTTGTTCTCTCGGTTGAGCCATGTCCAGTGTTACCTTCAAGCGGTGTGAAAGAACTTTAGTGAAGATTTTATAAACTACTGATAGGAGGCTGATAGGTCTGTAGTTTCCGAGATCCTCAATGTCACCTTTCTTATGTAGCAGGATCATTGTAGCGGTGTTCCAATCCTCAGGAATCTTTCCTTCATTAAGGCATCGAGTGAAAATTTGGGCGAGTACTGTTTCGATTTCTCCACTTGCTTCTTGTATGATGTCTACAGTAATTCCATCTTCTCCTGGAGCTTTTCCTCGCTTCATGTTCTTGATTGCATGTGCAACTTCTGCTGGAAGGACTGGAGGAACTCTGGTACTGGTATCTTTCATGATGTCTGGAGTGCATGTATCATCCCTTTCATATAATTTGGAGTAGAAATCTTTCACTCTTGTCAAAATTTCGCCTCTATTTCTTGTTACAGAACCATCTTCTTTTCTCAGTGTCATAATCTGTATTCTTCCCTTACTGAGATGTCCCTTTGCTATCTTTAGGCTTTGGTTGTTTTCAATTGCTTTCCTCACTAGTTCACAGTTGAATTTCCTTACGTCTTCAGTGATACTTTTTCTTACTGTCTTGCATAGCTCTATATATTCCACTTTGGAAGTCACATCTTCCTTTAGTTGTCCTCATCTCTCTTCTTTTTTGCATCAACATTTTGGTTTTTCCTGATAATTTGTTCACATGCAACTTGTTCTTAGACCCAGTTAATTTTGTTGCTGTTTCCATAAGAGCTTTGGTTACTTTTCTGTTAACTTCAGAGATGTCCACTTCTTCCGATGTTAGGCCTTCTAAACCAGAGAACCTGTTCTTCAGTTCTAACTTGAAGGTATTATGGTGTTTTTTAAGGTTGGTTATGTCAATAGATTTTGTTTGTCCTATGAGCTTGCCACGTTCAAGTTTAGTGTTGAGGTGCATCTTACATCTCACCAATCTATGGTCACTACCTGTGTTGAACTTGTTTAGCTCACTGCAGTCTTCTATAACGAATTTTTTGTTACACATAATAAAATCAATTTCACTTGTCGTCCCATTTGGATGTCTCCATGTCCATTTCCTGTGTGGCTTTTTCTTGAAAAAGGAGTTCAAGATGAAAAACCCTTCTGCCTCTGCAAACTCAACGAGAGTATTTCCACGCTGGTTTCTGTTGCCATGACCGAATTTACCTACTAAAGTTTCATTCTGTTGCCGTTGCCCTATTTTTGCATTGAAATCTCCCATAATTATCTTCAAATGCTGCTTACCTTTATTATTTAGATGACAAATTTTATTTATAAAATTCTTCAATTTCTTCTTCAGGATGACTTGTGGTGGGTGCATAAGTTTGAATAATCTGAGGCTGGTATCTTTTCGAGAGTTTGATAACAAGTCGTGCAGCTCTGTCAGAGGAACTTTCAACTTCTACAACTTTGTCCTTCAGTTTCTTGTTTATTATAAATCCAACACCACTAGTTCTGCCAGTATCTGTCCCACGATAGTAGAAGAGATGTCCACTTTTCAGTTCGATGAGATCTTCTCCTTTTCTCCTTACCTCACTTAGCCCCACGATGTCCCACTTGATCCTTTGTAGTTCCTCTTCCAATTCAAGAAGCCTTGAATCAGAAGATAGGGAGCGTCCATTGTAAGTAGCCAAGGTCAGCATCAGATGGCAGCCTAGTCCGGTCCTCCGGGGATTCTTAGCACCCTCTGCCTTCATGTCGCACTGGCCGCTGCCTTGGCCAGGTACATTCCAGCTGCCGGAGACTGAGGGCCAAGATTTAAGTTGTGGAATCATTTTGGAGGGGTTTGGCCATAACTCACCACGCTGGCCAAGCGGGTTGGTGAGTGTGGGATAGCATTTCCTGTGATCCCGATGGTATAGTTATACCGCTATGGGCGGTCGTCAGAGCCCCTTTAGTGGGAACAGGATGCACCACGAGAAGGCGGGGTTGACATTTGTCAAGGAGAGGCTGTGATGTTACGCATCACCTGACCTTACATCCCATATATATATATATATATATATATATATATATATATATATATATATATATGAGACGACTCATTAAAATATTAGGTATTATTTAATATAACTCACTTGAGCTGTCTCAGTAAATGGACTTTTTATACAAGCTATTAATGAGATGATTTTCCAGTATGTACGTTTAAGCATGATAATAGTTCCGGTTAGTTTCTCTTTGTTTGTTATGAAGCTCTTTCAGATTTTGTGCATGGATTTTTCAGCTGTGGATTCAGAGAAAATGTTTCCTTCACAACTTTTCTGAATTATTGCCCATGATAATGCTCCAAGAAAAAATTAAGACGTAAAATTTAAAGTCAATTTCGACTTGAATTACAAAAGAGAAGCTATACCAGTACATACAAGTACATATCTTATTACCATTCTTACAATTTTGAGATCATAGGCTCGACATAAAACGTTTACTCAAATTAATGTGATTACAGTTTTCTGATATTTCCAGGCATAAAGGTCATACGAACCAACGTTCAGGTAAACATTTTGTTCCTAACGTAGTTAGTGTCTTACGGAGCAGCGATTAAATTTAAAAAAATATTAATTTGAAATATTAATAATTAGGTCACTGGAAGGATACACGAGTTGTGTTTTTAAGCTCCTAATAACTTCAGTGAAGGTAGAAGCTTTAAAATACATGTATTCTCAATTTGTAGAAGTGGAGTAGACCTGTTTTGTGCTTATTCCTCTGCAGAAGAACAGAGCAATGCCCGCCATAGAACTACTTGGCATTGCAAATTCGCAAGCTGCTTTGAATTCTTGCAATTTCGATGTGAGCGACTACTCACTTAAAGATTAGGCTTGTATACTGATGGGCATTATATTTCAGCTGCTTCTTTTACCTTATTATATCCAATTTTCTGCACATTTTACTGAAAGATAAGAGTCAGCATATTCAATGTTATCCAAATATAAAATTCTTCAAAATATAATTTCCTAAATTAGTTCATTAAATAGAGCCGTTTGTTTTATAAAATATAATGTTGTCTAACACAAATGTAACCATGTGATAAAAATTAAATAAGCAATGGATATCTTGTGAAATTCATTAGAAAGAACATAAATTCATTTAACAGTGTTAACAGTAGTTTTCTTTAAAGTAAAAAAAAATGGGACAGGGTTCTATATCTACGCCTATTAAACTCAGTTAAATTCGAAAATTAATGTCGAAAATGGAAATGTTTTCCCATAATGGAAATTATCTTCAATTCTTTGAATAAGATAAATTTTTGAACGACATAACAATGTATTTTCGCACTACAATAACTTAGAACAGGGTGGTCCATTTTCTACAACACTCAAGAACAACACCTCTAAAATTAATTTCTGGCTATTGCTAATATTTATTTCATTATACAATATTTGATTAAATTTGTATTAGAAGTATTGGTCTTGTTGTTCTTGCACGCGTTTGTTTACAGGAAAAAAACGATGTCAACAATTAGATTCAGAAAAAGAAAGCACTCAATTTTTTTCTTTTTCTTTCATGTAAATGCCCAGAGATTTCCCTAACTTAATCAATTATCCTCAAATGCCTGTAAACATATAATTTCTTTTAAAACGTGCTCATATATGTGCCCGCCAAAAAAAGAATGATAAGCACAGAATCCACGAGCTTGTCATGAACACATGAAGAAAGAACAAAACCAGAAATGCCGTGCTCATGAAGAAAAGCACACAGATAATTTGTTGTAGAGGGAGATTGAAGACTGCGGTGTCGAATGCGTTGGGTATGAGCGTCCTTGAACGTTTATTTATCGCGACCCTGTGATTTGTCTTCGTACGCGTTCTGTTAAATTCGTCGTTGCAAATAAAGGAGTCGGCCTTTGCTCAATGATAATTCTTTCGGTCTCAGTTTAGTTTAGTTTGTGTATTTGAACACCACTTCGCAGTGTGCAAAACCTATGTTTTATGATTTTTCTCAGAACGCCATAAGTGGCAAGAGCAAGATGTCAGTTAAAGACAAGAAACGCGATTTTTGGGATCGCTGGACGTGTCTGTTCATGCATCCTACGATCAAACACAATGTCTTGAGAGTATGCAAGTCGTTGGTTTGATGAAACAGTAAAATACCAGTCGACATTATGCCTCGAAGTACGGTAAAGTCAAAGATGAAACGAGAGAAGCTCTTGTTAAGGATCTTAAAAAGAAATTCAGCCGTCAGACGCAACTCTTTCACAAATTTACCTGCGATCAGGAAGCTCCTTGCAAAGCGTCATTTGTTGTCGCACAATCAGTTGAGCAACATCTGAAATCGTTTTGTGACGGTGAATTAGTGAAAACATGTGTTGTAAATGTGGCCAAAGCCTTCGAGGACGAAAAAACAGGAAAGCGTTTTGAAACAGTGCCCTTGTCACATCAAACGATGTAGCCCCGGACAGAATTTTTTTTCGAAATGTATTGGACAAAATGCATGAGGATCTTCTAAACACAGATAATATTTTTCAATTACCCTTGACGAGCGCACTGACGCGATAGGCACTGCACGTCGCTTAATATTGGACCGTTACGTGCGCAGCGAGTTCACTATTTCTGAGGAGCAATTTGACATCTACCCACTTCATGGTACGACAAAAGGAGAAGTTATCTTTAAAGAAGTTATAACCGTACTCCAGAAATCGTAGGTTTCAATAAGCAAAGTTATGTAGCAACACAAGGTGCACCACCAATGATGGGAAAATTTAGGGACTTCTATTTTTGCTTCAGAAGTACTGCGTCAACTATTCTTCCATTCACTGTGTCATCGATCAGGAATCATTTTCTGTCATCTAAGAGTGAATGACGCCATAAAGACCGTCTTAAGTTCACAAATAAGGTTCGAGGTGGAAATCGCTCACTCCATCATCGAAGGATACAGAGTTTTCTTGAACAGGATGCAATTTACGGAGATTTTTGGCTTGTCTCCAACATCCGCTAGCTTTTTTCAGGGAAATGTTTTAAATATCTTTTGTAGTCAAGATAGAGTTATTCTGCTCCTCACATCGAAATTAACTGTAGTTAATTCGCCCAGAAAAAGATGGTGGATTCTGAGTTTTTGGAAGACCTGGCTTTCTTAACCGATATCATGGATCACCTCAATACGCTCAGTAAGTCTCTTCACGGTACGAATCAAGACTTTTGTAAGCTGTACACTGAAAATGCTGAGTTTCAGCACAATCCCTTTTTGCTTAAGGAACAGTTAGAACGGCGCGAAATATTTTTGATTATTCTGCCTGATAAGAGATATATGCTGCACTTGGTGACTGTTGTTGATTTTAGCACCTATCAAAGCCATTTGGATATGTTGAAAAGTAATTTTGAAGCAGGATTTCATGACTTCGGTAGACTTCAACCCTCACACATGCTATTCAGCAATCCCAGAACGGCTAACATATCGCGTGTGAAACGCCGCTATCAGATGAAAATTTTAGAATTTCAGGCTACCTCATTTCTTACACAAAGGACTGACCCAGGTGATGAGTTCTTAAAATTATTTTCAAAGGAGTGGTTTCTATTGCTTCGCAATTTCGGTGTTTTATCGATGTTCGGCTCCACATAACGCTAGAAACAGGCGTTTTTAAAATATGAACTTGATAAAGTCAAAAACCAGAAACAACTTATCAGACAACTCACTCAAGAGTTGCCTACCGTTGTGAACAACCAAACTCAAAGCGGACATCGTCGAACGTGTGAAGAAATTTGAAGCTCGGACATCCCTTTGAAGTTTCCAGTAACAAAGGCGTGCTTTTTGCTCCTTTCGCATTTGCAAATAATGATGATACATGAACAAATATTTGTGTGATGTGTTGTTAGCAAAAGCGTTTACATCTGTTTTTGTATTAAATTTGTTTAAAAAATAAATTATATGAAACTTTTTATTGTGTATTTACGACATGGAAATTTAATTCAGTGCGTAGAACGCGGATTTTAAAAATTAATAAAAAATACATATTTATAAAATATGTATTTTCCTTTTATTAAATATATATTTTTCTTATGTATAATATGTATATTTTCTTATACATAATATGCACTTTTCTTACATACAATATGTATTTTTCTTATATGAAATCTTTTCATTGTGTATTTACAAATAGGAAATTAAATTCAAAGTGTCGCGCGTGTGTTTTGTGTCGAAGTTGTCTTGCGGTGGCCTCGATATAAAAAGTGGACCGCCCTGGTTTAGTTAGTCTAAATAGGAGTATCTGTAACTTATTGAAATATTTTATGCTGGAAAAAGCTGTTTATAGGCAATACACAAACCGCGTGCTGTTACGTTTCCCTTAAAATTAGCATCTGAAGCTGCAGTGAGAGAAATGTGTGTAGTGGAAAGTGCAGCAGCAGCGTCTAATGAACGCTAAGATTTTGGTTTTAGCGATTTTAAAATGGGTACTGCAGTCTTGAAGACAGAGCGCGAACATGAAAGAACTTCGATGGCAATTTTGAAAATATACGCCATGCCATAGCGTCAAATCCGTGCACGTACACAAAGAAACGTCCAAATGAGCCAGAACACACGAGCCCACGATTGTCCAAGAACTGCGCAAACTCTCCAGGAAGCACAGAAGCGGTCGACAAGTACCCCATGCATTAAATGATCCTCGAACTCAGCGACGTGTCCATATGTATCACCCATTAGTGGAAAATTCCCAGGAATAACTTTTCACAGTTGAAATGGAATAAAAATTGGAAATGTCTCCCGTATTTTGATATGAGAAAGCAATGGTTTAGATCCAGTCTCAAAAAGCGAATGACTTAAGCATAAAGTTATTATATGCGTATTGTAGAAGTTTGAGGACCTTGTTCATTGGGAGCAAGTTCTAGATGGCCGAGGAAATAATTTGCAGCTATACTCTGGCCAGTTTGAACGGATGTGTGCCGCTTTAAGCCGAAATTAACCCATGCTCTGTTTAACTGTAAACAATTTTCTTTTAACAGGATAAATCCTCATCATTTTGTGTGCGATCAACTTTGGAAAAAACACAGGTAGTATAGGGAATAAGCTGAAGTACCACTTTGCTTATAGTCCTGAACTTGGGCCTTCGAATGAACATTTCTTCCAGCCAATGGTAAAATTTCTACGTGGGAAACACTATGAGCAGTATTAGTCCTCAATGAAATAATAAAAAACAATTATGAGAGTAAACGCACAGAACACATGTTCATGAATGCGAAGAATTAAATTATATTTTTTAATTTACGCTTTCCAACCGTATGCTCAAGAATCATATATGCTCCAGCTTTGTCTGTCTGTCTGTCTAAATGCTCGAATTCGATGAAATTTTTGTATGTGGTAGGGGACCACCTGCGGGCGAACCCTATTTAAAATGGACGAAATGGGGTCAAAGGTCAGGACATAGGAGCGGGATCCGTTCCATTGCCCTTAAGCGTCATATCTCGTGTAAAAAAGGTGTTCGATTTGATGATATTTTAGTATGTGGTAGGGGACTACTTGGGGACGAACCATATTGAAAACGGACGAAATGGAGTCAAAGGTCAGGAAATAGGAGCGGGATCCATTCCATCGTCCTTATGCGTAATAACTTATGTAAAAAATGCTTCGATTGAGACAAACGTTTATCATGTTGTTCCGGAAATATACTTAACCGGTTCTGTTGAATATTATCGACATTGGGTCAAAGGTCAAGCCATTGGAGCGAGATTTATTCCACAACCATATTCCTCATAACTTGAGTAATAACTTGCGTAATGGTTTCTGGTATGTTGGAAAGCGTATCATAACCAATGCATTGCATGATTTTACTAACTTGTTTAATATTTAAATTGCTTGCTTGAGTTGAACTTTGAGCGTAATAAAAGGCAGATGATATGGAAGCCAAGATTTCTATAAGTTATTGTAGCAGTGAACGCTCTTTAACATTTGAATACTGATTTTTCCCAACTCAAAATTGTACATACTGGGATTTAATTACACAATTACAGGACAAATCTCTTTTGTGTAACCAGTCGTTGATATGTTTCAATGCTTTCTCGTGTGTCCTTCGTGTTAGTTGTGCATATAATCAGATGATTAGAAATAATAACTTCAATGCTCAAAACTTTATTCATAAGTCGCCTTACATTTGAAAGACTGCAAAATTACCGAAAAAGGTAGAAGTGAAAAGTTTATAACAGAATTGTACCCAAAAGCAAGACTTCATCAGAAAACTGGAAATTCCTAACTAGCGACAATCATGCCGTCGTTTGATCTCAGATACTCTTACTTCGGAAACGAAACTCCATAGCAGACATTACCATGTTCTAGTTCTGGCACGTCCACACTGAATTCCCAATTATAAATTTCAAGGCAAGTCGTTAGATTAAAAAGGACTTGGTTTGTAAATTGATTAACATATTTCTAAAAAGTGCTCAGATGTCAGGGCCTCTACAAAACTATGTTTTGCAAAATGGCGTAAATAAATGTACATATCTCAGAGAACTCCCTTAACCCCGTCACTCAATATGGCTCAAAGTAAGTAATTCTTTTTTACCTGACCTTCTGAAAAACAAATTTGCAGATGGCGACTATCAAATGCACATCCTTTTGCTCCGGCGCCGAATGATTTCTTAGGTAAAAAAAATTCTTTTATGGATTACCATAAAATAATTTTGACAACGATCAAAGGAGCTGAGATCCTACGTTTTACCCATAGTTCGTCCGACTGTTACTGATTCCCGTCGCATCACTCCTTATATCGACGGATCGCTGCATACGTCATGTCGTTTCCGTTTACAGAGCAGCCCACAGCACCACATTTTCATAACGCCAGCTGTCTCTAATTCAATTGCTCTTCAGTGTACAGTAATGCTACATCAGAAAGTAATTGCAGGATCATCTTGGAAATTCGTATTTATGTATCGACAATTGGGTTATGTAAATTAATGCAGTTGAGAACTGAAATCTTCGTACAAAAGGGAGATAAAAGTGCAAAACGGCACGGCGTATCTAAGTTTAGTCTTTCCTATCTGTTCATGAACACCGCAGTACCGAAATGATCGAAATGGTGGAAACATGTGAAAAGAGTTATAGTGCCTGGGAAACTATAACCGAAAATCTACTCTGACAAGCACACCAGTACTTTACGCAACCATAAATGCAAATATGAAATATAATGTAACAACATACATTATATATAAATACAGGTATGTATATTGGTTTTTTTTTCGTGAAGAATATTTTACTCGTGAAAATGTCTTCCTCAATGAAAATAAACTTTGAAACATATAGCTGAGTTTCTCAGAAACACTTTTATACCGAAAGTTAACTTGTGAATCATGTTATTATTTGATTTCAACAACAAACTGAAATATGCGATTTAAAGTTTAGAATCGAATTTCTGACATTTAGTTTCTTAATTTTTTCTTAAATTCCAAATCATTATTTAAAATGATTTTTTTGTTCTTCTCCTTTGACTACTACGAATAAGTTTTAAATCAAAGTTTTAAAATATTTATAATTAATGTTTTTAATAAATTATTGAAAAATATTTTCGTGGCAAAGGAATCAGAATTAATATTACGGAAATCGGCACACATTGATATCCAACTTTTCCTCAAGCAATTTGGATGGTTTACTTTGTTACAATTTAACAATTTTCAGTTTATGTGGAACCAACTATAAACTTCGAAAATATATAAAAATTACAATATTCATTTGAAGTATTCACTGTGCAAAATTTCCTAGAGGTAAAGCATGGCTTTATGTATCCTAAAATATATTATATCTTTACAGTATCACTTCTTAAACAAGATGTTAAGAAGCAAACGAGTTTTGCATGCCTATATTTTACCTAGGGGGATCCCTAGGTAAAACTTCATGATCAGAATTTATAAGTAGACTTCTGGAAATTATTCTTTACTATAAGGAAAACTATATATTCATATAATTAGGCTTAGAAGCTCTGAAGGATTTATGGATGTGTTCGCTTAAATACCTATTTTGAAATATGTTATCTTTCGACAACATCCCTTTTTAAACAAGAAGATACAACAAATAAATTAATTCAAGTCTATTTCCCGTGGTAAAACGTCGTCAGCAAAAGAGAAAAATATGCGGTTCCTTTATAAATTTCTTTACTTTAAGAACATTCACATATTCCTATAATTATAATTTAAAGCTCTGAGGGATTTATGTCTGTGTTTACTGATCTGTAAAAAAAGAGGTTTTATTTAATTTTTATCCATTGCATCTATTTTGAAGCTTTGTCAAATCGGCGCCATTTTTTGGTTTCACAGATGCGCTTTGATACTGAGAAGACCGCTTAATAAGACAACTTCGACGAAGATCTGCATAATAAATATGAGCGTATACTGGAAGAATTTTGTCCTGTTAAAACACTTGACAATTTGCAAAACTGTACTCCACGGTTCTTTCCTAAGATCTACGACTCGAAATGTAGGGCCACATCAATACTATGAATTTGTAGGAAACTTGAAATAATTTATTTAGCATTCCAAATCAGTAGGCTGATGCTATTCATCATGGCGTTGAAAAACAAGGCTATGACTTAGACCACAAGGTAAGCAATCGGCATTTGCAAAATCCGTAGGTTAGACATGCCCAGTAAACTTTAGGAGAACGTTATGTTCTCAGATTTCCATAGCTCAACGAAAGCTGTTTTGTTTGCTGGAAATCATTTTGGCGTCTTATACATTTTCTCTTTCCTGAGACTGCTTATAGGGAAGCATTCCTGCTGTTATTGTTCTATCTCTCCTATCTGCAGATTTATGAAAAGCCTTGGACTGCATCTTCCTCTGCTTCACATCAAAATGCTGTTGCGTAGCAACATTTCAACCCAATGTCATGCATCCAACGAAGTTTCCACATGGCATCTTGACTTGTCCACCATAGAAAAATTAAAGGAGGACTGAGGTCCAGTCTTTAACCCAAATAATTTCAAATTGGTCAGGCAAAATTTCATCGTTTTTTATGCATCTCAGCTTCTTTCTTTATATTTTCTATGTGTATAGCTTAAATTCGAGCAACTGCAGCAATGAGTAACGATTCGTTGTTTTTTGAAAGCCGGCACATTAACTGTAACTGCGAGCACTTATGTGCGATTAAACACGAACTAACATTAAAATGCAAATTATCACCAACACGAGAAATAGCGAGCTATCATATAAAAATAAATCTGCTGTGGCTAGTTACTTACCGAATACATTTTATGCATATTCATTTTACGCGATACGATGTAGTTTCTCATTTATGATAGTGCAAACCCAAACTGAAAGCAGCAAGGCAATCACGCCGTTCTGCATTGCGTCCTAAGCATTTTCGATTAGATTACGGACGAAAGAACACGCAAGCAACTTCATTCATTAATATATGATGATCGATGTTCAACAGTTCATCAACATATGATGATCGATGAGGACGAACGCTATCCTCCATAAAAGTAAAAGAATTTCCCACACCACCTCGAAAGAGCGTAATGGGCTCTATAATGACCTCCTCATAATAACGGGGAGCATTCATTGACCATTTCGTCAACATTAGCAGCTCTATGCGCCTGTTACCCATAATCGCAGACCAGACCGTTGCTCCAACACTTTTGTAATGTTCAATTTCGATATTTTTGGCTGAACAGACAGCGAGGGTTTATCTCCTGATATATTTCCAGCAAGTGACAGACGATAACGAGAATCAACTGTCGTCTTTCAACAGAACATTGACTGATTGTTCTTCCCTCCATGTGGATTGACCACGACTCAAAATATAGCGAGTTGTTTTGCGTGTTGGGTTTAATGGAACATTCTGTACAGGTTTTCGAGCATACAATAGGAAATTGTTCAAATTTTGACACATTTTGGCGTAATTGGTTGGTACTCGTGCTTAATTGAACTTGTTTTGATGACTTGACAGCAATTATTCGGCGAGATCTTTTATCCTTTACAACAATATCTTGTGACCGTGCAGCTTTGCGTGGTCGACCAATACTGAACCTTCTGGTAACTATTCCATGTTCAGAAACAGAAAATGACTTCCATATCCATAATTCTACTCTCTGTGCAATTCCGAACTACTTCGCTACCTCTCTCGTTGTCCGCGCTTGTTCCAGTTTACCAACAGTTCGACCACGCATTAAATCATCCAGAAGAATTCTTTTGGATGTACTGCAAGTCACCAAAACAACAAAAAAAGGCAGATTCACAAGCTAATGCCTCCAAAACAAACAATTAAACCATTTCTTCCTACTCACGCTTCAGCTTTTATAGCAGGTCAGCAGTACAGCGCTGTCACGTGATTGTTAACAATTTGCATATAACCAAACACTCTCACAAAACTTGCTCTTACTTGTTTCAATAACGTCAGATTGCTTTAAAGCTAACCAATGGCTTGAGAGTTAGACATTTATCTATTTGTCGTTGATTTCAATTTTTGGAAATGAGTGTGATTTCCTGTGCTAAATTATTTTCTTCTTCTCACCTTCAAAATAATGTACAAAGAAACTTTTTAACACTATGTGAATTAGTCAAAAGAATGACGGCAATATTTTTTATATTAAAAATTCAATATATTTAAACAATATTTGATAACAAATGCAAAACTTAATGTCTTGTATTTGTATTTAGTTCTTTGAATTGTACAATAATGGCAAAAATGTACCCTTTTGAAATTTTCCTGTGTTGCAAATTTGCAGGCTTATAGGAAATGTTATTTTGTACCAAAGGCAAATGATTATATGTCAATGTAAAGAAGCTTTAATGCTGAACTCATTGCAAAAGACATAATGCAAATATATGCAGTACAAAACACGTTATGCAGGGAATACTGTAATCATGCTGAATATACTGCAAGGCAATTACGATTTCATTGTACCATCAGTATTTAGTGGTTAGCCTTTATTCTTTAAAACCGCATCACAGCGACGTCTCATTGAGCCAACAAATGTTTGAAGCTCTGCCTTCGTTATTACGTGGTGCCAGGAAGTAATTATTGCCTCAATTAATTGCCTTTCATTTGATGGATGCCTCATTCGTACAAAGCTTTTCAAGCGATGCAATAAATTTTCTGTCGGGTTCAGGTAAAGGCTGTTTCCTGGCCAGGTCAACAGTGGAATGGTCTTTGCTGTGAACCACTGATTGCATATTTGTACTGTAAGGCAGCGTGCTGAATCCTGCTGAAAAAATAATGGTGCATTGTTGGAAAAGTGATCCTTGATGGAAGGTAGCAGTTTTGGTTCCATGATAGCGTCAATGTATTTCTTGCGTTTAGCGTGAAGTCGTTTACATGAAGGCGGACAATATAATTTACTGCCATACATGCTCGAGTCATAACGCTTGTTGATTGCTTCACATTGACATCCGTGCAGTCAGGATGTAGCTCTTCTATTACTCTACGTCTCAGCTATTTTCGGCCATCATTATAAAATAAGGATATCTTACTTTCGTCACTCCAAATAACTTGCTTCCACTGATAGTCTGTCCATCCAATGCGTTATTTTGCCCACTGTGGTCGTTTCTTGCGCTGCTGTAGATATGGCCTCTTTCTCGGAATCATACCTCTTATTCCCATATTTGATGGTCTGCTTCTTGTCGATCTTGATCTGACAGAAACTACACTTAAACACAGTTCAGATCTGATAGTCTCAGATGAAATTTTTCTGTCCTTCAGACACAGTATTTTTAATCTTCTGTCATCTACAGCTTTTGTGCCCTTTTTTCGGTCTTTTCTTGGTTTCTTTTTCAAAACTTTGTTTCCTGAAAACATAAACAGCACGTTCGTACACCAGATGTTGTCACTGACCCACATACTTGCCTTGCAATTTCAGCATAAGAAAGATCCGATTCACGCAATAAAACAATTCTGCTTCTTTTCGTGGGTAACTAATCAACTCGTTCCTTTGGTGTCATGGATGTACTTATTATCTACACGTAAAATGTAAAGAAATACTAAAAATATTCACACAGTCTACAATTACGCTTCACTTACCCCGCTAACAGTCTTTCATCTACAGAACAAACAGCAAAACTGACTTTCCTCAACTTCTTCCAAGATGTATTGAAGCTACTGATCCCCAGAACAAGGACTGTGATTGGCCAGTAGGGTTTCCACTTGCAGTCCGCTTCTTAACTGTATCACACATGTGCTTCTTTTTTTAGACTAATATACGCATATTCTTTTCTGTACTGCATATATTTGCATTCTGTTTTTGTATTGGATTCAGCACTAAATTTTCTTTAAAGTGGCATAAATATTTGCATTTGGTGCAAAATATCATTTCTTATGAGCCTGCAAAGTTACAAAATATAAAACTTTCGAAACGTCTGGCACCACTGTATATCTGATGCCGGTACCTTTCTTGAGATTGCAAAGTCAGAATCATATCGTCGTGAAATCCACTTCTGAATTTCAGTGGCAACATGACCGGGTAAGTTGAGAAACACTTAATAATATGGATACACTATTCCGCTATTATTATTTTTATGAGTATAAAGCCTTCTTATTGGTATTACCAGTTTTTAATTTTTCCAAATTTCTTTCAAAAAAATCCTGTGGTTTAATGACATGTTGATACTACGAAATGAAGTATTTTTACCTAAAGTATCAAAATCTGCTAATTTGTTAGCTAACCAAAGATGTAGGTTATAAAGTTCATGTTCTACCTTTGAAATGTCCTTCCGAGTGTCATTAACAACAGCTCTAAGAATGACAAACAATGCAATGCACACTGCTTTTAATACTTTCTGAGTAGGTGTTAGGTTACATTTCAAGAATATAAAGTTCGGTAAGATGCGATTCTTTTTGCATCGTTGTAAGAAATTCAAATGGTTTAGTAATCCGAACTTTATTCTCACTTTCGAAAAACAATCAGTCGTACTTCTTAAAGTGGTCATGTCTTTTCAGGAACATTAGATGTACAACGTTCCCATAATTTACTTCAAGTAGAAAGTTGAATTTGAAGTAGCCAATAAGGATGTTAAAATGTCTTGCGATTAAGATGCACTTCTGTGCATAGTATACGTTTAAGTATACTTTTGTATTCAGTAATAGGTCACCGCTGGCTGAAATCAGACACTTACCAAACGGATCAACATTTTGAAATCATGTTGATTAATTTGATCATCGGTTAATCAAAGTAGCCATTCATCTGAGATATGTCTCGAAGGACATCCAAAATTAGTTCTTTCAGATCATTGTCGTATAATTAATGCAGCGGCTTCATCGTGCCAAAGTGAGCACAGAGGTATTCCGATTAACCGCAATCTAATGTATCCCTTAAAGCCTTAAAAAGTGTTTTTGAACCTGGGTGTTAAATACCAAAAATCTAACAATGTGTTTCCGTAGATGGCCAAACATTTAAAGAAGAACAGTGAAATTGCTTTAACGTTTGAATGCTACGTAAATTTAGTGAAACGGGTTGCGGTATGAGAATATCCTGTGCTTTGTCTTACAATTTTGTGATTTTCTCTTGCATGCTAATTCAGAGTTAATGCATATTGTTTTTAATTACATACATATCACAAATATATGGGCTGGACAATAAATTACTAAATTCGTATACAGAATTTTTAGCTTAAAACTCATTACTGATAGCAAACTAATTGTTAAGTTTTACTGTTTTACTCCATCTATATAGGTGTTTAGCAAAAATGAGATTGCTCTCGCTAAAATACATATGTAGTAAAGGCAAAAGTCTAAAATGTAAACACAAATCATGAGATCTCAATAATGTCTTTCCAAAATCGACTTCTAGATGCATAAACACCAGACTCAGTGTTCCTAAATTATAGTATAACTGTGACAAACAATTCATCAGCAAGCTTAGCGGAACTTTTCTATATGACATCCAAATATAAAACATGACCAAATATTTCTTGCAGTGTTTAAGCATAATTTTTTGAATTTTATTACAGAAAAAAACATAATTTGAATGGGAAGCTATTCTTACCTTGGGGTTAATTTCATGCACAAAACTTTGTTTATTGGTATTATATTTTACTGTACACTGTCCAAAACCTGAGAACGGACTAAATTTTTACTTGTATAAGAAAAAAAGAATTACATGAGTGAGGCTAATTTGGGAACGAACACATGAAAAGTCACAAATAATTGTTTATACAGAAAAAAACAAAGCTAACGTGCATGAAAGCCAAACATCATGACCAATGCGAGCACACATTTTAAAGCATGATGAGAAGCATTTGAGATCGCGTTGGCATTCTCTTGGCTGTGATAGATAGATCATCTGGTGTCAGTTGATAAATTGCTTCGTCATTATACAAAACAAACTGTCTCATGATCTTTGGTTTTTCATTCCTATCACAGGGTAAACTTCAGCGGAGAATTGTTCACGACCGAAGCACGAGCTGAACAAGGAAAATATTTTAAGGACAATAGAGCAGTATCCCACACCTATACTTTTTTGACGGTATTTCAGGCTCGTGCAAAGATTGGAATGTTCCATGCGATATTGTTTCCTAAGATATTTGACATGCTGCCTATAGGTAACGCTGTATCTACATTCTATATGATCTGTTGTCCGACTGGCTTCTTTTATCTGCCAGGATTTTCGTCCAAAAGAAATTATGTGTTCCAAATTTTGGATCATTTTGCGCAGACCATACGTAGTCAGAGGCCCAGTTTTAGAACGTTAATGTTGTGAATGTACACAGCGCAGTTAAGGCACAGCTTTTGTGTTTTTGGGAAGATAATATTGAGTGATGTTAACGAACATTTGGGGATAATAACGTTGCACATTGATATGTGGACCTCATACCTCCAGCGACAGCACATATTACTTAAATAATTGCTTTTCCAGGAGCTTAGATTTGCGCTTTCCGTATTATGAACACTAATAATAACAACATTTGGACCTCTGCGGTAAGTACAACCCATGACTTCAGCACAACTGAAAAATTGTGCAGCAGCGTCCCTGAACCAATTTTTGTTTTCCCATTAAACAGCATTTCATCGCTTTATGATTGCTCTTATCAAATTTGAATACTTTACGATGAATAGTTTAACTGTAATATTCTTAGAAATGTGAACTTGAATTATGGACGCGCCGTATATATAGATATTAACTGAAACCAACAAACAACGAGAACGTGGAGACGGTCATAGTCAAGGAAGCTGACGAGCAGATTATTATTACCTACTTTAGATTTTACTTTTGATAAACTACATACTCATATCCTGATATATATTAATAGTACTACAAAAAGCAATCCATATTTTGAGTGCAGCCTTTTTTTTTTGCTTTTTAAGTTGCTCATATTTGTTAAATTTTCAACAAAATGTTGTCTTGTTCAAACAAGTGAAATATTTTATTGTCTATTCAGAACTCACAAAGATTTTTGTTGATGAGTTATTCCCAGGAATATGTAAAAAAAGCTATTTATAATAAATATTTCAGTTCATTTTTCTTTTCTTAATTGATGGACTTCTTCCTGAAAGTTAGTGTTACAGCCACCAATGTCATTAGACAGGTGTGGAAACCCTCTATTCATTACCTAATTGGGTAGTGTAGAGATTCTTGGATGCATGTCGAAAATGCGATCGGGATATGTGCTGTTGAAACAGTGATAGTAGTTTGGCAGATATTAATTCCAAGATATACGAATATAACGGAGTTTCTACATTAAATTTCGTTTTCTGTTTGGACAACAAACACCTGATTCTCTCATCTGTTTAACTCATGGGGTATACGTTTATGACACAAAAAGGTGTGTATTAAAGCACAATAGGTTTAACACATGTTTATTCTTCGGCATGGAAAATGTTAAAGCAAAAGATTGGGTTTACCGTTTAAGATGCAACCTGACCATTTTTACGTTTACTGCAGTGAAGGACTTTGTTATGTAATATAACATCCCCCTCCACACGGTCGTCGCGCAAATACCTTCACCATAAAGATATTTTCTTCGTGTGCACTCTCCGTAAGTGGAAATGTTAGCAGTGCCTAGACGACGATAATTGCCACTTCACCGTAGCTTTGAGGAATAAAAACCATGACTGGGAAACATATACTTTTACTTTACACGCCTTCTCTCTTACTATAAATTTAATGCTAGACAAAAGATAACATCCAATAAATACGTATGTGGTGCTTAAAATAAAGATACTTCTATGTTTACCTAAAATTCTCTCTAACAGTTATAACACATTTGTAGAGAAGTAGTTTCCAGCGGATATTTTATGTTCAACGCAGCACCGTACGTTAAGGTAACTATTTCATTCCAAATTGAAAAATAATTAATCGCCATCTAACCACGCTAAAATTTGAACAACTCTCTGTGCGTTCAACTTTTAAAGCGAGGCACTTGATCTCAAATTTAGTTTTAGATGAAAATAACTTTCATATCATCATCATCATCATTGTCAACCATTATCAATCCACTGCTGGACGAAGGTCTCCCCAAGTTTCCTCCACAACGGTCTGTCTTGTGCCAGTCTCCTCCATGTCACTCCCGCATACTTTCGAATTTCATCCACCCATCTCCCATGTGGTCTTCTTCTGGGTCTTTTCCTGTCCCTTGGAATCCAATCTAAAATTTCGGCTGTCCATCGATGGTCTGTCCTTCTGGCAGTATGTCCAGCCCATTGCCATTTCAGGGATTTAACTCTGATCATGATGTCTTCCAGTCTTGTCATTTTTCGGATCCACGTGTTCCTCTTCTTATCTCTCCTGGTTACACCAAGCATGCACCTCTCCATGCTTCTTTGAGTTGTCTGCAGCCTTTGTATGTCTCTTTTAGCTAAGGTCCACGTCTCTGCACCATACGTAAGCACTGGAAGGATGCATTGATCAAACACTTTTCTTTTAAGACATAATGGCATATTGCTCTTGAAAATTATGCTGTTTCTTCCAAAAAGCTCTCCAGGCAAGTTTCGTACGCCGATTAATTTCTTCACCAATGTGACCCTCACTTGATATCTGCTGTCCAAGATAAACGTACGTGTCTGTTATCTCCAGCTTTTCTCCATCAATCGATAAATCTTCATTTCTTGTAAAAGCATTGAACATCACTTTTGTCTTCTGAAAGTTCATTTTTAATCCCACTTCTTTACTCTTGTCAGCAAGTTCCTGGATCATACTCTGTAGCTCTGATGGGGTAGTTGCAAAAATGACTACGTCATCAGCAAAACGAAGGTGGGTTAGATAATCTCCATTAATCTTTATCCCCTTGGTTTCCCAGCTCAGTGACTGAAAAACACCCTCCAATGTGGCATTAAAGAGCTTCGGAGATATGGTGTCACCTTGTCTCACTCCTTTTCCAATTTTTATGTGTGTTGTATTTTCAAACAGCCTAATCTTTGCACTTGCATTTTCATAGATGTTATTAATAATATTAATGTATGCATCTTCAATACCGCAGGTTTTCAGAGCCATTGTAACTGCTGATGGTTTCACCGAATCAAAGGCTTTTTCATAATCGATAAAAGCCATGCACAATGGAAGTTCATATTCCCTCGCTCTTTCAATTAGTTCTCTCAGTACGTGGATATGATCTATTGTGCTGTAGCCACTCCTGAATCCAGCTTGTTCTCTCGGTTGAGCCATGTCCAGTGTCACCTTCAAGCGGTGTGAAAGAACTTTAGTGAAGATTTTATAAACTACTGATAGGAGGCTGATAGGTCTGTAGTTTCCGAGATCCTCAATGTCACCTTTCTTATGTAGCAGCAGGATCATTGTAGCGGTGTTCCAATCCTCAGGAATCTTTCCTTCATTAAGGCATCGAGTGAAAATTTGGGCGAGTACTGCTTCGATTTCTCCACTTGCTTCTTGCATGATGTCTACAGTAATTCCATCTTCTCCTGGAGCTTTTCCCCGCTTCATGTTCTTGATTGCATGTGCAACTTCTGCTGGAAGGACTGGAGGAACTCTGGTACTGGTATCTTTCATGGTGTCTGGAGTACATGTATCATCCCTTTCATATAATTTGGAGTAGAAATCTTTCACTCTTGTCAAAATTTCGCCTCTATTTCTTGTTACAGAACCATCTTCTTTTCTCCAGTGCCATAATCTGTTTTCTTCCCTTACTGAGATGTCCCTTTGCTATCTTTAGGCTTTGGTTGTTTTCAATTGCTTTCCTCACTAGTTCACAGTTGAATTTTCTTACGTCTTCAGTGATACTTTTTCGTACTGTCTTGCATAGCTCTATATATTCCACTTTGGAAGTCACATCTTCTTTAGTTGTCCTCATCTCTCTTCTTTTGCATCAACAATTTCGTTTTTCCTGATAATTTATTTACATGCAACTTGTTCTTAGACCCAGCTAATTTTGTTGCTGTTTCCATAAGAGCTTTGGTTACTTTTCTGTTAACTTCAGAGATGTCCACTTCTTCCGATGTTAGGCCTTCTAAAGCAGAAAACCTGTTCTTCAGTTCCAACTTGAAGGTATTATGGTGTTTTTTAAGGTTGGTTATGTCAATACATTTTGTTTGTCTTATGAGCTTGCCACGTTCAAGTTTAGTGTTGAGGTGCATCTTACATCTCACCAATCTATGGTCACTACCTGTGTTGAACTTGTTTAGCACACTGCAGTCTTCTATGACGCATTTTTTGTTACACATAATAAAATCAATTTCACTTGTCGTCCCATTTGGATGTCTCCATGTCCATTTCCTGTGTGGCTTTTTCTTGAAGAAGGAGTTCAAGATGAAAAACCCTTCTGCCTCTGCAAACTCAACGAGAGTATTTCCACGCTGGTTTCTTTTGCCGTGACCGAATTTACCTACTGAAGTTTCATTCTGTTGCCGTTGCCCTATTTTTGCATTGAAATCTCCCATAATTATTTTCAAGTGCTGCTTACCTTTATTATTTAGATGACAAATTTCCTCATAAAATTCTTCAATTTCTTCTTCAGGATGACTTGTGGTGGGTGCATAAGTTTGAATAATCTGAGCCTGGTATCTTCTCGAGAGTTGGATAACGAGTCGTGCAGCTCTGTCAGAGGAACTTTCAACTTCTACCACTTTATCCTTCAGTTTCTTGTTTATTATAAATCCAACACCACTAGTTCTGCCAGTATCTGTCCCACGATAGTAGAAGAGATGTCCACTTTTCAGTTCGATGAGATCTTCTCCTTTTCTCCTTACCTCACTTAGCCCCACGATGTCCCACTTGATCCTTTGTAGTTCCTCTTCCAATTCAAGAAGCCTTGAATCAGAAGATAGGGAGCGTCCATTGTACGTAGCCAAGGTCAGCATCAGATGGCAGCCTAGTCCGGTCCTCCGGGGATTCTTAGCACCTCTGCCTTCATGTCGCACTGGCCGCTGCCTTGGCCAGGTACATTCCAGCTGCCGGAGACTGAGGGCCAAGATTTAAGTTGTGGAGTCATTTTGGAGGGGTTTGGCCATAACTCACCACGCTGGCCAAGCGGGTTGGTGAGTGTGGGATAGAATTTCCTCTAATCCCGATGGTATAGTTATACCGCTATGGGCGGTCGTCAGAGCCCCTTTAGTGGGAACAGGATGCACCACGAGAAGGCGGGGTTGACATTTGTCAAGGAGAGGCTGTGATGTTACGCATCACCTGACCTTACATCCCATATATTAACTTTCATATATTAAGCCAGAAATCCGGGATATGCAGGAATGTGTGCTGATGTGCTGTCATCTATATGCTAGGGAGTGAGATGACAACAAATGAGGTTTGTATCGATCTGTAAGACATTACTGAGTTGACTATACCTTAAAAGTATGTTCAGTTAATTTAACTCAGTCTTTTCTCCAAAATATGTATTCCGAAGAAAATGTTTTGAGTTCGCCGTGAATGAGAACCTTTTTTTCTGGCAGCATAAATCAAGTACGTTTATTTCTTCCCAGCTCCAAGAAATCCGTTATCTAATTCGTCCGGGTCACTCGATCAATGAGATAACGAGGGTTAGAGGGATTCCTATCCTAGCTGGAGACCATAGTATTGCAGCCAACTGCACTTCCGAATTAACAGAACCTCATAGTATTTCGATATTTAAACTGTGATATTGCAGTACTTTTCTTCATATAATGCCCAAATTGTGAAGTTAAGGAGAAGCAAAAACCATTGCTACGTCTAATCATTAACAGCTCTAAACACACAGGCCGTGAAATTCGGGAAAACGTATCACCGTAAATTCCATCACACGATGCATATCCCGAAACGTTATTTTGCACACAAATTTATTATTCGCAAGATTACCCAGTAGGCCAAAAAATAAGGGAGAAATTATCTTATTAAAATAATCTGCCAGTTTTGAATGCTTTTCTCTTACTCATATCTCCCTAAAAACAAAACTTGTTAGTTTCTTCATCACCGCATTTACTTAGATAAATTTCATAATTCCTTAGTTTGAGCTGCGGCACCCAGAAAAGTGTGTGACGGTAAGTTTCACACAGCACATGATTTTCCCCGAAAGCAAATTATATAAGTTTCGTTGCATTGTATTTTCTATCAAAACGCTCTTACGTAAAAGAAAATTACCCACCTTTCCAACTGTTAGACCTACATCTTGGTACGTTTTCCAGTTATCAACGCATTGTTGATAATTTTCAAATACACGATCTCTCTTGACAAGCACAGAGCGGATTGTTTAAAGCTCAAAGTGCCTCGAAAACATTATTTACTTAAAGTGATGCAAAATCTATGTCGATGTATCATCTGCTGAACCTAAATTTATAACCCTTTTAATAGATAATTCGCGGATTATATGACGAAAAACGTTATATATAGTTTTGCTACGCTTTCACTCACTCTTCCGCGCTGGGGGTCGGTAACACAGGACACAATCCAGTCACTTCACTGCAGCGTGCTATTCTACATCGACAGTGTGGGAGATATGTAATTATGACAAAAAACAGAGTGAGGTATTTTACGAAAATAACAGTATCCCGGTGAATTGCAATTTACACTGCTGGCCACCCAAAATGCAACACCAAGAAGGAAACATCCGATTGACCTGAAATTCGCAGCATGCATCGCCCGCGAGAAGACATGGGAACAATTAGCTTTGCAGGGCATATACAATTCATGTACACCCGGCACGCAACCGAGAAGCACTATAGGAAGGTTGCACAGAAGGCGGGGTGTAAGTGGTGGAAGTGTGTTGTGATGCCGAACCTGTGCGTGGAAAGCATCCTGATGCCTCGTCGCAGAATATGGCAGTCATTTCAGCACGTTTCGGAGTTCGACAGAGGACGATCAGTGGCTTATCGCGACAGGTGTTTATCGTACCAAGGCATCAGCGCCCGTTTGGGACGACATCCAGCCACAGTGAGGCGAGTATGGATTCGGTGGTTGCAGGAGGCACGTACGGACCGACGTGAGGAATTGCCGAAGCCGCTGCGCACCACCGAACGATAGGACGGGCATGTTGTGCGGCAGGCATTCACGGCTCGCACCGCCACATTACGATCGTTAGCGCTGGAATAAGGATGTGTTGCGCAAGAACATGTATCAGCACGTACCATTCGATGTCGTCTGTAGGAGCGGCGACTTGTCTCACGGCGCCCATTGCTCCGATTACTATTGACGTTACACCACTGGTGAGTGCGGCGGCAGTGAGCCGTTGAACACCGCACCTGGACTACGGAATGGCACGACATTGTCTTCTCCGACGAACCCCGCTTCTGCGTGCAACAACACGAAGTTCGAATCCGCGTGTGGCAGCACCGCGGCGAGAGACTGTATGACGCCTGCATTATGCATTGCCATACCGGTCCGTCGCTTTGCGTTTTGGTTTGGGGCGCAATTGGATATGACACCCGCACCCCTCTGGTACGAATTGCCGGTACACGCAACAGCCACCGCTACATCTCCGACGTTTTGGAACCTGTAGTCCTCCCTTACTAGCAGGACCGGCCAGCGGTAACTGTTCAACAGGACAATGCGCACCCGCAAGTGGCACGCAACATGCAGCAATTTTTCACGGCCTACCAGGGGTCACTGCTGCCATGGTCCTCCTGTTCTCCCGATATGTCGCCCATCGAACACGTCTGGTCGCTGATCGGCAACCCAGTGGCTCGGCAAGCACCACCCCCGACTGCTCCTGATGAACTGTGGCTACGTGTGAAATCAGCCTGGACCGACGCACCCAAACCCACATCCAAAGCCTCTTTCGTTCGATGCCGCGGCGTGTAGCGGCTGTTATTGCCAGCCATGGGGGCCACACGAACTATTGATGTCTGCGTGTTCTGTAAGTCGCACGGGCCTGTAAGCTGAATCGTTTCATCTTTGTATCTGTTGTTATGTGTCCAGCAAATAATGCTTTGCTATCTCGTGTCCTTCCTGGTGTTACATTTTGTGCTTCCAGCAGTGTATAAACGGAACAAATAACTATAAAAAGAAAAATTAGATGAATATAATTTTAGTTTACATGATAGCAAGGCAACAATTTCATATTCTTCCACAAATTTATGTAAGTGATTATTCTGCAAAAAGGTAAACTCACCTTCCCTCTTTCAAGACTGAAACCCCTTTTGCAGTTTTTGTGCATAATACAAATTTCTGCCTTTAATGGAACTATAGATACTTTACTTATAGGATAATTAAATTGCAGCGGATTTGCAGTTTGGCTGATTGATCCTAGCAAAAATAAATAAAAAGTGAAATACACGGAAGAGCCGAAATGTTGTGACCAGCATGTCTTTAGGCAAACCGAAGCAACTGCTCGCAAACAACGGCGAGTGTGAAGCCCATTAAACGGTATAAAGAGCACCTGACACTGTGTTCTGATAATTAGTGTTATTCTTGTTCTTCAGATGAGTATGACAGCGAACGACAGCAAGTTTGGCAAAGGTCAACTTGTAAAGACCAGGCGATCGAAACGGAGCATTTCCGAGACAGCAAACTTTGCGAGGTACTTACGCTCTGTTGTGACTGGTACCTTCAAATAGACGTTCTAAGAGGGAAACATTACGACCCAAATGTAATGTGCAGGCTGACCACCTTTTCTTGATAATAGAAGTAAAGGAAAGCTATCCCATATGGTAATAACTAATAGAAAAGTTACAGTGGCGAAACATGCTGCACATTTCAATGCTGGTGACGGAAGTAACATGTCGCAACAAACAACAGAACCTGCGGAGCTGCGCGCAGCTGAAATTTCCCATGCTGAAATCGGTTCATCAAGGAAAGCACCTGCAAAAGCACGCGTGTTAAATGGTCCTTGAATCATGCGGTGAAGGTTGACTGGTTAGAAGAATATCTTCTAATTGTACCTTTGTGTAGTAGCATCGTGTGCGTCAGTTACATGTGGAAAGTTTGGTACCAGGCTGCACCGTGGGAGAGAAACATAGCTGTGAAGAAAGCATAATGCTTTAGGCAATGTTTTGCTGGGAAATTCTGGATCCGGTCATTTATGTGCCGACAAAGGATGACTTCTACGACCAACCTGCATAACATTTTGAGACCAATCACATCCTTTCACAGCCATAGAATATTCCTCTAGTACTGTCTTCTTTCAGCAGATATTGTGCTATAGCACAATACTAGGATTGTTCAAGAATGGTTCGCGTAACATCAGAAAGATTTTCAAAAATAAATTGACTTCCAAATTCGCAGATGTCATCCCAATCGAGCACCTCTTTTCGTGTTGACAGAGAAAATATGATCTACGGTGGCTCAAATATGTTACAAACAAGAGTTAAAGGACATGCTGTTACCAGATAACACAAGACTCCTACAGATGTCTTGTAGCTTCTATGCCTACTAAAGAAATAGCTATTTTTTCCGGCAAGTGGAGATAATTGTCATATTAGGCATGTGGCCAGAATGTTTCGGCTTTTCGGTGTGTGAAATAACACTTCGTTTTACTGGATAGCTCTTGTAATTCACTATAGCTACTTTACTTATGTTTCTGTGTTCAGTTCTCGAGAGCGTTTGTGCAACGAAATATTTAGAAAGAAGTATTTAAGGAAGTTTACTGCAAAATTACAAACATTACAAGTGTTTTTTTTTTTAAATCAGGCATGTGTTTAATTATTGAAAATCAAAAATGTTTGCAAAAACGGGCATTTCGTGCCGCTCCTGCTCTAAATCTACCATTCAGTAGAGAGACGGGCCATGTTTTCGAGATGTTCTTTAGAATTATTTCAAAACTGGTACGTTCTCTCATGTAGAGATCTGACTAAGCTCGAAGAACGTTTGGAATGCAAACCATTTTGAGACAAATCAGGAACTGAGTTTCGGAGCGGAGTAGTACGCGACGCAAAATATATCTGGTAGCAGCAACAAAGAGGAATGAAGAAAACATACTTGAAATGGTTTCTAAAGATTTTCTTTGACGAAATTGCTACGAAATATTTCACTGGGAAAAAAATCTCTCTCTACAACCGTTCAACTCAAGATTCAACTGGCTGACCTAATGAGATGAAACACGCCATTTTCTTTACGCATAAATCTTCCAAAATCCCTCAGCGCCTTTGCGTGTTCTACTACTCCCGTGCAGAAAAACACTTCTCTTTTAGTTATTTTCACTCCATGAAATCCTTAATTATTAAACTTCGTATTTATTCGGATTTAACATAATGAGTGCCCTTGCATGGAGAAACAATCCTCACTGGATTTGCAAACTAACAAAAACTTCAATAAACATATCAGAAACGATATCCACAGAAAGGTTTCGAATGCACATTAATAAAAAGTCAAAATCTACAAAGCGCGTACAAAAGAGATTATGTCGATGTCCACACTGTGTTGCCCATGGGCTTCTTCACAAACAAGGAATAATAGATGGCATTCGAATGAACGTTAATCTGAATAAATAAGCTTAAGATGCAGCGAATGAATTAGAGAGAATATTTACGATTCAAGTATTCCCAGCTCACGTAATGTTTCTGCTTATTTGCGCCTCATGTTTGTTGCAAGCAGCGTTTTGCCGTTAGGACGATTAGTGTAATTTGCGGAACACTATGACCAAAACTCAAACGCTCCTATGTTTCCGAAACATTGCTAAGGCACCAATCGGTGTTTTCGTAATGAAGCATTATTAAAAGAGTTAACGAAACTACAAGGCTTTAACAGATTATATAAATTAGGTTTCAAGAATATTACTGAACACAATTTGTTTCATATAAAAAAAAATGTGCCATTTCATATTTAAAAAAGTTTGTAACATATATTTTTTATTGTATCGTTAGAAACATCTATCTGCATGATATGGTAAACATTTCCACTTGTGGGTTATCCTGTAAATGAAATTTTCTGGTGTATTTCAGGGGGAAAGCAAACTGACAGCACGGTCGTCGGCTGTTGTGCCCCGTTTGCGGCATGGTCCATCTGCTGTCGAAGATGACCATCAGCACATCTCCATTAAATTTCATATTTATTTGCCGAGCTAGCGCCCATCTTCTTGTTTACACGCTCCAGATATTCTATCTTAAACTTTCCGACCTGTAACATATTTTTATCCACAGATGAGACGAATACGGGACTATTTTGCTTACTTCTCTACTCCCAGTAAAACTGTATTGCACCTGCACGTAAAAATTTCAGTGTGATGGCCGTTTAGCTCATTCTTGCAACGCCACTTGTTTATACCACCGACAATCATGCCACACCGAAAGTCATTCAAATTTTTTATTTTACTTATTCCTACTATTATTTGAAAGCTATCTAATACCAAAGAGATGACTAGACTGAGGAATACAGAAAATCACCCGTACGCGCCATCTAAAGCGTTGGAGTGAGCCATGCATGAGACGAAACCAGGAATAAACTCACATTTCACGGTGTATTGTAAGTAAATGTACTCATATTAATTATTTGATTAATTCCCAAATTAATGCATGTGTGGCTACATATTTTAAAATATTTTAATTTCAGTTTGTTTTAAAGACTTTACTTAAAATGATATATTTTAGTTTGAGTGTTTTAGCAGAAAATAGAATGGTGGAAAAATTCATGATATATATTCACCAATAGAATTTTATTAACTAACTATCCATGAAAGTTTGGCTTTGAATTATTACACACAGTACACAATTGTACAGGGCTTTACAATCAGGTTAGTTTTCCAGTATTTATAATATATATTAATATTAGCATTATACAGTATACTAAAATCGTATTTAATCTTTTGATTACCAGCAATTTCTTTAGAACATAATTTATACATATGAACAGCCCAATTAAGTAAATTTACTTGGACAAAAAGAAATTGTTAATCTCAAAGTTCAGGATGGTACTAATTGATATAAGGTTTAATAGACAATGAATCACTTAAAAGCATATTTTTATTTTCAAAAACGTCAATGTATTATCTCTGTCTGAATCCAAAATATGAAAAGCTCATTTTCTTTTGTTTATATGCTCAAATCGGAAGAATGGCCGCTTTGCAGTAGGTAGCCGGTTCCCAAATTTCTTGCTTTGCGACATTTTTTTTTTAGATCATTACATTCATAAGAAAAGGGTAAATATTTGTTTCTTGTTATTCAAAGAAGTGGGTTTATTTCACATACTCGATTTGTATGAGATATTGACCTATGAGTACGAGAATTACACGCATTTTACGATATTTTTTTGGAAATATTGGATTGGTGCGAAAGAAATGTTCGGTAAAGGACCAGCACATGTTGGCTACGTGTCCGTCCTTTAGTGTTGCACGCCAGTGTATTATCCATGTTGAGAGAAAATTCCTGTAAAAATTGAATGTTTCAAAATAAATCCTTTTTTCGGATAATTTCAAATAAATGCGTACTACACATACTTTCCATTATTCCATATGCAGGTACTATAATTTTATGCATGAACTGTTCTTTTACATATGCATTTTCTGTTTTTATCGCATTTAAGATTCGATGTTATTTACATATATGATCTACTTTCGTGTTTCAAGTAAATGTCGGTTATGTGTTTTTTTAATAGGCCAATTTTGTCAAGTACTTCAAATAAGGTCCCCATCTTTTAGGGAACAAAATATCCGGCGCCCATGATGACGCTTATATTTGTGTATATGTAAACCAATTTTACAACTTTCAACCGCATATTCGAACGTACGCTGCAGTTTCAGTAGTTTTATTTCATTTTTCTTAATTTGCTAAGCTATCCTCAAAGACAGATGAAGCTTTGCAGTAAAATAGTTTTAATTTAAACCATATCTATTTTTCGAAAAGCAAATTTATGAAAATTGACGTATATCACATTACACAATACGAAGACCATCATATTTAAATAAAAGTAACAAAATTCAAAATAAGCGATTGAGAAAATCGAAGGGTGCAAACTATGGAGTTAAAATATCATACCACTGTTTTTTAAAGCTGTAAATATTTTGAAATTAAAAAAAAACACTTTAATTTCAATGAGCTCATTTTTAGATGTCTACATTCACTGCAGTCAATTTTATTCTAAGAAAAACTCTGATTTCTCACCGTTTATTAATTTATTTTTATAATATGATATATTTACCAACCACCTCAATATCGTTTTTTAAATGATTCATGCACTTTACGTGTATCAGGAACACCAAACAAAGGCCATGGCTCTTTTCACGTTAATAAGTGAGCACAGTTAAAGTTATCATCGGCCGCCACCGGGAACCCAACCCAAGGTATTTCAATTACGCGAAGGACATGCTACCACTGCACCACATCGGCCTCAAATAATGCTGCATCATTAACGCGGTTAAAAAATAAGACTCCTTAAATTTACAATGCCATGAGATTCTGAATAAATTAAAAAGGGAAAACAACCTACCAATTAAGGTCTTGAATCTCATTTTGAAAAGGTGTGATGAAGAATGTTGCTACCACGAGGTACTTAAATTCAGTGATAATTCTGAAACATCATATAGTACTTCTTTTGAGGGCCAAATAGTCGCGACATCGGTAATATATACATTTTTTTTTTTTTTTTTATTGGAGGTTTAACGACCACCGTGAGCAACTCAATGGGCTATAAGCAGTCGCCCGTCCCTAATTTAGAGTCACTGGTTCCAGGGAAGGGAGAGAACCAGTGCCGTAAGACAAACACAACATCCATGCCTCACCGGGATTCGAACCCGGACCCCGTTCGGACGAATGATCAGAGGCCATCGCTTAGACCACTGCGCCACCGGGGCGGCCAATATATACATTAAGAGAGCACTTGTGAAAAATATTATGCAAAAAATCAGTGCTAATTGTTCATGTGAACTATAGACGCAAAACGTTATCCGTTTGGTTTGCAAGTTATAAGTACTGTGACTGCAATCATGCAGAACTGTTGACGTCATTGTCAAGCATTTAATAAGTCCAAACTTGGGCATACGTGTTTGTTTATAGGTCTGAGTAAAAATAAATATTAAGTTAAAATTCTAAAAATTTTGAACATGTAGGCTACATAAAATATCGAGAGGAGACATATACCGGTATTGTACATCACTCAATGCCAAATTTATCTGATATTTGTAATTAACGTGACAAAGATATCACAACATGACTCTATGTCAGAGGTTCTCAAAGAATGTTCCTCGAAGACTTTGCAAACGCTCCGTGACGCTTTCCGAGAAATTTCCCTCGTGACACCGGCATATTCGACAAATAAAACACACTGGCAAATTTCGCGTAATTCCTCGGATGTCTAATACAATGAGTGTACATATTGCTTCCTTCAAAGCATGTACCAACGATATATATCTATCTACATTTGAAACCGCATGTAGTTGTAGCAGCTGTTTCGAAATGGCCAGTAAACAAGATGTTTTGTAGGACGACGAATGGTATGAAAAGGAAAACATGAATCAGCAGAATGACAGGAGACGATGACATGATGATCAAGGAAAATTCCTTGAACTGGCAGTGGGATGTTCATATTGCTAGACGAATTGCCGAGGTGTAAACAAGTGAAATACACGGCTGTATTACCATAGTTCGTATATTTTTATAAATCTATGTGAAGAAGAAACGATTCAGAACAAGACCATATGGGAGATAGGCGGGTGAAATCCCAAAACATGATTGAGCGGCATTAATGGGGATTGGCACAAGAAATAAATTTGCCGAAGAGTCCTGTGGAGACTTTTATTCAGTACTAAAGTGATAATGATTGATGATAAGGAAGATGATGTCATATAAGGTTATGATTTCCCAAAAAACTTGTAGTAATATTTTTGTTTCAGAATTCTTGGTTTTCTCATAAGTTCCCGAGAGCTTTCACCATATGCTTCCTTTTTGCAGCTGCAGTAGAAAGGAAAAAAAAAGCCTTATTATTGTAACATGATGCAGCGTTAACGGTTAGACAATTTTGTGTTCGGCGAGCTTATTGCTTCTTCTTAATCGGGATTCCGTATATTTCTCTAACACTATAATTTGAGCACATTTTTTCCTTCCCATCAGGGCTATTACCACTCCCAAATTATGTGTTTCCTATCACAAGAATCTCAGAGGTAAACTATGTTAGCGGTAACCGCTACAACCTCAAATTTTGCAATATAGGATTGAAATGTAATTTGCAAAAAAAAATCAGGAAAACAATTTTTATGTACGATTTTTCTATTTCTTTATCAGCTTTATTCTCAGCAGGTCAAAGCTGAAAAATGAATTTTATTTCACACTATACTAAAGATATTAGATGCAAGCTCAGACACCCAACTATCTTTAACACTTTTGTGACACGTATCTGCATAAACAAAAAAATAGTACCTAAATGCTAAATATTAAAAAGTCAAATGAATAAATATAAATACTTTGTTTGGAAACCAACAAAATGAGGGGGACCTAGGTTTTCATCCATAAATGAAATTTAGGTGCAGACGTTCCTGAATATCCCGCCTTAAATTTGCCTTTTTAATGGCATTGAACTTTGATAAAGTTCACAGGGATGGTTTCTCATGTACCACTTCACGTGGGTAAATATATTTTAAATGCATATTTGATCCACCAATACTGGAATGGCGGAAAATGAATGAAATTCCTTCTTAATTCATTTACATTTCTATAGATCTCGCAATTTCCAGCTAACCAAATAGATGTTTGACATAATAATGTTCCAATGAATATTTTAGAAAACGGCCTATGGTTCTTATACTGTTTTTTTATGTTTACATTCTCAAGAACAGAGTTAATACATTACATTACGACCACCCGGCCTCGTGGAGTCCGACTAGACGACCTCTCCCAAAGTCCGATAACTGCTGAAATCGTACACGTCATCCATGTCCAGGCATTGCAGCTTCTTCAGGGTCTTCGCACGTGTCCGTACGCCGACGACTGATTACATTCACTTCGCCGTACTCATTAAATACCACCGACGATAATTTGCATATTATGCCGTGCTGTGGCGTAGGCACTCACCGGTTGGTCCCGAAATGAACATCACACCTACGTAAACTCGACCAAATTAACATAATAAAATTTAATGATCGTTCGCCAAATTCTTCTTGGTGTTCTTTTTTTACTTTCCGTCAGTGTATTCACCATAAAATCTGAGCTCCTAAAATATCGATTGAAAAAATTATTTCGTTTACTGATGCCACTCACATCGATAAACCTTTACGGAATGTTTTCTTCTTAAAATATACCACAGTTTCTCCGTCAGGAAGCGTTGAGGTCAATATCTCTACGTCTAGAAGTCAGATTTGAAAGATTTATTCTTTGTTGAATAATGTTTTCAGTGTGACATGTTTTTCATATAATTTCAAAATTTTCAAGTAATTCTTAGACTTTCCACTAGGGGGCGTAGAGGAAATTTGTGTTTCCCTTTATATCTTTGCTACTAAATCTCCGATTTGAAAAATTCTTTCTGCAGCGGAGACAGCTCCTGGTGGCATATCGTTTGAGCATAATTTCTAATTTTTGTGAAAAATGGTTTGGACACCAGTGGGCGCAAATCTTAATGTCCGCTTCTAATGTATTTGCAGCAAGATATCAGCTTCTAAAATCACGATTAAAAAATAAAAAAATGACGTTTGTTGACTGACAGTACTCATGTCGACAAACCGTTTAGAAATATTTTCTTCTTAAAATAATGCATGGTTTCTACCCCATGGGCCTTAGATATATATCTTATTTTTTGTCAATATCTCTACTTCTAGGAGTCCGAGTTGAAAAATTCCTTCTTCGTTGAATAGTATTTCTAGTGTGACATGTTTTTCATATAATTTGAAAATGTTCAAGCAATTCATAGACTTTCCGCTTGGTGGCGTAAAGGTAAATTGCTTCCCCCCGCCCCTATATCTCTGCTTCTAAATCTCCGATTTGAAAAATTATTTCTCCACCGGATACAGCTGCTGATACGAAATTGTTTGCAGGTAATTTCTAATTTTTGTGAAAAAATATTTTGTCCACCAGGGTTCGTAAATCTTAATTTCCGTTTCTGATGAATTTGCAGCAAAATATGAGCTTCTACAATCTCGATTGAAAAAAACGTCTTTTGTAGACCGATAGTACTCATGTCGACTAACCGTTTAGAAACATTTTATTCTTAAAATAACGGATGGTCTCTACGCCAGGGGGCGTAGATGTATATCTTATATTTTTCAAAATCTCTACTTCTAGGAGACCGATTTGGAAAATTCCTTCTTTGTTGGATTGTGTTTCTGATGCGAAATGTTTTTCCTAAAAATTCAAAATTTTCAAGAAAATCATAGACTTTCCGCTAGGGGGCACAAAGGTAAATTGCGTTTTCTGCGTTATTTCTGCTTCTAAATCTCCGAGTTGAAAAATTCTTCCTGTATCGCATACAAGACCTGAAAAATATTTTTCACATAATTTCCAATGTTTGGTAAAGAATGGTTTATCCGCCAGGGGGCCTAAGAGTTAATCTCTGCTTCTGATGTATTTGTAGCGTAATCTGGGCTCCTGAAGACTCGACTATTTTTTTTAATTCTTGGACCGATACCGCTCATATGGAAAATCCTTTTGAGAATACTTTCTTCCTAAAAAAATGCATGGTTTTTCCACAAATGGACGTAAAGTCACATCTTATTTTTGTTGATATTTCTGTTTCTAAGCGTATGATTTGAAAAGTTCTTTCTCTGTTGGAGAGCTTTTCCGTTGCAAAATGTTTATCATATAAATTCATGGTTTTCTTTACACAAAAGTCTGCAACCAGATGGCCTAAGCTCACTATTCCGTTTATGGCAATATCTGAGGGATTGAAAAACTTCTTTATTCCGTCAGATACTATTGTTTTCCATACCGGCTCCATACTCTTTGAATAGCTTTGATAAATTTAAACGGATTCAAAAGACGTGCTTATTACACCCGTAAATTGTAAATTCAGTGTAATCTTTCTTGTTTAAGATTCTTGTGACTTTTATCACCATTGTACTCATCTTAACTTCTTGTGAGCTAATTATAGCTATTTTAAACAAGTCTGCTAACAGTTCCTTATTCCTGTTGCTCGTTACTCCCACCGTGTTAAATAACCTAACTTATCACTGCATTTTTCCTTTGCTCTCTTATCATGGCGTCTGTGATTTATATTTTCCGATGTAGCTGCAGCTCAAGCTAAATCTCTATATTCCAGGTTATCATAAATGCATGTACCGGCTTTAGGGTTTGCATCTTCATCATTAGTCATATTACTTTCAATATTTGTTACTTCAGGTTATGACCTGTTTTTCTTATTGTTTGTTTCTACTTCTCGAATGGGAGGTAAGAGTCCCAAGAACTCCATCGTAACTCCTGATTTCCACCGTTATTATTTGTACATTAAACATATAGACATTTTTTTACAATATATTTCTCCAATATTTCCCTTTTTACTTGGCATTGGTTTAATTTGTAGTCTGTTTACCACATCTATCACAGACGCTTTTCGTTACATTTAATTCAATAAGTATCCTTGGATTCGGCAACAGTATACCTCTGATTTAATCATTTCGTAAGAATGCGTTGATGGTCGCTTTATTTAATATTTCTGGTAAATAATCCCTACATAGGAAAACCTGGAACATTCTTGTTCAGCTTCGAATTAACTGTACCTTTCCAGTTCAAATTACTTTTAAATTGTGGATTTAGACCTCAGGTAAGCATTTGATATGTAATATCCATTTTTGAACAAGAGCTTAACATAGCTTTTCATTTATTCCCCAATTACGGATACATAATATGTATCAACATTACTGGTTTTAGCAATACTTGCAATATTTTTTCCGTCATCAGTTAGGAACTTCCAATTTACATGAAACTCGAATACTAGTCCCTTTTGTAATAGGAATCTTGTTAATTTATAGTATTCATCATTTCTATGAAAATTACACCTAGCTAGCATTTTTTATGCGTTGACAAAATGCTATCTCATATCCCGCCCACGTGGCTTTCTTTCATTTGAAGCAATTTCACGCACTAAGGCGCACCTATATAGGTAAAAATTTGGCCCTTCCAGGTACATTTAATGGAGTAGAGGAAACATTAGATCTAGCACTACAGATTTCATTTTTTTACACAGTCGAGTATTATTATTGTGACCACCTCCTACTTTTAAAGTAAACAGCGCGCAGTCAATGAAAGGTGGCACGTGTCTTCAGCTGGTTTGGAGAGTGTATAAAATGTACTGAATGCTTTTTGAAAACATATCGCTCGCTGGTACCATGGATAAATGGAGCTATTAATCAGATTTGCAAAAAGGAATTATTATCGGATTTTGGGACAAGGGTGGCAGAATTTCTGAAATAGCGCAGTTTGTGAACTGTTCGCGTGCTGCTGTGGGGAAAGTGTATCGTGATTGGAAAAATGGCACCATTGCGAATAAGCGAAGTGGAAACTGCGGAGCATTACAGGCAATTGATGTGATAAGTGTACGTCAGCTGCGAAGGTGCGTGAGGCCGATCGACACGCTACTGTGGAGCAACTTATTCGCTTACTGAGCCAGGGGGCTAACGGAAGTGTGTCTAAAACTACAATTCAGCGTTTCCTGCTGCGTATATGGCTCCGATACAGACGGATGATCATTGCACCTATTTTAATGAAGTTACCTCTGCAGAAAAGACTTACATTTGCACGGTGGAATCGGAATTGGACCTCCGCTCATTGCCAAAGGATTGCCTTTTCCAATGAGTCACGTTTTCTGCTTCATCAAACAGATAGACATTGGAGCATAAGGAGAGAAGCATCGCAGAACAAACAATCTTCAACCACTGCTGGAAGAACACAAGGGGGTAGAGGCAAGGTAATGGTCTGGGAATTGTTTTCGTGGCATTCCCTGGGTCCACTCATACCTATGGAAGGCACTGTGGACCGAATTCCTTTTGAATCCATCTTTACTCACCACGAATATCCAATCATGCTGATTGTCTTCCCTGCTGTGGATGTTATTTCCGAGCACGACAAAGCGACATGTCGGACAGCTGGAAATGTCCGAGAGTTGTTGTAAGAGCGCTATGAAGATTTCAAGGAACGTCCCTGGCTTACTAATTCGTGGACGTAAACCCAATTGAGCATCTGTAGGAAATTTCGATGGTGTTGTTCGCTCTGTGGATCCATCACCACCAAGGACTTTTGAGTAGCTGTCAGGTGCACTTCAGTCAGCATGGCTCCACATATCTGTGGACACCTTCCAACACCTTATTGAGGCACTTCCAGAACGTCTAGCTGCTGTCTGCGCTGCACACAGTGGTTACTCTGGATATTAGCTGCTGGTCACAATATTAATATCAATATATCAAGAACACAAGGTTCAAAACAAATGATGCACACACCACACCGTTTTGAAATAACTTCTCCTGTTCACTGGTTTCCCTAACAGGGTTAGTCGCATATTCTCTAGCGCCTAGGAGCCTTTGTAGACAGGAAAGTTGTAACGGCATAGGTTCAACCACCTTTGAAAATAGGAATGAACAGAGGTTCAGATAGAATAGATCAGAATGCAAATGCAAGGAAGAAATCAGAATTAAAGAGGATATACAGTAAGCTAAGAAAATTGACATATATGCACCTTATGCAAATTAAATGCCCACCAGCTCAGTGAAAAATTGCTGCAGCAGTCTGTATACTATAACAATCAATTTTAAAAATCTAAAAATCTAAAAAAAATCTCATCTCCAACGAAATTTTTAGGCTACTTCAAATTTAGGGCCACACAGGTTACCGTTCTTTTGGGTTTTCTTTTCTTACAGGTTATCCTTTATTTACAAAACAGGAAGATGGTTTTCAAATAAAGTCAGATTGAATTAGGTTTAGCAAAACATGTCTAATAAAATACGACTTGCGTGAATATTTATTCACACGTATGAAGAATACCGTTTTCTAAAAAAATTCACGCGTATGAAGAATATCTAATTTCATTCACACGTATGAAGACAATCGTTTTCTAAAAAATATGGCAAATGTAAATTTTTATTCACACGTGTGAAGAAAATATTTTTCATAAAAGAAATATTTTGTGTTAATTTAGATTCACACGTGTGAATAATATGTGCTGTTTTTTTTTAATGTCTCATATGAGTTTTAGTTCACACGTATGGAGAATGAGTGCCTTCTTTCAAGTTATGAAAGACGTGAAAAAATCATTTTTCAATCGGCAGCTGAGTGCTTGTACTGTGTGTTTGCTCCCGCGCTGTGTGGTAACGTAATTTCTATTTGCTGAGTGCGTGAGCCGTGAGGACCGTGTACTTAGTTCTGTTCACCCTGTTCTTAGCAATAGGAATTTAGGAGGGGGTGAGGAAGAAAGAAATGAGTGTGAGCCTGATGCCCGTGTACTTAGTTTTGTTCGCCCTGTTCTAAGCGATAGGTGGCTTGTGTTTTTTCAAGCGTGCGTTGTAGCTCTGCCAATCGCGATGTGGAACTGAAGGCGCTTCTTCGACGAAGTTACAATACCCAAGACATTTGCATAGAAGTCAATGCAGTACGTCCGGCAGGCAGGCTCAAGCACAAGTGCAGCCATAAGTTGACAGGCCAACCGAACGACCGCAAAGTGACAATACTACACTTTAACAGCCTTTTTTAGATTCCGCCTTTGTTACAAATGAATATCTCGGGCCCCTAATAGTGGTACATACACAAAAATGTAGGGGCGAGAGAGAACGATCAAAAGAGGATGCTGACCAGGTATTATGCACATCATCACATAATTTGCATAATTATTCACAAAATAAGTGTAATCACAAACCAGCATGGAGAAGAGAAAGGAACATACCACTGAGGGATCGCTTCTCTGCTTTGCATCCAGTGGAACTTGGGAGATAGGAGTAATAATGTGTGATTGTCTTGTATGGAATCGCTCCTTCTTATTGTAGGACAAAAAGCAACAGACAAAGGCCACAAACTATTCCTCGGAAAGAACAATGTAAATGAGTAATGGTGGACCACTCAAAACTAAGTAGAACACCGTATTGTAAAGAAGGCAGCTTGTGTAATTGAGAAAACAGAAGAGAATGTTATGTGCAATGGTGTTAGGCCATATACGTCGTCGCACACAGAGAAGCGTGGCCCCCGGACCTAAAAATGCAATGAGAAGTATTTATCACAGAGGCAACAGGGCGAAGATCCATGGATATATACCAAGTTTAGAAGTGAAAGAGGAGCGATGGCGTCACTCCTAGACTGGTAAAAGGGGAAAAGGTGAGTGTTGGTATTGTCAGATTTTTCTCAATGAGGAGGAAACACTTTTTTCCCGTCGTTATAAATATTTAACAACACCTCAACTACTCACATTCCAAGAAGGCCCTTTTCAGGACCAGCCATATAAACATTATAAATATTTAACAACTCTTCAACTACTCACATCCCATGAAGGCACTTTTCAGGGCCAGCCATATTATCAAATAAACCCCTTCCTTTAAAAAAAACAAAAACAAGCCGAATATTTCGCGTCCTTAACACTACTCCCGCACAAACCACACACCGATTACGTAACGCACCCAGCGAAGGAGCAAACAACTCCGACGCAGCTGCAGCGCCACCTATCACTGCACGTGTCATTTCCTGTGATTCCTTCTGCACGCTGGTCGAAGCAAACGACAGAGGCCGAAGTCTAAAGTGCATCCCATTATTCTATAAATTAGGAAGTATCGTTCCTATGATTATTGTGAATAGGTTGGGAAAATATCAGTAGTATAAAACCAATGGCCAGTGCATAACGTATTTACTAAATGACACCTCATTATTAATGTGAGAAAAAAATACCTTAACCGTTCGTTTAACATATATGCTTGGGCGCATCAACGCCATTGATCTAAATCCTGTAGAATAATATAAGGAAATTTCTTGTCAGGTTCGCGCGGAAAGAATCATGAAAACTAAAAAATAATCCACAAATAGAAGTGCAGATTTAATTTGCTGTCTGTAAGCACCATACAATCCAGATCACCTATTACACAAAATGCGATTATATAGGCTATCACTGTGTTCCAGAACATTAGTACATACATTTTGTAAAATTAGAAAGCACATATTCATAGCAAAAGAAATCTCTGAAGAAAATATATTTCTAAGAGGTGAAAGATTTGTGAGCAAACTTAAGCTTTTTGAGCAAACTAAAGGATTTGTGAGCCATAAATACTTTCAGCGGATCACTGATTGTATGTGACACCAGTTCTTGAGTGCTTAATTTACATTGCTTTTTATTCCCAAAAATGGAGGCCAAGATATTTTCAGGCTATAAATTCTAGTCTGAGCGATTCTCACTCTATATATGCACTCTTATCACTTAGCCTGTGTCTATTTTATTTAATACACCATCTTAAAGGAACTGGATAAATTATAGCACTTTGGAAAATCTGAACGCAATGAAGTAATGTTGCTGTCAAACGTTGTTATCAAGGAAAAAAAAACAATTTACAACTATGAAATTTGTGAGGTTAACTGTTAAAGAAAATGGTTGGTTCCATTAATACATATTCTTCTATTTCCAAAAACCTAGTTTCGCTGCTTTTGCATTACCTAATGTCCCATTTCTACAAGAATTAGGAATTATATCTGAAATTATTAAATTTTAGAAACTAATAAATATTACAAAACTGCGGTTCCTGTCATTATGAAGTATTGTACAGTTCTTTTTATCGTTTTGTGTATTTGTAATTATTACTTTAGGAGCATGAATTTATTGAAGTAATGCTAAAAGAGAAGAAAGTAGAAGGCTTCATTTAGAACGTTACTTTACAACAAATACTGCTGGTATTTTGTTTTTGATGACAGAAACCGACACCATACATTGTTAGAGCAGTAGTTTGCAGGCGCATTAAAACTGAAAGATAGACTTGATTCATAGAAAAGAACAGTTACCTGTAATAATGGTGTCCTCAGTAGAGATGGGTACAAAATCACGTAACGGTTACTTAGTACGTTACTAAAATGTCATTGTCACGGTTTGTGATCAGCGGCAAAAAATCAGTGTTCCAAAATCACGAGAACACTTTGCTTCCTGAATTGTTTCAAATTCACGCTACCTTTGGGGAACGACAGGTAAGTTGCAAATTAAGCGTTCAAAAATCAAGCTACTTTCGTTAACGACTCCAAAATCACTGGATATTAAATATAGATATTTCCAAGCCTTTTCACTCACTAATCTCACTTTTAAATCAAGCTACTTTTATTAGCCGCTTCAAAATCACTGATATTAAATATAGATATTTCTCAGCTTTTCATTCAGTAATCTCACTTTTAAAGCTATTTACTTGACGGTGTTGGTTTTCTTTTTTATTTTAAGTGACATTTATATATGCTATTTTGCACCCAAACCACCATTCAATGAAGTTCTAGAGCTCTAAGATTTTTATTTTAGGGCTCGAGCACAATATTTCAGAAAAATGCAAATATTGGCAAAACATATACCCGAATAAAAATCTGTTTTGTGTTTAGGTCTATCTACAGACCGAATAAATGAATTATAAATAATAATTCATTTATCTTCCTCTTGAACATTTTTCATATACGAGCTGCACTACAATCTGCTCTTCGGCAGTTAAAAATTTCATATTTAATGTTAATCAGTCACTTACCTAATGAAAAGTAACTAAAATACCTATGAAAACTAACTGAAATGCCTATGAAAAATAACTAAGAATCATCATCAGCAGCAGCATTGTCAACCATTATTAATCCACTGCTGGACGAAGGTCTCCCCAAGTTTCCTCCACAACGGTCTGTCTTGTGCCAGTCTCCTCCATGTCACTCCCGCATATTTTCGAATTTCATCCACCCATCTCCCATGCAGTCTTCTTCAGGGTCTTTTCCTGTCCCTTGGAATCCAATCTAAAATTTCGGCTGTCCATCGATGGTCTGTCCTTCTGGCAGTATGTCCAGCCCATTGCCATTTCAGGGATTTAACTCTGATCATGATGTCTTCCACTCTCGTCATTTTTCGGATCCACGAGTTCCTCTTCTTATCTCTCCTGGTTATACCAAGCATGCACCTTTGGATGCTACTTTGAGTTGTCTGCAGTCTTTGTATGTCTCTTTTAGTTGAGGTCCACGTCTATGCATCATACGTAAGCACTGGAAGGATGCATTGATCAAAAATTTGTGTTTTGAGACATAATGGCATATTGTTCTTGAAAATTAAGCTGTTTCTCCCAAAGGCTCTACAGGCAAGTTTTGTATGCCGATTAGTTTCTTCATCAATATGACCCTCACTTGATATCTGCTGTCCAAGATAAACGTACGTGTCTGTTATCTCCAGTTTTTCTCCATCAATCGATAAATCTTCATTTCTTGTTAAAGCATTGAACATCACTTTTGTCTTCTGAAAGTTCATTTTTAATCCCACTTCTTTACTCTTGTCAGCAAGTTCCTGGATCATACTCTGTAGCTCTGGTGGGGTAGTTGTAAAAATTACTACGTCATCAGCGAAACGAAGGTGGGTTAGATAATATTAATCTTTATCCCCTTGTTTTCCAGGCTCAGCGACTGAAAGACATTTTCCAAAGTGGCATTAAAGAGCTTCGGAGATATGGTGTCCCTTGTCTCACTCGCTTTCCAATGTTTATGTATGTTGTATTTTGAAACAGAAGAATCTTTGCACCTGCATTTTCATAGATGTTATTAATAATATTAATGTATGCATCTTCAATACCTCAGGATTTCAGAGCCATTGTAACTGCTGATGATTTCACCAAATCAAAGGCTTTTTCGTAATCGTTAAAAGCCATGCACAACGGAAGTTCATATTCCCTCGCTCTTTCAATTAGTTCTATCAGTACATGGATATGATCTATCGTGATGTAGCCTCTCCTGAATCCAGCTTGTTCTCTCGGTTGAGCCATGTCCATTGTTACCTTCAAGAGGTGTGAAAGAACTTTAGTGAAGATTTTATAAACCACTGATAGGAGGTTGATAGGTCTGTAGTTCCTGAGATCCTCAATGCCACCTTTTTTATGTAGCAGGATCATTGTAGCGTTGTTCCAATCCTTAGAATCTTCCCTTCATTAAGGCATCGAGTGAAAATTTATGCGAGTACTGTTTCGATTTCTCAACTTGCTTCTTGTATGATGTCTACAGTAATTCCATCTTCTCCTGGAGCTTTTCCCCGCTTCATGTTCTTGATTGCATGTGCAATTTCTGCTGGGAGGACTGGAAGAACTCTGGTACTGTTACCTTACATGATGTCTGGAGTACATGTATCATCCCTTTCGTATAATTTAGAGTAGAAATCGTTTACTCTTGTCAAAATTTCGCCTCTATTTCTTGTTACAGAACCATCTTCTTTTCTCAGTGCCATAATCTGTTTTCTTCCCTTACTGAGATGTCTCTTTTCTATCTTTAGGCTTTGGTTGTTTTCAATTGCTTTCCTCACTAGCTCACAGTTGAATTTCCTTACATATTCAGTGATACGTTTTCGTACTGTCTTGCATAGCTCTGTATATTCCACTTTTCAACTCACATTTTCTTTAGTTGTCCTCATCTGTCTTCTTTTTTGCATCATAAGAATACAACTGCCTAAATAGTCTGTCAGTGGAAATCTCGGAAATAGCACGAACAAGAATCCTCTTGAGAACTCAGAACGAGAGCTGCGAAGTGAAGTGCTTAGTAACGTTTAATGAAACTTTCCTGTGGATTGTGATTTCGCCACGTGACTAATTTGAGCAAGGAGGTACAGGTGTTCGTTCTTGTCACAAACAGTGACCTTGTTACCGTTTTTTGTCACAGTTACTTTTTTTGAACGTCCGGTTTGGAACGTTACCGAAAAGTCACTGTTAAGCCCATCCCTAGTCCTCAGTAAAGACATTAAAATTCGGAACAATGAAAGATTTGGAAAATTTTACTTTTCTTTTTTTATTTTCGAAAATAAACTGTTCAAAAAAAAGATAAAAATTTGGAAAATTTTATTATTTGTTTGTATTTTGGAAGCTGAAACTGTTCAAACTAAAGACAAAATATTTGGAAATGTTATTATTTTTTTAAATGTTCGAAGATAAAACTGCTAAATATTTCTGATGTAAGCCTACTAAAAGGCGTGTACACTCTTACTCATATGGGTAGAGGTGTAGGCACTATCAAAGTACCATTAGTCAAGTCTTTCAGCGGACACAATATGTTACAAAAGTTGTCTCCTCTGGAAACAAGTGCAGTATGTTGTGTGAGAAGTGTTCACAGGCTTCACCATCAAAAAGCGTAAGACAAAATACAAACGTATTAATCGTATTTGGAGAAGCGTAGTTTTTGATCGTATTTGGAGAAGAGTAGTTACCATAGCAATTGGTGTTGAAACTTTAGGGCACAAAACAGTGCGACTGGGTTTTGTGAAATATTAAATAGAACAGGCAGGCAGAAAATTAAGTGCAGTCGATTGCATCCTTAAGAATTGCTAACAACACAAATGCATTTATTAATTATTAATAAATTTCGATACACAATCCAACAGCAAATAATTCAAATCACATCAAGGAGAAATAATATAGAACATAAGGATTGCATTTGTTAATGCTGGATTTTTTGGTTTTACCAAAAAGTAGCATCAGAAAATATTTTTCAGTTTAATATAAGAAATAAAGTGTGTATGTATTTTTACCGAAAATAATAAATGGAAAAATATAAATGAAAGGATTCTTTCAGCGCCAAGTAGTTCCGAATTCGGTAGCGTGGCTGTTGAACACTTTAGGGAATAAGTTATGTAATATGGCACAGAACGTGCCAGGTAGCTGGACTTTCGAATGAAATTCAGTTACTACGAGGCTTGAGTGAGAAATAGGTGAAACACTGCGGTCTGTAATGCACCATCATCGTTTGGTTTCAAAACCCTGGCACATGGGAAGAAAATACTTTCATAAATAGATATCGTTCGGCATTTCGGTTGTGGGTGTTACTTCGAAAGAAAACAGAAAAAAGTAAATCTCCACGAAAAGTTACTTCCGACTGCAGTGGTCAAGCTCCAGTTGTAAAATGACTGAATGCCATTAGGTTTTACGCCACTGACAATGTTTTCATGAATGATGCTTACAATGAAGACTTACTTTGTTGCACCAGACAATTTTGTACTAATCAAACAAGGGACATGGTGACACAGTTTGTTTCATATTCATAGCGGTAGGGAAAAATCTATGCATTCGTTCATTGAAGAAATATGTAAAAATAATGTTTTCGAAACCATCGGTATCTGACTATTCTTTCTTTCTGTCAGGTATGTAGATTTAGAGATACGGCTCCGTAAGCGCTACCTTTTGGAATACTGAATTTGTGTGTTAGAAAATATTAGAAGCAAAAATGGAATTATATTTCACCAACAATGTTATCTAACACAAGAGGAAGTTTCCGAAAACAGAATTAAAAGAAAAAGCATTGGGAATCAGGAGAAAATTTTATGAGAAAAAGAGAGGAAAATAAATAAAAATACTCTTTAAAGTGTGTATTTTACACTCTGAACTGATATTTCTTACATGTGACACATTGAAATCATGAGATAATTTTCCCTTCTTCCATTAATTATTATTGTAACTTATTATCGCCTTCTGTATTCAGTCATATCGCAGCTGGTCATCGCCTTAAAATGTATAAGCTGCTGCTTTCAAATTTCCTAAATTGGTAAATGACACTTGTCTTTACAATTTGAAGTGAAAAATATGAATAATGATTTTTAAATCATTTTTCCTTTGAGTATCTTATATAAATATTCACAGAATCTGCAGATCTAGAAGTAATTAATGATATAGCAGAAAGAACGAATGAAATAGGAAACAGCACTTGATATAAGTGAATATACTCTATTCTGAGGAAAATGATGGTACAACTTATAATCAAATACGAATGTTTCATTCTTGCGAAGATCGTGCTTTGAACACATGCAACTCATATTGTGTCTGGTCACACTGTGTTGAATTCGTTGCTTTCGCAAGTTGAACACGATCTAAGCTTCTATAGGTGAGACACCCTAACAAACCCACAAGTGGAAATACCTTAAGAGATATTTATTTTTTCATGCAACTTTTAGTAATTCTTTATCAACGTGATATATTTTTCATTTTCCAAGTCCTTCACTCACCTATTATTTGCCTCTTAAGAATAATATTTTTATACCATCGGGATCAGAGGAAATGCTATCCCACACTCACCAACCCGCTTGGCCAGCGTGGTGAGTTATGGCCAAACACCTCCAAAATGACTCTACAACTTAAATCTTGGCCCTCAGTCTCCGGCAGCTGGAATGTACCTGGCCAAGGCAGCGGCCAGTGCGACATGAAGGCAGAGGGTGCTAAGAATCCCCGGAGGACCGGACTAGGCTGCCATTTGATGCTGACCTTGGCTACGTATAATGGACGCTCCCTATCTTCTGATTCAAGGCTTCTTGAATTGGAAGAGGAACTACAAAGGATCAAGTGGGACATCGTCGGGCTAAGTGAGGTAAGGAGAAAGGGAGAAGATCTCATTGAACTGAAAAGTGGACATCTCTTCTACTATCGTGGGACAGATACTGGCAGAACTAGTGGTGTTGGATTTATAATAAACAATCAACTGAAGGATAAAGTTGTAGAAGTTGAAAGTTCCTCTGACAGAGCTGCACGACTCGTTATCCAACTCTCGAGAAGATACCAGGCTCAGATTATTCAAACTTATGCACCCACCACAAGTCATCCTGAAGAAGAAATTGAAGAATTTTATGAGGAAATTCGTCATCTAAATAATAAAGGTAAGCAGCACTTGAAGATAATTATGGGAGATTTCAATGCAAAAATAGGGAACCGGCAACAGAATGAAACTTCCGTAGGTAAATTCGGTCACGGCAACAGAAACCAGCGTGGAAATACTCTCGTTGAGTTTGCAGAGGCAGAAGGATTTTTCATCTTGAACTCCTTTTTCAAGAAAAAGCCACACAGGAAATGGACATGGAGACATCCAATTGGGACGACAAGTGAAATTGATTTTATTATGTGTAACAAAAAATTCGTCATCGAAGACTGCACTGTGCTGAACAAGTTCAACACAGGTAGTGACCATAGATTGGTGAGATGTAAGATGCACCTCAACACTAAACAGGAACGTGGCAAGCTCATAAGACAAACAAAATGTATTGACATAACCAACCTTAAAAAACACCATAATACTTTCAAGTTGGAACTGAAGAACAGATTCTCTGCTTTAGAAGGCCTAACATCGAAAGAAGTGGATATTTCGGAAGTTAACAGAAAAGTAACCAAAGCTCTTATGGAAACAGCAACAAAATTAGCTGGGTCTAAGAACAAGTTGCATGTGAACAAATTATCAGGAAAAACCAAAATGTTGATGCAAAAAAGAAGAGAGATGAGGACAACTGAAGAAGATGTGACTTCCAAAGTGGAATTTATAGAGCTATGCAAGACAGCACGAAAAAGTATCACTGAAGACGTAAGGAAATTCAACTGTGAGCTAGTGAGGAAAGCAATTGAAAACAACCAAAGCCTTAAGATAACAAAGGGACATCTCAGTAAGGGAAGAAAACAGATTATGGCTCTGACAAAAGAAGATGGTTCTATAACAAGAAATAGAGGCGAAATTTTGACAAGAGTGAAAGATTTCTACTCCAAATTATATGAAAGGGATGATACATGTACTCCAGACATCGTGAAAGGTACCAGAGTTCTTCCAGTCCTCCCAGCAGAAGTTGCTCATGCAATCAAGATCATGAAGCGGGGCAAAAGCTCCAGGAGAAGATGGAATTACTGTAGACATCATACAAGAAGCAAGTGGAGAAATTGAAACAGTACCCGCCCAAATTTTCACTCGATGCCTTAATGAAGGGAAGATTCCTGAGGATTGGAACAATGCTACAATGATCCTGCTACATAAAAAAGGTGACATTGAGGATCTCAGGAACTACAGACCTATCAACCTCCTATCAGTGGTTTATAAAATCTTCACTAAAGTTCTTTCACACCGCTTGAAGGTAACACTTAACATGGCTCAACCGAGAGAACAAGCTGGATTTAGGAGTGGCTATAGCACAATAGATCATATCCACGTACTGAGAGAACTAATTGAAAGAGCGAGGGAATATGAACTTCCATTGTGCATGGCTTTTATCGATTATGAAAAAGCCTTTGATTCGGTGAAACCATCAGCAGTTACCACGGCTTTGAAATCCTGCGGTATTGAAGATGCATACATTATTATTATTAATAACATCTATGAAAATGCAAGTGCAAAGATTCGGCTGTTTGAAAATACAACACACATAAAAATTGGAAAGGGACTGAGACAAGGTGACACCATATCTCCGAAGCTCTTTAATGCCACTTTGGAAAATGTATTTCAATTACTGAACTGGGAAAACAAAGGGATAAAGATTAATGGAGATTATCTAACCCACCTTCGTTTTGCTGATGACGTAGTCATTTTTGCAACTACCCCATCAGAGCTGCAGAGTATGATCCAGGAACTTGCTGACAAGAGTAAAGAAGTGGGATTAAAAATGAACTTTCAGAAGACAAAAGTGATGTTCAATGCTTTTACAAGAAATGACGATTTACTGATTGATGAAGAAAAGCTGGAGATAACAGACACGTACGTTTATCTTGGACAGCAGATATCAAGTGAGGGTCACATTGATGAAGAAATTAATCGGCGTACAAAACTTGCCTGGAGAGCTCTTGGAAGAAACAGCATAATTTTCAAGAGCAATATGCCATTATGTCTTAAAAGGAAAGTGTTTGATCAATGCATCCTTCCAATGCTTACGTATGGTGCAGAGACGTGGACCTTAACTAAAAGAGACATACAAAGGCTGCAGACAACTCAAAGGGCATGGAGAGGTGCATGCTTGGTATAACTAGGAGAGATAAGAAGAGGAACTCGTGGATCCGAAAAATGACGAGAGTGGAAGACATCATGATCAGAGTTAAATCTCTGAAATGGCAATGGGCTGGACATACTGCCAGAAGGACAGACCATAGATGGACAGCCGAAATTTTAGATTGGATTCCAAGGGACAGGAAAAGACCCAGAAAAAGACCACATGGGAGATGGGTGGATGAAATTCGAAAATATGCGGGAGTGACATGGAGGAGACTGGCACAAGACAGACCGTTGTGGAGGAAACTTGGGGAGACCTTCGTCCAGCAGTGGATTGATAATGGTTGACAATGATGATGATGATGATACGGAGTAGCATCCTATAATTCGGGAAGAGCGGCTACCCGTTACACAAAATATTGTAGTTAAAGTTACGGCGTCTGAAATATATCCCGCTATCTATCGCCTACGTAGTCAGAATGGTTTAGCACATGAACAGTAATTGGAACGCGCGCGCGCGCAGATGTTTGCTGCTGTGGTTTGTCGTCTGTCTTCTGCGATGTGTGAAATATGGTATCTGAAGGGCAACGTTGTAAAATAACATTTGTTAAACGTTTGGGTGAAACAGCTGCAGATGTCTTAGAAATGCTTTCAAAGGTGCATGGTCACTCTACAATACCGAGATCAAAGGTATACAAGTGGTATGGGCGTTTCAACCAGGGCCGATAATCCGTCGAAAATAATGAACTTTGTGGTCAACCTGTGACTGCGCGGAGTGAGGAAAACATTACGATGGTTTCGCAGGGTGTTCATCAGATCGTCGCAGAAAGTTTGAGGAAATCGATAACGCAACTAACTAATCGTAGACCACATGCCATGGCATTTTAACGGAAGATCTTAACATGCACCGCGTGTGTCAGCACATTGTCCCTCGCCTTTTGACAAAAAGATGAACGGATGCAGATATCGGGCGATTTAATCTATAAATCCAATAGCGGTATTACGTTTTTCGATAACATCATCACAGGTGATGAAACGTGGTGCTACATGTTTCATATTCAGCCAAAGCGTTCTTCTACAACATGGAAATCATTGTCTTCACCATAATCAAATAAATTCAGGCAGGATAGCAGCAAAGGGAAAGTCATGCTGGGTGGATTTTTTTATTCTCACCACATTGTCTATTCCGAATTTATTCCTCAGGGCACAGGAATTAACAAGGGACATTATCTGGATATTTTACGTCGCTAACTGGAGTCAATACGTCGTAAACGGCCGGTGTTTTGGCGAAGTGGATCTTGGTACCTTCTTCATGACAACGCGCATGTACATCGGTCTTACTGCTCACGAAGTTTCTCGCCAGAAGTCGTACTAATGGGCTACCACATCCCGCATATTCACCTGACATAGCCCTCTGCGATTTTTATCTATCTCCACTGATGAAACAAATTCTGCAGGGACGTCGTTTTCTCTCAAAGAATGAGGTAAAAACAGTAATGCAGAAAGCATTACAAGTGGTTGGAAAACATGGCTTTAAGCAATGTTTCCAGAAGCTTTACGAGCGCGGACAAAAGTGCATCTACAGCTAAGTCGATTATTTTGAAAGTGGTTGTATATAAGTTTTCAAGATAAGAAACTACATGCAAGTCCCCGAACATTTTGGGTTCTACTATGTATTTATTTGTTCCATGTAGCTTTAGTTTCAATTCCAAATTTTTCCTTTTTCTTTTCTTTTTGGGAAGGGGAAGGAGGTGTTTAACAACTACAGTGTGAAACTATTAGGCCTGTAAACAGTTGCCCGTCCGTAATTTCTGGACACTGTTCCCAGGAGAGGGGGACAGCCAGTGCCGTGAGATAAACACAGCATCCTAGCCACAACAGATTTCAAACGCGAACTCATCTCGGACGGATCGTTAGAAGCTATCATTTAGACCACTGGGCCATTGAGGCGGCCCCCTTTTCTCTGCATGACTTAAACTGTGTATCGACCAGGAATGTTTCTGACTGAAATCATCTTCTGTCACTTTAGTAAACAATACTTTTTCTATTCTGCCATTAATTTGTATCACTGCTTTTTGTTCATACCTGGTCAAAATTTTAAAGTATTTGGAAATTTTCAAATATTTTCTCCTGTTTTTTCACCAGAATACTTTTTTTTTTTCACTTTTTTTCGGGGAGGGAATTTATGGAGCTAGTTTAACATTTATTCATTTCCGCGTTACTTCTGTAATTTTTGCGTTTAACATGATAAGGTATACTTTAATGATGTTACTAACTTGATATTATCTGGAGCAGAATAAATATATGTTTTAATTAAAGGGCTAATTAAAACATAGTTTTGTTCAACTAAAAGTATTATTGATGCTTGGTATGATTTATTTAATAATTGATCTATTTTCTCAAACGGAAAAATATTGATCTATTTTCTCAGACAGAAAAATATTGATCAATATTGTATTCACAACAATTTTATACACTTAGTCATGTGTTCTTTCTGTGTCCATTCTCACTTGTTTCTTAAAAATAATATATGGACATTGTCGATCGGTTTGTAATCATTTAAAACATTTACCTTCATATTCTATGATTTATTGTCCTTTCAACGACTATTTCTATGAAATATTTCCCTATTAGCACGATCAGCCTATGCTCACTCTTCTTCATTTCGGCTGTGAACGCAAATTCATTCTCTAGCAGTCTGCGTTATTCTGCATCGTAATTTCAAAAACATTTTTCGTTGCATCTCTCTCCATCATTTGCTGTCTGGAGTCATGTGTCATTATTTATGGTTCGAATATGTGCTTACCCAGTATAAACCTTTAAAAAGAGTTTTACTAACTTTATATAAATCGATAGCGTAGTCACCTAACCTATCTTACATAAAGTTTTGGAGCCACTTTCTAGTACATTTCAAAGTGCAACAACCTTACCTTGCCTTGAGCCTACTAAAGGCGATTTGCTATTTGGCAATCTATATTAAGTGGAAATTTCAGTTATTCAATTTTTTTAATAAAACCATTGTCTCATACAAAATAGCGCATACTAAACCCTTACAATTAAAAAAAATTCAAATAATGTTATCCACGATACAAACGGTATATTATTTGTACATACGTTTTTGTGCTTTTCTGAGATATGACAAAGCCGTCGTATCTTCAACTCTGCTTATTTTGCAGTCTGTGACCGTAAAACCTTTACTACTCCTCCGATACGTCCATGGCGTTTCCTTTTTTTGGACTGCTTCTCTTTCCTAACTTAATGATTTCGTTGATCATCTTTCTTCCAAATATTCATCCAAATCGTTTACCACTGAACGTGAAACGGATTCAACGTGACCGTTTTGGGATTTCTGTCTCCAGAGGGATACAGTTACCATCGCATTGTCTTATTCTCTGCTTACAAAACAAACTTATGAAACCACTTTAATACCTTTTGAATCGTTAAACATCATCAGCCAAAAATTCTCTTCTACGCCTTTTCTTATCCGGCGGTCAATTTCACACTCTTCCTCTCCCGAACTTCCTAATGCCGAATTGTTCAAAATTAAAAAATTGGCTGTCCCGTATGGTTATCCATCCTTGGAAGTGGACAAATCAATTCGCCGAATATTTACCCCTTTTTCCTCAACTCTAACACAGGCACGTAAATCCGTCAAATACATATTATATTTCATTGCAGTATGTTCCAGGTGTTACAAAAAGCATCTGCAAAAGACACACAGCATTAACTATTGAGTCAGAGGTAACAACATTATGGCATTAATAAAAAAAATTACAGGGGCGCTGCGCCAACGGAGTCCCGCCACGGTCTCTAAGCTATTCCTCTGAAGCCATGTAATCAGATGAAACTGATAAGATTTACGTGCGCTCCACTTCTCGCAACCTTTGTTCCAGAATTTCAGAGCATGTTAGTAATTTCAAGTCTCGTGCCCACAATACAGCCCTGTCAAAATTGAGTTTAAGCGGTACTCATTCGCCTTTCTTAGCCGCATCCAAAATCCTCAGTGCTCCAAGACTAAAATTTTGTTAGCTGCTTTCCGAAAGCCTGGTAATTCATAAATTAAAACCGATGTGTTGTAATGATGATTATCCTATTGTAATCCGATTGCCTTGGAAAATGTTGATTGACTGTGAAGCGCAATTTGAACTTTGAGTGCAAGAAACTTACATAATCTTATTGTTTTATTGTGTCTGAATTTCTGGACATTCATTGGTTGCTCATTATCATGTTATACCTGCGTCCCAGTGTGTTTTGAATTTATATCGCTCGGTCCTTGTCCGAACGGTGTAAATGTATTATAGACTGAAGAAGAGTTTCTTGCCAACTTGATAGGTCTAATGTAAAAATCGGATATTTAGCAACTAGGTTTTTAACCGTTAAACATTTTAATCGTACATAAGACGGCCTTCTTTTACTTCTGATAGTTTTAAACTGACTTGTACAATATTCTCAATATATGTGCTTCTTATTGTGCTATTCAAAACGTTGCTTTCACACTGAATGAGATTTACCTTGTAGAACACTTTATATTTGCATTGGAGTAGGTTTTATTTTACACAGTTCTTTCGCTAGGTTGTGTTTGTGTACTTTTTTAGCAAATGTACGTCCAATTCTAAAAACCCGTTTGAGAAATATATTTTTTACTGTATTCCATTCGCTGCCACAAGTATGAGGATCATTATCTCCTTTAAATACTGCACATATTTTTTGCTAACGTGTCCTAAAGGTTCAAATTTTTTTTCGCGACATCTGCTTGGAGGTTATGTTTTCTTAACATAGCTTTTTTCACGAAGTTTCGATTGTTTTTAACCTTTTTCATGATGTAAAATTATTTCGGTAGAATGCGTAGACTTATATCATGTTTCATTCTATATTTCTTCTTTTAACTGTTAATTTGAAAATCCATTTGTCTCTGATACCTTTCTTCTGCTATGAGAAACCTTTCGTACTCCTCTTCTTAAATTTCGTAACATTCTTACTAGCTGCTGGTGGAAGACGTAGATCTTTATATTTCCGGAAGTCTTGCAAAACCTCACTGATCCCTTGTTTCCCTTCACATGAACGTTTTAGAACTTTAATTAATTATGCTGGCCCACAGATTTGGAATTCTCTCCCACCAAAGTTGTTAGCTATTAATGATTATAATTTGTTTAAAAGAAAACTTAAACAATATTTACTATCCTGAAATCACACTTCCTAAACTGGTTGTACGATGGGTCTGGTTTGCTTTGTTCTTGAATATTTTTTTTGTGTTTCAGTCGTCAGAATTAGAGACGTGGAAGTCTTTTCCCCTTATTTCCTGGTTGTCGCTGTATTAATTTGCTTTATATTGGAATGTCAACTGTATATTGTAACAACCGAAACACGAAATAAAGGAAATTAAATGAAATGTATTTGTAGAAATCTGGTTGGCATTTTTACCCGAATTCGTTGACTATGAATAACTTTGACAAATTTTAACGCATCGTGAAATATTCCAATGACATGCTCATTACAAAGGAAATTCGGTGTTATTTTTCTTGTTTTTACTGGATTACATTATTACCTGTCAAACACATACTAATTTTTGTTTCTAATTTGTAGTCATTTTGGTTCATTCTCTTTGAAAACAGATTTTTATTAGTTAAACAAAAGCAGTAAGTTCTTGTAAATTCTGGCATATTGCTAAAATAAATATGTTACCTGATTTCTCGTAGCAAGTTATATGTCAGAAAGAAAAGATAAAAATTGAAATCTCCAAGCTTTGCAAAATAATAAAATTCTAATTTCACAATTGTTTGCATGATAAAAATTAACGACAGATAGCGAGACCTCGTTTATGAGTTCAGGTCTTTTGTCGTAGTAAATGACGAAGGCCAGTGTCTGAACGAAGGTGGATGTCATTGCCTCCTTCCTCACCGCACATGAGCTACTTGATGAGGGATTTAATGACGTTCCTCCAGGATGTTTTGTGATAGACCACAAAAGTTATTTCAGAATCAAGAAAAAAATATATACTTGTGTTATCTTCATTAACTACAATAAAAAGACTACCGCATTCCCAATAATAATTTTCAAATTCAAAATAACATTTCTCCTTTTAAGTTTCTGTATAAGGAGTTACATAATTTTATAACATTTTGCTTAAAGAACTAGGTTTTCATTATTAATTTGGATCCAAATGATGCTGTAAGTAATTTCCTTTAGATTTGATAGTGCCACACGGAAAATGCATTGTGATCTCAGTTAACTTCGAGTAAAAAAATCTCGCGAATCTTTTTTCAGAAAGCTATACTTTATGTAGCACCATAAAAAATTCTGACTTGAATATTATTCATGTATTCCATACTTGTTTTCTACCGAAATAATCCAAGACTCATTACCGGTAAAATAGTATGAAAGGGAAAATTTAGGAATTCACGATATTAAAATGCTTTATTGACAGGAAAGTCTGCATAATAATGTTAGTCCCAAAAGTTAATATTACTTTAAGTAATATATAAACAAAGTGGTTTATGTTTAGAATCAAAACATCAAAAAGGCTGCGGATTGAGGGACTAAACAGTGTCGTAATGAAAAACGTCATTAAATAGACTAATATTATTAAGGTACGCTTATTAATTGCTGTGTTATGCACAGAAGCTCCACTCAATCTGCATATATATTGTGGATAAAAAGTTCTTTTAAATTTCAAAGTTTCAGACTTCGAATTCTTCCGCCAAAAGAGTAGCGCAATTAGTGACGAGCATAAAAAAACTTCAATCGGAGATGGAGCAGAGATATAATTATAATTGAAGTTCCGCTATGTTTGCTTAGCATTGTGGGATGTCAAAAAGAGAGCCGAAAAAGTAATTAAAAAAGGTTGCCAATTTTAATATCCAACATTTTTAATATGTATAAACCTGTTTCCACATGTTTTTGTTGATTTGCCAGGAACAGCTCTCTTCTGGTATACACGTGATATTTTTTATCGTACTCCGGTTGTATCAGTTACCTTGTCAGTCCTTGAACTTATTGAACGTAGGTTGAATATGCTTCCATTAAATTTTCTTCCGAAATGTCTTGAAGATCCTGCTATACATTTGATAGGACCCCGCGGACAGCTACTGGTCTGATTGGTTGGTTGGTGGATTTTCATGGCGCAAAAGCCATGTTTGGCCAAAGAGTGCCAGACACAATACAATCAAACAAACAGTATTCACTGGTTCGAAGACCACACTATGAGAAAAATGTACTAGAAAAACATATAAATCAGGCAAAATTTCAAGATTTTAATTTACTAATTCCGTATGAAAACAAGGAATTAGAAATAAATGGAATTATTGTAACTAAAACAATCAAAACAAAACTGAAGTTGGACGTATGTGCCACAATATGAAATTTTGATTTACCCAAGAAATCAGAGGAACGATTCTTCTTCAAACATCATTTTTACAGAAAAGTCTAGTTAAATATAGTAATATGATGTTTCCAATATTATTTTATAATTTTATATATTTTTTAATTTTAAAATGCACGTAATTTTTATATTTAAATTACGCTCATATTTGATTTATATTATCTATGTACTGGAGCTAATTTCTATTTTTATGAGATCAATTACACAAAAGACATATAGACTACTAGAAAAACAAAATTTCCAAAATCTTTCAGTAAAATATTGAAAAAAAAGTTTATATATTAATGCTGATAGTTTATTTTTTGAATTTTTTATTTGTTGCCAATAAATTTTCGAAAATCCTAAGTTGGCTCATTATTATGCAGTAACTTTTTATGTAATACCGTTGAAGCAAATGTTGTTAGATAAGACGAAAGTTACTCTTAAAGGGATGTTTCAAATATCATTCAACAACAACCTATATGTGATTAAAGTATCACTTCATATACAGAAAGATGTATTCAGTGCCCCATGTGTTTTTTTAAAACGTATATGTGAACATCATATCAAGAATATCGAAAAGCGCTATTCGGAAACATAGAAGCCATCAATTTTAGAAATAGTATCATCAACAATAAGGCTGATTAACAAACTGTTAGTGCGGGAGCAGTAATTGGTGACAGCGCCATCAGTTGGCAAGCCTTTGATGCCCCTGCAGCATCGCAGTTAATTGCGGGCCACCAAGCAAGTGCAACTAGTGGCCCGTAGCTGGCTACCGATACAACCCCAACACTAGGTGGAAGCAACGGGATGGCGCATGCGCAGAACCAATAAGTGCTGTGTATCTCGATGTACCAGTTAGATGAAGACAACGCTATCGCCATCGTGTTATTACAGTGGCTGTTCAGAACAAAAAGCCATATGTAGAGAGGCGAATTAATTTCCTAATGCCAAGTCAAGGAAGATATCAGATTAAGCCATGAAATACTAGATTACAGCAGTGAAATACACCCACTCTATTCCCATGAATAACAAAAAATAATTTGCAACCCCTTGAAACAACAGTCCTGGAAAAACATTAAAGAAGCGTTTGTTGGGGGGGGGGGGAGGATTATACGCGTACAATTTCTTTCCAATTATTTGAAAGAAGAGAAAAAAAGCAACGCTATGAGGATATAATGTACTCATCCATGGGTTGAATACACAAGACCGGAGGAATTCGCTTCTAACAATAACGAGAACTAAAATAAAATATATTTCCTGTTTAAAACAAATTTAGCTTCGGACAAAGGAAAGGAAAGATACAACGTTAAAAATGTAACAGAATATGGCATGAACGGTTAAATACATCTATTAATTCAACAATCGCCTTTCAAGGACAAGAACAGCACAAAACTTTGGAAAGCGCCTTTAAGTTAATACACTCCTTGAAAATGAGTGAAGTTTCCTTAAGGTAAAAAAAAACTGTTGTTACGTTGCAAAAATAAATTTATGAATTATATGAAAATGACATTTATGAAAAATATCTCGCAATTTTGTAAAATTAAAGACAGAAACATTTGATTATACATTCCGCAGGAAAGAGACAGCTTCAAGCACGCCGTCGTTCGTGGCAAATCAGTGCCGTCGGTCGAGAGCCCGCCTCCCACGCTGCCAGTCCTGGTGCGTTTCCACCAGATCCAATCGGATGTTTTTCCGGTCTGTTGAGAAAATTTCCCCAGCGCAGAGCTGTAATTCAGATGTTTCGTAAAGGGAGAAAAAAAGTTGTAGCTTTGGGAAACTGCGGCTAACCTTGATTTTTATTTTTTTTATGGCTACTACTGGGAAATTGGCGACCACGATTCGGCAAGTGATCAGTAACGTCACGTGATTGCCTGCTGACACTGTCGGAAAAGTAACGGAATATATTAGGCTAGTCATAATTTATGGCACGTGCTTGCAGGGCCGCTGAAGAGCCACTTGTTGCAGCTGCTGCCTATGATGGATAATTCATAGCCCTGTTGTGGCATATGAAAACTGATGGTGGTGGTAAATGTTGGCCAGCCGTTGGCGTGAACTTCTGGCCCTCCTGTTGGCCACTTGGACATTTTATTGACTGTCCGGCAGCGGCAACATAGTGCTGGCCCAGCAAGACTGTTTTTGCTGGGCAATGATGTTAAGCTTTTACAAATAAAAATTACTATTAACTACGATCTGCAGTATTATATTTGTTTCAGTAAGGACTTTAAATTTCTCTATTCGATAGCTGTTATTTTATGTTTTTTTCAAAATAAATTAATTCATGAAGCATTAAATAAGAGATCACTGATACAAATGCAAATCTTTGAAGTTTGAAATTACAAGTGTTGGAAAACATTTTCCATCGCATTTGGTCCTTATAATTCTTGCTAACGCAAAAACCTGTACGAGGAAACGACGGCTCACGCTGCTTGATCATTAGCTTCCTGCGTAAATACCGTTTTGCCAGCCAAAAGAAACTCCTATCCGAAAGGGCTCAACCTAATGAGATAAAAGAGAACCTTGTCTTCTGAAATAACATGGCTCCCTTCGCAGTGATACACATTACAGAGTGTTCCTGGGTTGTGGTCTCAGATGTATTTTCATCACACTCCCCCATGAGGTGAGGTGTCACAGTGGACATACAGTAAGTAACTCACATCTTTCACCACCAGTTAACTATAGGTACGGTTTTAAAAGTCAGTTGCAACTTGCACAGTCATCCTACAGTTTCCTAAACCGAGTTAAAGTAATACGAGAGACCTACTAAATCAAACGCAATGCATATATACATATAAAATAATTAAACTAAATTTTACAAATAAAATACGAAAATTAATGTTTAAGAAACTTGATTTAAAAACAATTTCATTTCACAGGAGTATTAATATATCGGTGTCTATTTCCTTGTGGAAACATTGGGTGCTCTTAAGTTAGATTTCAATTGCAAAACTTAGAAACCATATCTATCTATCTATCTATCTATCTATCTATGAAAAACGATTTACGAAAACTTAGTGATACAGCTACAGGTTATGTGGTAAATAGCTTTATTTTCTTATGTGGAAGGAAAAATTAATACTCAGTGAAAAAATGTGGCGGTGGGGCATTCTTGGACACCAACAAATGAGACGAGAGTGGGCATTCCTATCACAAGTGGCATCTCTGTAAGCTTAACGGTATCCACTTACAGCACTGGAAACTAGAAAGTTGACAATTCAGAAAAAATATCGATACATTGTCTGTATGAGGATCTGAAAAACTTTTTTAAATATTATCGATGGTATCGTCAGCGTTAGGAATTCAGCCTAGTGATTCCGTAAATTGAGAAACTATATAAGCCTGGTGCGTTACATTCATTTTACTACTAAGGTAAATCCGTTCAACATAGGAGTTTAGTTTCTTTAAAGAAGGATGTCTTCAGACTTTTCTGAATCCCGTAGGTGACAACATGGAATAGCACTCACAGATCACAAAAAAAGTAGCAGAAAAATCCATGTGCTCATGATGAATATCGATTATTTCAGAGCCATTTTGAATCCTAAAACTTAGCTCTCGTGAAAAATAAACTATAAAGTTAACATGATATATGTGTTACAAATAATTCCAAAGTAGGTACCTCATATGCCTATATATTTGAGTGCTCTTTAAATTTTTCAGTTATGTATAATTTATCATAATGTAGATAATAGCAGATTTGGGAATTAAGAGTCGATGCATCAAATATATCTGGATATTCGTTTCCTCGTTTCTAAGATCTTTTTTTCCACATTTCAGAACTTCGTTTGATGACGACTCTCGGGCCATTCAAAACATTCTCCGAGGATCATGGGTAATAGAGCAGAAGTCTTCAACCCGTGATGACTATGGGGAGCATTACGTTATTTGCCATAAGTGGGAGCTTAATAACGGAACTCTATAGGGCGTCTTGCGGTATTCGCAATTAGTGGGAGCTTAATAACTGAACTCTCTAGGAAGATCTGAATTAGATCATATTACTAACTGTGTATGCCTTCATACGGTTTAGGCCAAAGTCCCACATAAGCGAATGTAGCATAGTGTGTTCTAAAAAAACTGTATTCGGAATGTAGAATAATCTTCAGAAGTAAAAACAAACAGTCTCTTCGCGTAGAAAATAAAGCGCTTTTACGTAAGCTGTAGCTTCTGAATAATAACGATGGAAAAGAGTGAAACTTCTATTTTATGCCGAAAAAAGTTCTTTAGAGACTGAATGAAATTGCTATTAAAGGCGTGGTCACCAAATATTTCCCGATAAAGCAGCTTAGAGAGAAGTAAGTTATTTGTCTTCAATATTTTAAGTCTGCGGACAAATTGTTTCTATTTTTGTGTAGAAACGTATTAAGACCATATCGCGATTGAATAAAGCTATCTCCACCCGTTTTGTCAGCATTAGGTGCTTGAAAACCGGTGATGTTTGTATTTAGAAAACACGAGTTTGGGTTGTAGCAATGAAACTGAACTAGACTTCAGCAACTGTTTTGAAAAAGATATTTTCATGTTTTGATCTTTCGTTCACCGGTGTTTCGGTTCTGAACACTCCGATGACTGTATATTTATCGATTTCCAACGTATTCTGAAGTATAGTGAGCTTCTCAAACCGAATAAGTTAGCTTTGTCCATTGATGTATTTTAGCCTAATCAAAGGCTTTCATGGACCGAAGCCAAAATACCTATTAAACAAAAACGAAAATTTTTAATGTGAGATAACAACTATAAACGAATTTTTAAATAACGAATTGAAAGCGTTTAAGTATTTGCTCATTGATCCAACATGTTAGCTACTTTTTTCATGATATTTCTTCAAATGCTTATTAGAGTAGAAAAACTTTCCGGAAACTTTATAGTCCAGATACTTTCCCATAATGAAAATATGCGCATTAATTTCCAACATTGAAGTAATAAAGTACAGAGTCACTTTGAAAATCAAACAACACATTATGAAAACCTGAACAAAGGTTCCACAAGTATCTACCGATTCATAAATTTAGCTCAAACCTTCATAAATTGTGCACTGAACCACATCAGAACTTGCACAAGAATTCTATTTTAAAAATACAAGAAGAAAAATTTAAATTTTTAAAAAAATATATAAAAGTATCTTATATTCAAAAAATAAGAACTCCGAAATGTATTTGCAGTCACTAAAGCCATACCTAGAAAGACACATCAGGGACAAATTTCGCTTTGACTTGCTTTTTGTAGTATATGATGATACTCAGTAGAACATGCACTGAAAGTCTATCACATTTATCTTCCATGTCGTATCCTTTAAGGTGGTTCCACCTAAAATCTCTGATTTATATTTCCAGTGGTAAAGCTTCTTTACATATTTTCTTCGCAATTAATGTGTTCTCAAGTATGAACATTTTATATCTAGTAAACTATCTTTAAGTTGTAAAAAGGGTTTCTTAATACTAATTAAACATAACAATAATTAAGAAACCCAACATTTGTTTGTCTACTGACTTCATCAATGTACATGTCGCGCCATCTTTAGCAGATCTGAACATTACTCAGAAAAAAATATGAATTTTTGATATAATTGTGCTTATGTTTTAGCATGTATTAAGTTTCCCTATCTATAAATTAAAGTTAGTTTTATTGATGTGCAAAGTTTTATCATTTGGAATACTTAATTGCAAAGAAAATATGTAAAGAAGTTTTACGATTGGAAACATAAGGCAGAGATTTTAGGTGGAACCACCTTAATTGAAAGACAAAACATCAAAGTTTAATAACCGAAACACCTTTGAGAAATTTTCAAAATCCAGTTATTCAACAATTTGTGATATCCTTCATATTTCAGAGTAAATGTGGGCTACAAATACCGAACGGCAAAAATGTAGAAAAATGAGACCTCAATTAGTACATTCAGTTTTGCACGTTTTTATTTAATATGCCATACTTTTACATTAAACAAATTTCATATTCAGCAAAAGAATTTTCATTGCTGAAATATGAGTAAATTACGTCACTATCAGAAAAGCCTGTCCCTTGATTCAGGTGCAAATATTTACCTCATGTAAATGATAATCGAATATTTTTCTGAGTCACGACATTTTACTGAAATGAATGTTGTTCTATCTTCATGGAATGTCCATCAAAGTACAGTTTAGACATTCAAGTTACTACTTGAAGTTTCCGTATACACAGTGCCTAAAAATTTCTCTTATATTTTTTTGATTTAAATTAGGCCAGTTATTTCTCTTCTGATAACGATGTGTCTTTCAGAAATTTAATCTTTAGTGACACAAATTTCATTTTCAGCTACTAAACGCATCTGAAAAGCAACAACATTAATTTTTCATTATAGAATATAGTATCCAAAATGCCTGTGACCAGCACACCGAGGTGTTGTAAACGAATCCTTATATATAAACGGCTAAGTTGCCGACGATCTGGATCACTTTTTTAAGTCGTCATAGCAACAACCGATAAACAAATGTGTGTGACGTCGCGACCTACACGCGCACAGTTCATACGTATATCATTTTGTTTTTTGTCATAGCAACAAAGAACACGGCTGCTGGTGTGACGTCATCTGTTCCAAATCATTTACACATGATGCCGGAGTAGCGTTACCGGTCAAGGTCTACTGACATTCCATTACAACATAGGACAACGTTCTTGTTAACCAACTTAGAAAGCCACGGGCAAGGGTTACACAAATGCAATACTATCAATATCATCTTTCGATCCGTGACGAACTTAATCCATTATTATACGAAGGAGAGTTTACGAAGCAATACAGTGTTGATGCGTATGTAAAAATGAAAGCTTATACACTGAATTAAATACGATAAAATCAGTCTCAGTTAAGTGTCGAAAAGTATAAATGTCTGATTGACAAAAGTTAGAATGCAGGAGATGATGAGTTTCTGCCTCGAAAAGCTCTTAATTTGTCATATTCATTTCAAGGTAGTCCACGAAATATAACGCAAAATTATCAGGATGCAATAGCGATAGTCAGTAAGTTGGTCAAGCTTGATGATTTTCCTTACTATGACTTGTAACCCAAAATGAGAAGAAATTACTGAAAACTTGAACTGTCAATCTGTCGAAAACCGTCAAGATTTAGTTGCATGAGTCTTGCAATTAAAGTTGAAAGAATTAATGGATGATATAACCAAAAGGCATATTTTTGGAGTTCCGGTGGACAAGGTTCATGTAAACAAATTCCAAAAAAGAGGGCTTCCTAATGCGCATATGCTCTTGATTTTGGAAGAAGAGGTCAAACCAACATTGCCTGAAAAAACTGACCAAATTATATCTAGATAAAGAGCATTTACCAGTTTTACATGCAACTGTTGCGGAACATATGATTCATGGCCCGTATGGTGAAATAATAACAATTCACCAGGTATAGAAGATAGGAAATATGCCAAGCATTTTCCGAAGTCTTTCCAAAATCAAACAGTAAATAACAAATGAGGGTATCTTTTATATCGCCGTAGAAAGAATTCTGCAACCACAACTATATGTAGTAAAATCATTGATAACCGCTGGATTGTCCCTTATAATCCGTAACCTTTGTTAAAATATAACTGCCACGTTAATGTCGAGGGCAGAGCTACAGCAAAAAGGGTGAAATACCTTTTCAAGTACGTACACAAAGGTCATGATTGTGAAAATGTGCATATAACAGAGCACAACACCAAATAGGACGAAGTGAAAAGTCATGTTGATTCCCGATATGTTAGCGCACTTGAGGCAATGTGGCTAATACTTGGTTATGATATGCATCAGCAATCTCATACAATTGTTAGGTTACCTATTCACCTTCCTGAAGAACAGAACATTACCTTTAATCAGAAGCGTTTAAGCAATGATCGAAATGCAGTTGTTCATAATGCTCAGAGAGATACAATGTTGAAAGCATGGTTCAAACTAAATGAGGGCAATGAAAATGCGGAATTCATTTCATATAGCGACATGCCAAGACATTATGTGTTCAATCAAAATGAAAGACAGTGGGTCCAACGAAAACGTGGTGGAGATAATGTGATTGGAAGAACGTACTCAGTTAACCTTGGCTCTGATTCAGAAAGATATTGTTTGATACTACTGCTACTTTATGTATCTGGAGGGAAAACCTTTACAGATTTAAGAACAGTCAATGGAATTCCATATGATACCACCCAAGAAGCTGCATTGCAGAAAGGCTTAATTAAAAATGATGAAATATGCGAGAAAACCTTAGATAAAGCATCAGTTGGCAGCCTGCTTCGACAACTACGAGATTAATTTACATACATTCTTATCTTTGTTTCACCACCCAATGCACAATAATTGTTTGAAAAGATTAATCCCATCTTTAGGAAGAATTTGCACTCATGAGAACTTGAAAATTTCTGATTTTAAAAGATTTGCAAATTGAAAGACATTCTGGGTCCCAAAAACTCTGATGTTGATATATTAAATGAGAATGTTCATGATATCTTAGAGGGAACAACAAGCACATACTCGTACTTAAGCTCTGATTCAGTTGATGCCGATGGCGAAGAAATGACTGAAGAGTATTGTCCTATAGAGTTTTTAAATTAGCAAACTTTATCAGGTATGCCACTTCACAGACTTAGGTTGAAGACTGGAACTATTCTCATTCTCCTGACAAACCTCAATACACAACGAGGTTTATGTAATTGAACAAGACATTGCTTTATGCAATGGAATTAAAGAACTAAAACATAATTTGATCATTGCATAAGTATTCACAGGCTCAGCAAGTGGTGAAACTGTTTTTACTCCGCGAATTGACCTCGCACCTACTGATATGTACCTCCCATTCGCATTAAGACGACGACAATTCCCTGCAAAACTCGCCTTTGCTATGACGATTAATATATCAAGATCAAACACTGGAGAAAGTAGGTATCTACCTTCCTTAGCTAGTGTTTAACCACGAAAAACTTCATGTTGAATTGTCAAGAGTTCCATGATTTGATGTCACAGTTAAAGTAGTCCATGGGCAAGAACAAGGAAAACTACTTCCAGATTTCAAAAAGGTATTTACAAAATATATCGTGTACAAAGATATTTTCCACCGTCGTTTATAATCGATTGAATAGCAATAAATGATATCTAGAACCCGTTGTATTCTTATCCAACGGGCTTTACAAGCTAGTCTTTAGTAAAAGGTGAAATATTAATATACCTTTACTTGAATGGAAGCCCGAACCTTTTTTTTTGGTTGGATGTTTTAACGACCACCAAGAGCAACTCAATGGACTATAAGCAGTCGCCCGTACCTAGTTTAGGGTCACTGGTTCCAGGGAAGGGAGAGATCTAGTGCCGTAAGACAAACACAACATCCATGCCTCACGGGGATTCGAAACCGGACCCTTTTCGGACGAATGATCAGAGGCCATCGCTTAGAACACTGCGCCACCGGGGCGGCGAAGATCGAACTTACAAGCAAACATAATGTTTACAGTACTTATAAAGTTATTTTTATAAATTGCTAGCCGCCCCGGTGGCGCAGTGGTCTAAGGCGCTGGCCTATGATCATTCGTCCGTAAGGGGTCCGGGTTCGAATCCCGGTCAGGCGTGGATGTTGTGTTTGTCTTACGGCACTGGCTCTCTCCCTTCCCTGGAACCAGTGACCCTAAATTAGGGACGGGCGACTGCTTATAGCCCATTGAGTTGCTCACTGTGGTCGTTAAACCTCCAATCAAAAAAAAAAAAAAAAAAAAAAAAAAAAAAAATAAATTGCTAAAAACCATTTTTAGTTTTGAAACAAATCTTTAATGCACATTCAGTTATCTGTTAGTATGTGCAGTAACATGGCAGAATGTTGGAAGTGTCACACAAACAGACCTTAAAAATACCATTCAACTATAACCAAGAGCGGAACATTACTACCACCTACTTCGTATTTTCTGGATCTCCTCTGAGAAGCGAGCCCCAGTGGTGATGTGGCGTCAAACACATAGTCTACATGTCCCGGGAAGGTATTCACTGTTATGACATTGTCTTTCCATGTAAAAACGGCGGAATATCCCTAAATATCTCTTAGGGAAACTTGATTCGCCCCAGCTACCGATTAGCGTGGATTTAAATATATTCAGTTATTAGTCATTACTAGCCACATTGTCTGCCACAACATCCATGCCTCACCAGGATTCGAACACGGACCCCGTTCGGACGAATGATCAGAGGCCATCGCTTAGACCACTGCGCCACCAGGGCGGCCAGGTGTTTCTGAAACCACAATTGGACGACGCGGTCTCAATGACACAGCACGTTGTCTTCTTGGAATATACGACTGGATCTGGAAATATTATCAGGATTAATGGAAGAATGTATCCAGAGGTTCACAAATACAAGGTGGCCTCCACAGTCTCATAAACCACTACCAGAGAACCGTGAGCTTTCCTGAAAAGCATCACCTAGAACATTACACTCGCATCCGTCTGTACGTGTCTGTCACACGGGCGGCTGGCGGTATGAATTATCTGCCGTAATGAGCTTTCAATAATTTACCTGAGACATTCCTCTCAGGTTACTTTATTTTACTCTCATTACCTAGACATCCGTCTAAGTTACATAAGACATCCTTAACTTATTTAAACATGGACGAAATCTGGATTCTGATAAATTCATAAAAGGCTAATTGCGTATACGCCGCCAGATAGTGCAGTTGTCTGAGCGCTGGCTTATGAGGGTTCTTCCGAGATGATCCAGAAAGGAATTCCGGTAAGACAGACACATTGTGTTTATCTTACGGCGATCTTTCTTTCCCTTCCCTAATACTAGCTGCCCTAGATTTGGAACGACGACTGGTGGTACTTAACCCTGAATAAAAAAATCGCATATACGCGTACGTTTTGAGGAACAGAGTAAAAAAAAAAAAGAAAAAAATGTTTGCATCAGAAAAGTAGTCATTTTGAAGATTTCTTATGAATGTAAGACACCCAAATCTACCGTAGAGAAAAAGCAAAAATCTGACATAAAAATATATTTAGAAAACCTTCAACATCGTCCTACAGACACGTATATTCGCAAAAACAGCTCTCCCGATAAATGCAGAAACGGACCCTGGTTTCGAATAAGGACGGCTGAAGAACCTTCTCTCCTCCCCCCAGTCCATGCGGAAGCTGTAAAACAAATCAGGAACTGCTGCAATCATATCGTTCGGGAAACCCTTTGCTCATTAAAAATACAAAAGAAACACAAGTGCTCTAAGAGTATAGCAAAGAAATTTTAAATTAATTAATATGATATTGAAGCAGAAATATTTGAAAAATTCCGTGACAACACAAAATTTTGACTCAAGACATTACATAAAGACATGGTTCTGGGCAATACTTGGAGGAATTATAAATTTCAAAATATTGGTTCCTGAGCTTCAAACTCTAATTAAGAATTTGGATGAGAGATATGAATAATTTCATGTACTCCAACGAAGCAAACGTCTGTTCAGTGATATATTAAATGATGACACTGGGATCAAACACTTCATTTAGAAAAAGGAATTACGTGAACTCAAACAGATGAATCTATCAAAGCTCGAGAAGAAGGAGCAGCAGAATTAAGTTTTTTCATTGAAAAATTCCCAATCATCACAGATTTACGCTTTTTTTAATATTTATTATCTGAAAGGGCATATCTTGCTATGTAGTGTTTTATGTCAAACACAGGAATATTGTGAATGACTCTACTGTTGAAGAGGAAAGTTATTTTCAAGCACTAGCATCGAACAGAACCTGCAACAACTTTACGGGAGTCTATTGGTTCGGAGTTATCTCATTAAAGGTTTTTTTATTTAAAATTTGAACTTCCGGAATATTTATTAAAAGAGTTCAGGCGTTTCGTAAATTAAGTGCACATTTGTACTTACCAGGAATAATATGTAATTTGAAGAACAAAGTAGTTTACCGCCATTAATCTCCAAAAAAATCATTTGTCCGCGTCTCTGTTGAAATTAGGCAGCACTACTTGACTCACCAACGTGCATTTATTTGGGAAATATAGAAAATTAAAGAATAAGAAGTAAATGCCATCCTTCCAGCAGGAATTAAAAGAAACAATTCAGAATATCGAATATTATGCTCGGTGGGTTGGTAATAAATATTAATGAGTAAAGAGTAAACGACATCTCATAATAACTGTAAAAGGTATGAGTTGCCTTCATCTACGTGATGTTAAATTGTTTTAATGGGAAGGAAAATGAGTCGGCTGGAGAATCTATTTCTTCAACACATGTCAGTTGGCACGCATCTTGGGAAATGGCTTTAGAGCCAACCAAATTGGAAGCAGAAAATCTACTGATGTAAGAATCACCTCTTAGTCCTTTACAAATCAGTTGCATAACCGTCTATCGGCATTGGAAGTAATTTGGTCTAAACACTTCCGTTTATGTATCACAGGTGCCTATAGACGGTACCTATCGCCGTTACAAAACTTGAACAGCACGCTTTAGCGAGTTCTGATAAGCTATTTTTTTTTTTTTTTTTTTTTTTTTGATTGGAGGTTTAACGACCACCGTGAGCAACTCAATGGGCTATAAGCAGTCGCCCGTCCCTAATTTAGGGTCACTGGTTCCAGGGAAGGGAGAGAGCCAGTGCCGTAAGACAAACACAACATCCATGCCTGACCGGGATTCGAACCCGGACCCCTTACGGACGAATGACCATAGGCCAGCGCCTTAGACCACTGCGCCACAGGGGCGGCGATAAGCTATCTGTCAACAAAAATAGAGCTTTCACGAAATGCCGAAAGGAAATCGGAATTTCTTGTCGAGAATTTCTTTCAATATATCCTATGACCGGCGAAGACAAGTAAAAAAAAATGGAAGAAGAAACGATATCAACCACACATTCATATATCTATTTTGTTGAGCTCCTTATGAAGGCTGTTCTCCCCTACTTTTACTTTCAAGCTAATGGCACTGGTGGTACACACAACTTTACTTAAATGAATCTTGCACAATAAATTTAGAGATTAAGAATTATAAATATGCATACCTTAACTGAATATTTTTCTCTCTTTCTCTAACAACGTCAATGAAACACTATTGCAAATCCATTAAACTTGACGTTAACTAAAATATTTTAGAAAAAAATTACAAAATTGAAAAACTGCATTCTGAATGACTGTCCTTATTTTTTTTGCTTTTTATTTAAGTTTTGCAGATAGGTTGAAACGATTTCTTTTTGGTGTCATTTCCTCATTTACTTCCTAGACTGCATAAGTTACATGGTTCTACTTTCTAATGAAAACCAAAGTTTTAAAGTTAAGTTTGGTAATGAAACATTTTATTTAGCATTTCGGCATTTCCAAGGTTTGCATGTTATGTAGACGAGAATCTTCACTTTCGGTGGCGTTTAAAACGTTTACGACAGACAGAGGAAGAGAAGTAAAAAAACTGTTAAACCACAGAATAGGGTAGAGTATCACAAAATGAGATATACATTGATAATATTTCGTGCAAAAATAGAGTAATAATTGTTGTTTTTTTGAGCAAAAATTCTTCATTTATAAAAGCGCAGTTATGTTCAATATCTGATAAAGTGGTACACGAACAGATGTCCAAAAAGCAGGTGTTCGGAAACCAGCTCATGATATATTCTCATTCATAAGCTTTTCCGCTGATCGTATCTTCATGCTACGACATCAGGCAACCCATCTGAAAAATTAATTAGCATCTCAGTATAACACCTATTTAATTCATGTTATATATTGCTAAAATTATATCAATAGCAAAATGCTTCTTCATCATTAACAACTCCTGTTATATACGCGTTCGGTAAATTCATTATTTTGAACAATCTATCATTCTGTAATATCGCAATGTGCTGCATTTTCTTTTTCTCGGATTTTTTTTACATGATGTGACAAACCGGAGCTTCATTGCTGATATATACGTTTAAAAATGTTGTGCAATGATCCTTCCATTAGTAATTTTATTTTAATAATAGTTATTGCTTTATAAATTACTTGCAAATCGGGTAAATATGTTTAAAAACTGAGTTTTTGAAGCATATTAATAAGGAAATAAAATCACCATACTAAAATTTCTTACAATCCGTTATTTGAATAATTAGATGACAATTTATTTTTTGTAAAAATGTCTATCAATAAGGTTATGTTTTTGTGAAAGATATAATATGGACAGAAAAAACACGTGTATTTCGACCTGCTTAAGGTCGTTCCACATAAAATCTCTGCCTTATGTTTCCAATGGTAAACCTTTTTTTACATATCTTCTTTGCAATTAATGTTTTCCCAAGGACGAAAATTTGCACATCGATAAAACTAACTTTAAGTTATAGCATATGATGTTTAATACTTGCTTAAACATCGAGAATCGAGAATTAAAAATCAATCATTTTTCTTTGAGTAATGTTCAGACCTGTTAATAGATGGCGCGACCTGTACATTGATGACGTCTGCAGACAAACAAATGTTGGGTTTCTTATTTATTGTTATGTTTTACCAAGTATTATGTATCCCATGCTACAGTATAACTTACAGTTAGTTTTAACGATGTGCAAATTTTCATCCTTAGGAATATATTCATTGCGAAGAAAATATGTAAAGAAATTTTACCATTGGAAACATAAGGCAGAGATTTTAGGTGGAACCACCTTAATTAACGCGAAGCACGTTAGTTACGTTCACGTTCATTTCGGTTTTAACACGTTATTTTCGGACGTTTGAGCTGATATTTTAGAGCATTAACGTTTCGTCGCCTAGCTCCTGCAGGCTCTGTAAAGGTATGAGTACCAGTGTAGTTTAAGAGTCAAGTCAGTTACAGCAATGCCTCTTCAAAGCTCTCACGGTTGTCGCAGTATCGTATCGAGCACGAGCAGCGCTTCACTTCGCCACACTTTCGTAGCATTTATATCAGAAGATTTGAAATATCATGATATGTTTATTTATATATGAATTTATAAGCTACAAGGACACTGTGGTTTCTCACACACAACAACTGGTTTCATTTGGATTTCAGGCACATTTCCAATTATAAGTCAAAAGTTATGGAATTGGAAAGTTGCATGACAAAATAGCAGATGGTACAGTGGATTGATTGAAAGTAATATAAAAAAAATCGAGATATTGAAACTATTTTCCTGGCAGGGCAATTTAACTGATGAGACCCAGTCATGAATTGTTACCATTTCATAGGCTATGATCAAGAAATTTATGAGTTATGCAATATCAATGATGTAGAATTTATTTGTATGTTAACAACAAAAATCACAATGAAACGAAGCAAGAACAGGGAGAGAAAGCAGAGGAAAGAGAAAAAGTGACAGACCAATTTCTAAGTAAGGATATAAGTTGCAATGAGGTCAACGTGTTTATATGAGAAAAAGTTATTGCATGTACAAGGGTATGGACGATTCACGTTAACGATCTTCAATATCGTACCGGTGCTTTCTTCTTTTTAGGAGGTACCTTAGATTTCAAATCTATACCGCCTTTTGAAAACTCAGACTGTGTTTCATAGGTCAATATCACGATTAATGGTGATGATGAACATTTGTACAAGATTAGTTAAAATCTGAGTTCGAGGAAAAGAAAACACTTCCCTCGTGTTAAAGATTTAACCCAACACCCTTTTTTGTAGCACTCTGTCTCTCTGATGTCAATGTGTGTTTCACAACATTAAATGAATAAACAGTTAGTGTACAACATTTTCCGTTTTTGTTAGCTGATTAGAAAACTGCCTAAATTTACATTCTGCAGTCGTTTTACTAAAATCATATATAAAATGTTTAAAACCTCTAGTTTTTGTGCCAAATGGAATTCTTAAAGATGCAGTTGCAAAAATTTTGTGAATGTTTTGCAAGTCTTCAAATATTTTTCGAAAGGTAATGAAATGCATTGAAATTTACGTGATTTGCTCACAAAACTGGCCAAAAATTCCAGTATGTGAAAAACTGTTCGTCCGAAATTAATTCAGTTAGCATAAAGGCAGATCATGAATAATTAAATCTGGGGTATATTGCTAAAAAACAGGAGCAATAACAATTCCATGTAGCATGAGTAACCAGGGGTATTCAGGGGAAAGTTGTTATGTGTATGGGAAAATATTTTTTCGTGCGTATTTAGTCCGTTGTTTTTAAAAACAGATATTTAAAAACTAAAATACTACTAACTTTGGCATCTGTTTTCCTACTTTCATCTACACAAAGTGCATCGAATTTACTGTAAATTTAAGACAACAAATACACCATAATAATATTTATCTTAAAGTTGTTCAATTAATATAGTGAAATTATAAATAACTATTTTTTTTGAAAATTGTGATGTTATGAGCTCTTAGTTTGAATTCTTTCCAGGCCAAAAAGGATGTTTCGAAGTAGGTTTACAAAAATGTAGCAACAAACCAAAAAGGAATTAATAAACTGAAGATAATTTAAATACCTAATGTTGCCAACATTATTCTGAGTGAATAAATCCATTTAACAGGTATCAAACACGATCCTTCAATCCCTCAAACAACCATAAGATGAAAGGATTTCTTGCCTTTACAAGCGGAGGAAAGACATATTTCCAGGTAGTATTTTTCATAGCAAACATTTCGCGGACAAAGGGAATTCTTAAATAGATTTATGTGAGAAGGAATGAAAAAATGTGATGTAGCTTTACCCTCCCAAGCGGTGAAGGTGTTGGTTATTTGAATTCAATATGTGCAAATTTTGTCTTACGGTAAAGAGTATCTTACCAGAAAGAGATATTTAGAATCGGAAAATCTCTTTCAAATGGGCATATATCCAGATACGCCTTTGCGGATGACGTATACACTCTATAACGTTTGGGAATTTTCACAACATAATTTTTATAGAGAAAAATGTGCGATTTGGTTAGGAATTTCTCATTTGGGAGACGTAGATCTGCAGATGGAGACATCTAGGTGTGCATCGTTTAAAGAATGTAAGTTTATAATTATACTGCAAACAGCTTCCTCTTGATGAAGATGATAATTTTGTTCATGCAGTTGACAAAGAAGAATTTATATTCCATACTTCAATACAGAGATAAAGTTAGAAAATTATGTATGCATGGTGTATTCATAACATCAGAGCACCATATTCACCCTATTCTGCAAATGTCATATTTATGATATTTGGAAAAAAGTTTCATGACGATAAGCAATTATTTTTCAAATACTATAAATATGACATTAGCAGAATAGGTAAGTAGGTGTGTTTTAATACAAAGACAATTTCAATTTGATCCTAATTTAATTTGTAAGAAGATATTGAAAAATCGTACTTACATAATAACATTAGTGTGAAACGTGTTGCTGCATGCTACTAGCTAAAGCTTTTAGGAGTTTGATTCATAACTTGTTTCTTCAACATCACGGAAGATGTACTTAAGTCTGAACCAAGACTGTTTCTGACTGTTGATTTTATGATGTTAAAAATACCTGCTCACAGAAGTCTTATGATCCGAACAAAGTAAGTAGCGCTGTATCATGTCTCTTCATAACCGAAAATTTCTTTGAGAGGCTGCTCCACTGTTCTAGTATCAAGCTCTCTGGCTTCAGAGTAGAGTACTCAGCGCCAACAGCATGAGTGATTTCCTCCAATGCTTTGCAAAGTTTTACGAATTTGTTCGTCCACATAGAGCTGTCTTGAAATTCTATCAATTTCATTTCTAAATTGTCCATATCCAATCATTTGAAGAAAGTCAAATTAAGGTCACTCATTTTAGCGACATGAGGACCTGTGATAAACTGCAACGTTTTCTCCAAATCTCGAAATTAAGAAAATCGCGCGGAGATTATTTGCTATGAATTTTCTAAAATATCTCAATTCCTCCTAAAGATCTTTTCTGTGTCTTCAGGAGCAAGGTTATCAGATAAACATGCCAGTAATTGAAGTTGCGCTCTAAGTTAAGTACTTAAATTTCTTTGTTTCAACATCTCTGTAGGAGACTTCAAGTTTGCGCTGAAATAACATAAAGATCTCAAACGATCTACTTGTAGTGTGTCCCATTCCTCGGAGCTCCTTATTCATATGAATGTATAGTGCTGTAAAATCACTAAAGAACTTTAAATCGCATGGCTAAATTGTATCAGTGAGTTCTGGGAGTTTTTACTGCTTTTCAGAGCGAATTTCATTCAAAAGCTGGACAAACCTGTAAAGTACTTGTCCACGACTCAGCCAACGAACATTATTGTACATAAGAAATCCGCCATATTGTGATCCTATCTTATAAAACATCATGGAGAACAGGCGATTATTCAGAGCACGGGAGCATATGAAATTCACAATTTTAGTTACCACCGAGAGCACACTTTCAAAAGACTATAAACTTGCTTTCGCACACAATGCTTCTTTGAATAAAATGCAATAGAACTGCACAATAGGGGTCTGAACTTCTTCTCCAAGAAATTGTACAAACCCACTAGGTTACCTACCATATTTGGGATGCCGCCAGTAATCACAGACACTATTTTATTTAAGTTAATCCCCATGCTTACAACAAATTCTCGCTCCACTTCACACATACCTATTCATGTGATCATAGTTAGCAAACTCAGCAATTTAATTAATTCCTCCTTCAATACATTTCCACAAAGAAATCAAACAAACACAGTTAACCTTGCTTGTGACTTCACATCGGTGTTTTCTATAGCCCACTGGAAAGAGGAGGCCCTGAAACAAACAGTTGTAATGGGAACAAAAGGTTCTCAGCTTTGTGAAATGTTTCCAACTTTGTACCGGAAGTGAATACAGTTATTATTCTCGTGATTGAAGTACAGTATCTTAAAAAAACATGCTGCACTGTGTTTTGTAGTCAAAACTGGTTTACCCTTGTGTCAGTTTTGTGTAAAAAACGTAAGTGGGTGTCATATCAAATATTGTGTAGGGTTTATATCACTGTATCTCTGGCACATATAAACAATTTTTTGCTGTAGTAAAAAAAGAAAAAATGAGTGCAAATGTTAAGCTGAAAACTGGGACTAAGTTGGTCACATGACCTTTCGTTTCTGGGCCTTTATTTCCAGTAGGCTATGGGTGCTTTTAAGAAGACATGTCGAAAACACATTGGATTTGTGCAAATTAGATTTAATTTATTCGGGAACATCTTCACTGAGTCTTGTTATTCTATCTTTGACAGTGTTCTGCTGGCTGACATTTTCTTAATTCTGTTCACAATTTGTTGCTTGTTGGGGAAATCTTCAAATAATGAGGCAAACGTGGCTAATATAGCCGGCTTCAAAAATTTTCGTCAAAAAGCGGTTTCCCATGCTGTGCTATATAGTGAGGTAGATGAAAACTAGCCGTAGTGATATTATTATTTGGTCTGAAAAGAAATGGGAAAAAAGTTGATTGTTTTTCATATTGTTCCAGTTTTTGTGAAATGTACTCCCTTCTGTCTTCATTTAATATGCGATAAACATTTTTATGATTACTCTCAAAATGACACTTTACAGTGAATGTGTGGGACACTACTGTTTCTGTACACAGGCAACAGAAAGCTTTATTGTCTCTTTCAGTCACTCCAAACTTCTATGTCCACTGTTCTTAAAATACTCTGCCACTATCTTTGTTGTCTTTTTTAGTCTATGTGTTTTGGACACTGAAAACGTGTCTGCATGCTCCGGATACAGAAACACCAGCAAAGAAGGCTAACTCCATGGCTATATGGCTTTCGTCGTGTGTCGTGTTTTCAAGCTCCCAAGTTTTGCTTGTGTTTATGTTGAAATATCGTTTGTAGGATGGATTGCAGTAGCGTGACGGATGTATGAATGTTCCATGCTTCTTTTGGGGAAGTTTGAGAGCGTTTAGTGCTATAGTTTATTCATACGAAGAGTTTTATTTTGTGGTTGTGCTTGCCGTTGACGAGTTCTGCAAATGGCGATATCTGCCAGCCATGTTACACGTGACCATCGAAAGGATTTTTATCGACGTGGAGCGAGATCTACTGATAAGAAGTCATCGTTAAGTGCGCCGAGTGTTTCTCCGGTGACCTGTGAGAGGGTTGCCATGGTGATTGACCCGAGTTTCTCAAGAGATAAGAATCCAACAGGTCAAACTGGTCCTGGAAATCAACAGAGCATGTCTTCGTGCGTTGCTGCTGAAGGAGTTTCTTCTGCGATAGGAATGCAGAAGAGTGTTTCTATAGAGACGGAAACTTGCAGTTGGGCGTCTGTGGTTGATAAGGAGAATTCTGCTAATACGAGTGATCAGCGTTGTGCGTCAGAGATTGAGTGCCAGGGCAATCCCTTTCGTCTCACTTTCGAAAGGGATTCCAAGGTATGTCAAGATTTTCATGATCTTTCTGAGAAAACTATTATTTTCCATGCGTTACCACAGACTTCGTTACCGGTATATTTGAAAGCTTTAGAAGAACGAGTGCCGAGAGAGGCAATTAAAGGAATCGGTCGTAGTAAACGAGGTATATCAGTGTTGTTTATAAATAGTGCAGATTGTAAACTTGTGTTAAAGCAAGGGATTTCTATAAATAATCAAATTTTGTATCCTGCTTATGCAAGTGAACGACCGATCACGGTAACTTTTTCTCCGGTGCTACTTGAGGTACCGGATTCTGCGTTGATAGTTCTTCTTTCTCAGTTTAGCCGGGTGGTGGGTCCAGTTCATAGAGTTATAGAAGCCCCGCAAACTTCAAATTATTGTCATGTTGGTGGGTTGAAGCGGATCCTCCGGGTTATCTTCCCGAATGAATCAGCTCTTCAAACTTGCCCTAAAGAGGTTGAAATTGTACTGGATTCTCATGGGTTCATGTTTAATATTTATACAGGAATTTTTTGTTATGCTTGCAATGAAAGGGCACATTCGTGCTAAATGCACGTATGTACATAGACCTCCCTTGAGGAACAGTCTCTCTGATTACCATGAGGAAAGAATTGTTGTACCTGAAGATAGATCGGATTTAGAATATGGTATTACACATGTCGCTGACTTGGTTCCTACCGTGGCTGAGACTTGTGAAACCCGAGTGGTGGATCCAGTCGAGCCGAGAGATAAGACATTGATGGAAATGCCGACTTCTTCGGATCCTGGGATTCAGACAACAGCAAATACTGGTACTTTGGGCATTGCTAACTTACAGAAATGTTCAGTAGCATTACAGAATTTCGCAGAGAACTCATGTACAGCTTCGACATTTAAACGACCCAGCACTGATTCAAGTGGTGATCCGTTAAAACGGAGCAAAGCTAGAGACTATCTTCAACCGGAATTTATCCCTCGTGTAGATCTTTCTTTTCTCCTGGATCCTGATTTTGCCGAAGATAGAGATAAACCATCACGGTATCGTCTTGTTATGGAACTCATTGCATCTTGCCCAGATTATGACGAAACTTTGGATCTTTTCGAACTGAAAAAATGTTTTGTGCCTAATAAAATGATATGTCCACTCACTCCGGAGTTTTACGAGTTAAATATGTATAAGTTAAATGCTATTGTACATCGTTTGGATGCCGTGTTGAATTGGATAATTACGAAAAATCCTGTTCCCGAACTTTTAGACACTTATTGCGAAACATACTATAAACGTATAGAGGATGTTAAAGCTTACATAAAGAAACATAATGTGGTTGACGATGGTGTCTTTGATGTGTAGAGATGTTTCAGATGTATTCCTTGATGTTGGTTTTCTTTTTTCTTGCAGTGTATTTGAAATGTTCTTGGACTTTAATAGATATGGCTTTCTGCTTGCTTATGTTTTTAATTAGCGTTGCTAATTAATGATTAAATTTTCGGGTAGCTATGTTAGTGAGATAATGTAATGTTGCTGTGTTTTACGGCACTGGCTCTCTCCCTTCCGTGGGGCCAGTGGCCCTAAATTAGGGATGGGCGACTGCTTATATCCCATTGAGCTGCTCACGGTGGTCGTTAAACCTCCAATCAATCAATCAATCAATCAATTAACCAGCAAAGAAGCAATTCTATTACACAAGTTGAATTAGCAGCAGCTACCAACCTTGCAAACAAACAAACAACCTTACGAAGCTATAATCTGGCGTAGCAGTGTTTCCAGTTATTAATGTGATATATTTCCATTCATGTTTCAAGGTTACTTTCAGTTCCTACGGGAACTCTCCCTTTCATGAGCGTTTTCCGGTCTGATTGGCTTTCTCTTCCTCCGGCAAAGGTGAAAAAAGCCGGCAAGAGGGAAGTTTGAGTCAAAGCAAGTGAGAACATCTCGTGGTGGAAGTCTGTACGAGCACGGTGACAAAAAAAATAATATTCGTGTGCGTGTGACGTTGTCTTTTGGGAATTAATGCATAAGGCGATTAAATAAAATAAGTGACGTTGATTTACTTTACCTTTGGAGAACACTTTTTGGCAAGATTAATTTTCTTGTTAGAGCTCTGTTATCGGCACGAACACCCTACAGACATGCTGTCGAAATGTTTCTGAAAATACTAAACTTTTATGAAATATTAATATTTTCAGAATGTATTATACCGACCAGTGGCACACTTGCCTCTGTTTCGCATCCATGCTATAGGGTAATAGAGGCTTTAAGATGCACAGGTTAGCTGGTAGCAGCCTTGTTCAGCCCACTTCTCCGACAGCGAATACATGCATTAGATTTCTTTCAGCCCCGTTTTCTTTATCACGAGTTATTGCGTTCCGCATGGTTAGAGTGCAATTTATATTAGTGACGGAAATTATTCTTTGGTAAACTCTTTTAAAGGCAAAAAAGAATGGAAAAGTTAAATTGAAACCTCTAAGACTACAAGGCAATTCCCCAAGAAATATTAGATGAACTATCGCAAACGCGGAAAATATAGGTCCACCGAAGAGTGTCTTAGACTTGAGCTTTCCATAGTCCACTACTGAGGTCTGTTAGCCTTTCTTCTGTGTGATAGAGAGCAGCGGATTACAGACGTGTTTGCAACACCTTTTGATTTGATGCTTGCTTAAAGGCGCGGCACACAGTTTTCAACATATTCTGCAATGTAAAGATACTATTGATGGCACTTTCGATATTATCGATAGTTTTGTCCAAATCAGTTCATCGAAAGTGCATCGATAGTTTTACTTTTATCCAATGCTGTAAGTGTAAATCACGATGGTGTAAACTATTTAGCTTCCATCGATGGCTTTGATGACTGGAACGCTCATTTTCACCTCATTTATACTGGTGTCGAAATCATTGAGCCCAGCCATATTGATTCATGATGGCAATGCGAAAATAAAGTTAACTGTAATCAAAAGAATAAACGGAGAGGAACTGCGGTTTTTAATATATGTTGATCTTCATGTCAAATGAAGCTCAAAGCGAAAGTGTACGTTTCAGTCAGATAAAGAGGAAGTTAAAAGCGTTGTTCTTGTTTTTTGTACTGAAAGTTTAAATGTTGCGCCATGTGCTGAAACAGTTATTTTTTAAACGTAAATAATCAGTAATAATGGGTAAATATAAAATATATTTTGTGCAACTTTATTTTTCTTTTGGTAAGATAACATTTTACGCAAAATATAGCCTTTTCGGAAAGAACTACAAAACGCCGGGCAATATGTCAAATATCAAATGGATAATTTAAAACGACAGCATCCACCTGCTATCGTTTTAAATGATCCCAGAAAAAAACAGTTGAGGAACAGCCTACTCATAACTTTATTTACTCAATTTCTCACGAATTATTACCACGATTTTGCTGAACATTATAGAAAAAGTTATTTTTGAATACAGAACTGCAGAATTTTTTCTTTAGCTTTTGTGAACAGAAACATAAAAACAAAACATGGAGTACAAGCAGAAATGAGGATTTAGGAGCCACGAATTTGCTCGTTCTTCTGGCAAAACATTTTTTTCCTTACGTTTGCTCACTCATTTCTGGAGAATATCGTGAAAACGTAGGTTCCCCTGCACAGTGGCGCAGTGGTCTAAGCGCTGGCTTATGATCGCTCATCCGAGATGGGATCGGATTCGAGTACCGTAAAGAATGCATGTCGTGGTTGTGTTCGTCTTACTGCACTGGACGTCTTTCTTCCCTTGAGTCACTCGCCCTAAATCAGGGACGGGCGAAAGCTTAGAGCCCATGGAGGTCGTTATACCTCAAACCAAAGGGAAACAAAGTTTTATTTCAAAGTTTATCAGAGCTTAGATTTTTGACAATCTGGAAAAGTAAGAAGAATTCCTGTCAGAAATAAATTTTCATCCCGGAGAACAAATTTTCTCCCGAGAACCTTTGCCAACAAACTAGCGATAGTTCTCCACCTCTATCTCTGGGCACCTGCCTAGCCACAGCTTACGACGTCTATCAATCACCAGTTTGCCATAGCTCTCTGGAAAGATGGCTATGCCAGTTTGTCATCGCCCACTACAAAGAACAGGCCCTAAACGAAACGTCACGTGACCAACAATATCCGAGTTTTCAGCTCATTATTTGTTAATATTTATTGTTTTTTACTACTGCAACCAAATTATATTGATAAGTGCCGCAGATATAGTAATCTAATCCGCTCACAAAATTTAAGATTACTCCCACTTACATTTGTTTCAAAAAACTGATTCAAGAACAAAGCAGTTTTGACTGGAAAACGTAATGCAATAAGGGTTTTTAAGAGACTTTAATCACAAGAATAATAACTGCATTCACTTCCAGTAAAAATGTGGAGAAATTTCACAAAATTGAAACCCTTGTGGTCTTATGAAAGCCGTTGGTTTCAGCCTCAAAGCTTCCACTTTCCAGTGGGCTATGCCAGTTTGTAGAGTGACGCAACTCTTTCTGTTCTTAGCGTGTGAAGAAGGCGATTTGATCAAACAGAGTATTCTGTAAATTTGACAACGATCCTCTTCTTAGTAAGAAAGAAAGTCTTTAACTTCACACTTTATATTATCCTCAAACATCATCGTATTAAATGTCAATATCATGACGTTTTTTGACACCAAATATGTTTGGAAAATTTATTATTATTTTGCGGAACTTGCTCTGTAGAACGCATGATTTATTTCAATTTTCAATGTTGCATCCAAATATCGCATTTATCTCTCTATCAGCTTCCGATGCAAGAAAAGTATAATTTTCTCCTCACTTATTTTCTATTCTCTTACCCTCTACAATTCAGGTGGACTATTTAGCTCCTGTGTTTCGTCCGGACCCAATTTCGTTTCTAAGAAAGGCATTTGTTTACAAAATCTTACCTCCCCATTGTTCGAATACAACGCTTCTTCCGCTTTAAAAATAACGAACTTACTGTCAAAAAATATACATTATATAAACAAATAAAACAGAAACGACTGTTAGCTTACTATTTTAATTCCACAGACATCGAGTGAAATAATTTGATAATATTTATTGGCTAAAATGTGTACTCACTTCCTTTAAATGTCTTTGAGTCCAAATAATTTTTGCATGGGTGTTTGATATAAATGGAAATCCTTCAATTACAGAAAAATAATTGAAGGAAATCCTTCAATTACAGAAAAATACCGTCATTGTTTAATTTTAAGTAATTTCTTCAGAATAAAAAATGTAATTATTTTTCTTACCTAGACCTTTAGTTTGGATCAACACTTATTGAAGAATCTTTCAGGCGAACCATCTGGTCTAATGAGCCGGACGGCCATTTGTTGAAACTCTGTCAGTATTGTTATTTCTTTGCGATTCCACACCAGGAAACTAATTCCGACAGATATAAGCTTTGGGATGTCAAAACCTGAGGCAGAAATGAAGAACTATATTCTGTACTGTAGCGCCAAAAAAGGGACGCTTTGCTGACAAGAATGTATCTGGTTCCACTTGTAGTACTCCGCCCCTTATTTGGCCGCGGAAGGTTTCGAGGAAACTATTTTAACGCCACAGACATCAAGTTAAATACTTTGATAACCTTTATCGGCAAAAAAGGGTTCTCGCTTTCTTTAAATGTCATTGAGTTCGAATAATTTTCACATGGGTGATTGAAAATATCTTTACGAATATCTGTATGAAAAAATATTATCATTAATACAGATGTAAATCATTCAGTGATAGTAAAAAAATACCCTGATTGTTTAATCCTCAGTAGTCCTGGGCAGATACGAACGTTCGAACCACTAAATACCCGCCGTGCGTCAGATGGGCACGTTAAGCCGTGGGACCTCTGGTACTGGCCCCCCGGTAATAAATAATGGCGTCTTTCTACCTCGCTTCCGTGTGACTTTCCTATCGGGCACTCTAGACCAAATCTCCTAGCTTCTTATTTCTAAGGGTTGTTTAAAACTGGGGGTCAGACACTCTATTCCTAAAATCCTCTACATGTGATCAGATCAGATCAGAAACTGACATTTACAGCAAAAAGACTTAATCGCAAATCCTACTTGTAGCAGTTAAACCTAACATTAAGCACACTGAGAACATGAATGTCACTGTCTCAATTGGAAACTTTAAATTCCGAATGACAGCTTTTTACAATAAACCTAAGAAGTCAATTTTAATTAAAGACCATAGGAAACTCCTTATGCATAACATTCCTACAATAGTAGCAGGTGACTTCAATGCTCATAACAGTTACTGGAAATCCAGAAAAAAGTGCATTTCATTGTAAAGATTTTGTGAACTTTTTTGTCATTTACAAGTATAAATGGGAGCAGAAAAGTTTTTGCACGGAACTAACTTCTTTCTACTAGGCAGTAAGTATAACGCTTCTTTCAACACTTTCATCAAAACAATACTAAAATACCAAGAACCCGCAGATACTCACTGTTCGTTTTACTGATTTTGTTTACGATGTTGTTGCGTAGTATGGCTCCCTGTGCTTTGTTGTTTCACTTGAAATTGAAAATTCTTCATACCTATCACGTTATTTCATTATTTTATGAAAATGGCAAATAAAAACCCCAGTAAAAGCTATGTTGATTGCACTGAAATAAAGATTCGTGCACGAATTTTTTTTAAATAATACTACTAAAATTACTGAATTTCATAATTAAAGTCTATGCCGCATTGATGTTGCAGTTTTCTGAGCTGTAGTTCTTCAATATTTGTACGAGACGGGTTCCAAGTTCAAAGGAAGTCTGCAGCAGTGCGTGGAGGTTGTGTTTCTCTTACAACATTGGCGCTTTACTTCGCTGATACCAGTAGCCCTAAGCTAGGAACGGGCTACTGCTCATTGCCCATCGAGTTGCTCTCGGTGAGTAGTGTAATCTGTAAAAAAAATAAGTTGTGAGAGTTCACGGGATAATTCTGGAGTAACATATAGCAAAGTTGCCGGTAAGTGTTTGTCATTTAACGAAATTTCCGTTTTTAAAAATCCACGTTCTTTAACGTCTGTATTTTTACGGGTTGTCCGTAATAATAAATTCCGTTTATTTCAGTAGAGTCTGTTTCAAGTTGTTTCGTTCTTATGCAGAAATTTTGCAAAATCCAAGATCCTGAATCACACAGCGCTTACGGCAGAGAATAATTTCGCACCGAGTATAACTCAAACCGACATCGTTCGGGTAGGCTTAGCAGAAACCGAGCATCTTAACCACTGAGCCAGAAAGACTTCGAAATATTGCTCACGTTCAACATTAAGCTCTCACCACACTACAGTGGTTTTTTTTTTGTCATTAAGCTAGTGACATAGTCGTTTTGCTTTCTGTTGCAGATTAATTTTAATGCATTTGTAATACTTTTATTTTTAACCTGTAGGAGGACATCACAAATTAAGTACTTTCTCATCAGAATGATTTAGATTTCAAGGTGCAAAACACAATGTTTTGCACCTTGACATCTATCTTCTTAACTGAAAATAACTTTCAAATATCTTTAAGAAATGGTGAAATGTGCATTTTTCAGTGTAATTTCTCGAAACATATGATATATACAATTTTCTTTTGATTGATGCTTAAAGTTTAATCTTAAGCGCTCCGCTGGATGAAGAACTAGCAGTAGTTCCGAATTTTATAAGTACCCGTGGGTCAAATATGCAAATATCGGTAGAACGTTGGCAAAGTATTTCTGAAGAGGCATTGGAACTGAGTTTGGGACACTCAGATTTACTTTCAACGTATTCTTAGGAAAAAGCAGCTGGATGCTGCCGTTTTAAATGATACCTAAGATTTGCCGTATTCCCATACGTTTTGTAGTTTTCCTAATAAAGGTTACATTTTGTGTAGACCTTATCTTTTTCAAACGAAATATAATACTGCGCAAAATATATTTTACGTTTATTCATTATTACTGATTAATCACTTTCAAAGAATAATTGTTTCAGCACCTGATGCACTTTTCAACTTCCAGTACAAAACACAAGAACAACGCTTCTGAATTTGTCGTTTATATGATTGAAACGTACACTTGACGTTTGAGCTTGACTTAACATGACGATCAACAGTATGCAAAACACATATACCCTCAATGTTTACTCTTTCAGTTAAAATTAACTTTAGTTTCGCAATGACTTCCTGTGTCAATATGGCTGGGCTCGATCTTCTCGACACCAGTATAAATGAAGTAAAAGCGAGCGTTCCCAATCTTAAGTGGTATCTTTTGAAGCTGGATAGTTTACACTTACACCATCGAAAAAAGTAAGACTATTGAAATTTAATAAAAACTATTTATGCACTGAGTTTGGACGATGCCATTGATTATAACCTCCGCTTCTACTCCACAGATTGATGCACAGATATCGTACAAAGACCTGTACGGTGATTTAAATACCCAGCTTTTCTACGGTAACGCTACGTATAATAGCTGGTGCACAACATGGCGGAGAGGAGAAGAAATATCCTGTACCTCAATAACCACAATGCATTCTATTTGCTATCCACCCATTTCGATCTCGCTACGGAACTTCAAAACCTGTTTTTGTCACATCAAACCCGAAAACGAGAGAGCGGAGCTTTTCTGTTGATATATAGAAAAGAAATTGTAGAAGGGTTTTTGAAAATTCAGAATTTTTCTGGTAAACGAAAAATGCTTGAAATTTAAGCTCCGTTTCGTCGTTTCACAGAAATGGTTACATCAGAAATATGCTTCTTTAATTTACGAAAAGAATCATGGAAATCTGTACGTGAATTTCGCGAAATTTCTTAGTATCTTTCTCTCGTTACACAATTAAACTGATAATATAAGTAAATAAATAGGATGGAATCAAGCACCGACGCGGCTACCCTTAAAATTTATCTCGCATTACTGTTGTTGCAGTTCTTAAAAACAAAAGTAACATTATTATTAAAGTCACAACTACTACAGCAGTTATACCAAGTTTATGGATAAACTTCACAATCGTATTGACGAAATGGGAAAATGTTTACACTTGGATCAGTGACTGAATTTGTGTTGTGTTTCTTCACCCCAAGAACCTCATTCAGAACAAGGGTCTTGGTCTCTTTTTATTTGGAAGACAAATGAAGAGAGTCAGCTAATTGCGGTGAACCTGCAGCAAGCAGAGATTGTTAATATTTTCGAAATTAGTCGCTATAAGAAATTTATGTGTTACATTTTATGGCGCATGTGCTTAAATTTTAAAATAGTTTCTTTGTTTCACACTGTATTATTCAGATGATGGAAAAATTATTATTCAGATGATGCACATGCCATCAAAATTTCTTATAAATATTGGTTACTCAATAAGTTACTGAGTTATACGTTAGATGGTAAAACAAAACCAGCTGAAGACGAATTGTTACCTTAGCGAATTAAAAATTATTCAGGTTTAAACGATGTTATAGAATAGGAAGCCTTATTAAAGGCAATCGGCTATGAATACTTTATGTGAACTGCAAATTAAAACCTGCCAGGAAAAAATATAATAAGTATTTATTTTCGCAAATAAAAAACTAACAGTTTTTTTACCTCAGTTACTGTATTGCATATTATATTTTTTTGATATCTAACTCAAGTAAACGGAATAAGATAAAAAATAAGTTGTCTGATGTTCTGTGCTTTAAAAAATACCCGAAAATAACTCCAAAATTTTAAGGGGTAAATATCTATACTTAATGATTATTTAAAAAGGGGATGCAAAAACAATGGGAAAATGTTCCGTTTGTATACTCATAAATACTGACGCTCCACTTTTTTCGTAAACAGCAGCCAAGAACGTTGTTCTAAAGTAATTTAGTTTAATTTTTTCAATTCAATATCTAGTGGCATTACTTTAATATTTTCATTACTTTGTAATCTTTAATATATATAGAACTACATACGAGTGATGTATTTGTACATCATATCTTCTAAGAGAAATATTTTAAACTGTTCTGATTTAAGCGTTCAGAAACTACAGTAAACTCTCGATATCTTGAAGAACAGGAAAAAATTTCGAAATAGCCGAAAGACGAGATTTAGCGCAAAATTAAAGAAATAACGAAAACATATCTGAAAAAGAAATAGAAAAAAATGATATTTGGTTTGTTATTAGCATGCCTACTATACTGTACGTTTAAGTAATAACATGCAGTACTATAAAACAACTAGAGTATAATAACTTGAAGTTATACGTACGTACTGTGTTGGTCACTTCTTAAAATAATCCGTAATATTGGATTGTCGTTTTGATTTCAAATTTTCATTCATAACAAAATCATTCAGTTTATTTAATAAACGATATAGCGTTGAAATTCCCTATCTTCTGATTCAAGGCTTCTTGAATTGGAAGAGGAACTACAAAGGATCAAGTGGGACATCGTCGGGCTAAGTGAGGTAAGGAGAAAAGGAGAAGATCTCATTGAACTGAAAAGTGGACATCTCTTCTACTATCGTGGGACAGATACTGGCAGAACTAGTGGTGTTGGATTTATAATAAACAAGAAACTGAAGGATAAAGTTGTAGAAGTTGAAAGTTCCTCTGACAGAGCTGCACGACTTGTTATCCAACTCTCGAGAAGATACCAGCCTCAGATTATTCAAACTTATGCACCCACCACAAGTCATGCTGAAGAAGAAATTGAAGAATTTTATGAGGAAATTCGTGATCTAAATAATAAAGGTAAGCAGCACTTGAAGATAATTATGGGAGATTTCAATGCAAAAATAGGGCAACGGCAACAGAATGAAACTTCAGTAGGTAAATTCGGTCACGGCAACAGAAACCAGCGTGGAAATACTCTCGTTGAGTTTGCAGAGGCAGAAGGGTTTTTCATCTTGAACTCCTTTTTCAAGAAAAAGCCACACAGGAAATGGACATGGAGACATCCAATTGGGACGACAAGTGAAATTGATTTTATTATGTGTAACAAAAAATTCGTCATCGAAGACTGCAGTGTGCTAAACAAGTTCAACACAATCAGTGACCATAGATTAGTGAGATGTAAGATGCACCTCAACACTAAACTGGAACGTGGCAAGCTCATAAGACAAACAAAATGTATTGACATAACCAACCTTAAAAAACACCATAATACTTTCAAATTGGAACTGAAGAACAGATTTTCTGCTTTAGAAGGCCTAACATCGGAAGAAGTGGATATTTCTGAAGTTAACAGAAAAGTAACCAAAGCTCTTATGGAAACAGCAACAAAATTAGCTGGGTCTAAGAACAAATTGCATGTGAACAAATTATCAAAAAAAACCAAAATGTTGATGCAAAAAAGAAGAGAGATGAGGACAACTAAAGAAGATGTGACTTCCAAAGTGGAATATATAGAGCTATGCAAGACAGTAAGAAAAAGTATCACTGAAGACGTAAGGAAATTCAACTGTGAACTAGTGAGGAAAGCAATTGAAAAACAACCAAAGCCTAAAGATAGCAAAGGGACATCTCAGTAAGGGAAGAAAACAGATTATGGCACTGAGAAAAGAAGATGGTTCTGTAACAAGAAATAGAGGCGAAATTTTGACAAGAGTGAAAGATTTCTACTCCAAATTATATGAAAGGGATGATACATGTACTCCAGGCATCATGAAAGGAACCAGCGTTTATCCAGTCCTTCCAGCAGAAGTTGCTCATGCAATCAAGAACATGAAGCGGAGAAAAGCTCCAGGAGAAAATGGAATTACTGTAGACATCATACAAGAAGCAAGTGGAGAAATCGAAACAGTACTCGCCCGAATTTTCACTCGATGCCTTAATGAAGGAAAGATTCCTGAGGATTGGAACAATGCTACAATGATCTTGCTACATAAAAAAGGTGACATTGATGATCTCAGGAACTACAGACCTATCAGCCTCCTATCAGTGGTTTATAAAATCTTCACCAAAGTTCTTTCACACGGTTTGAAGGTAACACTGGACATGGCTCAACCGAGAGAACAATCTGGATTCAGGAGTGGCTACAGCACAATAGATCATATCCACGTACTGAGAGAACTAATTGAAAGAGCGAGGGAATATGAACTTCCATTGTGCATGGCTTTTATCGATTATGAAAAAGCCTTTGATTCGGTGAAACCATCAGCAGTTACAATAGCTCTGAAATCCTGCGGTATTGAAGATGCATACATTTAATATTATTAATAACATCTATGAAAATGCAAGTGCAAAGATTCGGCTGTTTGAAAATACAACACACATAAAAATTGGAAAAGGAGTGAGACAAGGTGACACCATATCTACGAAACTCTTTAATGCTACATTGGAAAATGTCTTTCAATCACTGAACTGGGAAAACAAAGGCATAAAGATTAATGGAGATTATCTAACCCACCTTCGTTTTGCTGATGACGTAGTCATTTTTGCAACTACCCCATCAGAGCTACAGAGTATGATGCAGGAACTTGATGACAAGAGTAAAGAAGTGGGATTAAAAATGAACTTTTAGAAGACAAAAGTGATGTTCAATGCTTTTACAAGAAATGAAGATTTATCGATTGATGGAGAAAAGCTGGAGATAACAGATATATACGTTTATCTTGGACAGCAAATATCAAGTGAGGGTCACATTAGTGAAGAAATTAATCGGCGTACAAAACTTGCCTGTAAGAGCTTTTGGAAGAAACAGCATAATTTTCAAGAGCAATATGCCATTATGTCTTAAAAGAAAAGTGTTTGATCAATGCATCCTTCCAGTGCTTACGTATGGTGCAGAGACGTGGACCTTAGCTAAAAGAGACATACAAAGGCTGCATACAACTCAAAGTATCATGGAGAGGTGCATGCTTGGTGTAACCAGGAGAGATAAGAAGAGGAACTCGTGGATCCGAAAAATGACGACAGTGGAAGACATCATGATCAGAGTTAAATCCCTGAAATGGCAATGGACTGGACATACTGCCAGAAGAACAGACCATAGATGGACAGCCGAAATTTTAGATTGGATTCCAAGTGACAGGAAAAGACCCAGAAGAAGACCACATGGGAGATGGGTGGATGAAATTCGAAAATATGCGGGAGTGACATGGAGGAGACTGGCACAAGACAGACCGTTGTGGAGGAAACTTGGGGAGACCTTCGTCCAGCAGTGGATTGATAATGGTTGACAATGATGATGATGATGACATACGAGTAATGCATTTGTACATCATATTTTCTAAGAGAACTATTTTTAAATGTTCTAATTTAAGCGTTCAGAAACTACAGTAAACTCTCGATATCTCGAAGAACGGGAAAAAATTTCGAAATAGCCGAAAGACGAGATTTAGCGCAAAATTAAAGAAATAACGAAAACATATCTGAAAAAGAAATAGAAAAAAAATGATATTTCGTTTGTTATTAGCATGCCTACTATACTGTACGTTTAAGTAATAACATGCAGTACTATAAAACAACTAGAGTATAATAACTTGAAGTTATACGTACGTACTGTGTTTGTCACTTCTTAAAATAATCCGTAATATTGGATTGTCGTTTTGATTTCAAATTTTCATTCATAACAAAATCATTCAGTTTATTTAATAAACGAAACATTTCTAACGGCACCTTTTCGCCTCTTTCAGTATAGCGTTGAATAAGATTACTATCATATAATATTTGATTCATATTGACAATTTATATTAATTTTCAATGGAATGAGTTTTGTTGTTGGGCAGAATTTTTATTGATTGTGAAAATTTTGGTGATTTGTCGTGTTTTGTGAGTTTCATTGGTGATTTGTCGTATTTTGTGAGTTTCATTGGTGAATTTGCTTACTTTATTTGTACAATTAGTTTATCATTGTGTCACATATTTTTATTTTTACTGGGTATTATATTACTTTTCCATAATATTGTACAGCAGAAAGTTTACTAAACTAAATAAAAATAAAAATAAAAATAAAATGCACAGTATTCTTTTATGTGTGTCGGCAATGGTTCTTATTTTGTTGATGATTCATCATCGTCGCCCTTTGAATCTTCGACACGTCCCTTAAATTTTTGGAACTATTTCCTCATATCTCGGTTATTTAGTTGTTATTAGTTCGACATCGAAGTTGGCATATTTATAAAACCCGCGATCCTCTTAAAAAATTATTCTTGTAATTCCAGTTTATCTAATATTTTTAAATATTCTTCAGTTGGGAAATTGTTTTCATCAGTTACTGAACTGGATGAAAAAAAAATCCAGATTTCTGAAAACAATGCACAACAGTCTGTCGTGAATCGTCGTTATTCTAAGAATTGGAGATCAACCGAGTGACATATAAAACATGCAGAAGACGAAGTGTTAACATCATTTTCGATGTGATAATAAGTTTCCTGAAACAAGTGTTTTCATATAGTAAACTTTTAGCAATCATTGGCACTGATGTTCCACAGTTTCACTGTTGTCCATGTAGCCACTTTTCCAGAAAACTTGAAATTTGCATGGCCCTGGAACGGGGATCGTACCCGCACCTCCCTATCACCGATCGAGCATGCTATCCGTTACGCCACCCAGGACAAAGAAGTTCCAAACATCTCATTTTAAGTAGATGCGACTTGTAAATCAAATAACATTTCAGATTTGCGTTAGTCGAAACAATTACAAGCTCCATTGCAGCGTCCCAACGACCTTTCCTCACATACGGGTTTGGATATAGGTCTTTTAAGTTCCAGTGCTGATAGAACATCATTCATAAATGGGAAAAGAATTGCCCCAGAAAAATAATTCTGCGCAAATACATCGAAGGCTGCAAATGTAATCACTGGCACTGATTTGCCGTATTTTCACACTGTTGTCCATGTAGCCACACTTGCAGAGCACTCGAAAATTACAGGACTCTACGATGAAGCTCATAACTGCTTCGACTGGCACAAATCTGATATGTTCTCAGTTTTCAAAGTTAGATCTGCTTGGGTCCAGTTGCTTGGAAATTCCTTGTCCTAGGTGTTGTAACGAATATCATGCTCGACCAGTAGTAATAAGGAGGTGCGATTTCGTTTCCGCTCCAGGGAAATACAATTTTCAAGTTTTCTGAAAGACAACAGTGAAAATATGGCACATTAAGGCAATGAAATTTTCATGTAATTTTGGCATTTTTCATATCTTTCATGTAATTTTGGCATTTTTCATATCTTTCATGTAATTTTGACAATATAATTTAAATTTTTTCTAGATGGACAACAGTGAAAATAACACACATTAATGCCAAAGATTACATATATATCGCCTTTCATGTATTTATGAAGAATTATTTCATCATGGAAATTCGTTCCCATTTATATATGAATTAAACTTTTAGATTACGAATTATTCCTTGATCAGTTGGCTGAAGTTTGGCTACTGTATTCGGCGGTAAAAAATCATGTTGTATAGTTTTAAATTTCTTATTTTAGGGTGCGTTGGACAGTTGTCAACAAAGGATAGAAATCCCCCCCCCCCCCCGATGTTTTTAAGAAATATTTATTTAAGGTTACGCGCGTAATTTTCGAATGATGTGCTAGTCATACAGGCTTTGTTGTTGTTCTTGTACTCCAAAGATTAAGATTTAACAGCTCTGAAGAAACGAGGAATTTTTGACTTTTCTGTAACAAGGACAGGCAATGTTTCCGATCCATCAGCGTTAATCCAACAAGGTTTGTTAAACATTCTTTGCTCATTTTACTGATGGAAAAAGATTATCCGTTAAACAACGTTGTCTTGTTAGAAACACACTTACAGAATAAACCGGTTCCGTCCAGGGTATAAACATCCGATGCATTCTAACCCGAAATTAATCAGGGAAGCGTTGTTTCCTTCCATATATAACTATATACCAAAATCTGAAAATTTCTTGGCATAGAATAAAAATTAAAATTTCCAAGCTTTTAGTTCTACGCCAAGAAATTTTCGGATTTCAGTATACACTGAAGTGCCAGAAAAACTGGAGCACCAGTCTAATACTTGGTAGGTCCCCAACGGGAGCGAAGGACTGCAGCAATACGACAGGGCCTGGATTCCACTAGCTTCTGGAAATATGCTGTAGGCAATGCACACCATACTGGGTGTATTCCGAAAATTCTAGGGGTTCGGCTCCCTAACTCTTATTTTTTTTATTTGTATTTGATCTCTCTGATCACTTTTTTGTTCCCGAAATAAATATTTTTTATTTCGAAGCTGGAAGACATGCAGTTCAGTATAAAACCTTAACAAGTAAGATACAAAATGAACTCCATTCAAAAAAAAAAAAAAGTTTGCAAAATAGCATTCCGACGAGACCATATCGTCTGCAGGTAACTCAGTATTTTGCAGGTAGGAGATTTTAAGAACATGTTTCCTTATATGAGAAACAGTATTTCTTTATGATACATTTGTGGAATTGTAAATCAAATATCAGAAGTCGCCGGCCATAAATTAGAAAAATAAGTTATAATTAAATTTTAGAGTGCACAGGCCATTCCAGAATTATTATAGTCTGTTGAAGAAAGTATTTGTTTTACTGATGAGTACTGAACAAAACTAAAACACAAGCGATTTACGCCCCGTGAATAATTTTGAAATTAGTTTCTGTCATGTGATCCTAATATGCAAGATGTATTCCCGGAAGGTCATCGTTGTTTGTCACAAAGAATGCACAGATGTGACCTTCTGTAGAATATTACTTCTATGGATCACAAACACTGCTTGAACTGCAAGCTTTAATTTGGCTAGACGTGCTAACAAGCCATTCGTTTTGCAAAATATAATTTGGGATATTATTTTCCTGTTATTCTTATGAATTTGTCCTCAGCTTTTCGATTACACTTCAATCGCCGGTAAATGTAGCTCCGTCTGTTCTCACTAACACAAAGTTGGTTGGATGTACAGACCAAAAGAAAAAAAAAACGAGCCCTCCCCTTTACTTTAGAACCATTTGCCTTAAATAAACAAATAAGGTACCCTTGGAAAGCACTCGAAGTGAACTATCACGTGATGTGAAGAAAAATGATAATTAACATGTTAATTAGCTCACTATATCCGAATTTTTCCGTACAAGGGGTATGTTATTTTATGCGCATTCCATTTAGCACATGGAAAAATTTCCAAAATCTTAAATATCGTCCAAATCGGATGATTAATAGCGAAGATATTTGCAAATAAATTTAGAGGGGACATTCATATATCTGCATCTGGAAAACACACCTGGAATATTTGCTTCCCGGCAAGAAGAGTGTTAATGCTGGAAAGTCTGCGTCTTGCTCGAACCCCCGACAAATTCAGTGCAGAGTACAGACCAGCAAAGGCCCACGGACGGAGTTCATTTACTCTTGCCGTTTCATTTATAACAAGGTCATTTGTTCGTGCTAATGACTTGAATTAATGTTAGAATAAACAGTATGTATTTTTCTAATAATGGAAACCCGAATCTATTCAAGCTGAAACTTGTTTTGAATAATCTTGTTTCCGATAATTACATTTTCTCCAGGCACTGAGTATTCGCGTATCACTGAAAGGTTGTTTCATAACAGAAAATTGAAGCAGAAACACGGAATCCGATTTTTTAGAACGTCTGTTTTAAAAAAGATCGTATTTGTGTTATTGATTTGTCGGTACGTCCGCCTGTGGACACCATATCTTTGCAACTATTAGTCCGATTAGAAAACTTCTTTTTGCATTGGGAAGCTTAAAATTTGCGAATGATGATCCTTTATTTCATTTTTTTGTTTATTTTGTTTTTATAATGTCAATTTCACCGATAGAGAGCGTAAACGCAGATGATATCGAATTCGAAACACATTTTACTGCATATATTTGCTTCTAAACATCCGATTGATAAAACTCTTTTACCTTTCTATTTCATTTATGTCGAAAAGCAATTCAGGTATTTTTATAAGTTGCAGCAGGTATTTAAATAATTTAATCAACATATAAATGTTGAAAAGCAATTCAGGTATTTTAATAGGTTGTATCAGGTATTTAATTAACTTAATTAAAAAATAAATGTTGAAAAGCAATTCAGGTATGTTTAAACGTTGTAGCAGGAAAATTGATTTTAATTAATTTTCCCCTATTACTTGTGAAAAATTGGCATCTCATTTTACTTGGCCCAGGGCATTGAATTGTTTACACATGCCTCTGTCCATTTGCCCCTTGATTTCCAAAATATTTGACTCAGTTTTGCTAGAAAAGCTAGTTTGTGTATTCTTGACATTGTAGAAAATAAAATATTACATTAGACAACCCCAAATTATTAATGCAACAAGAGTATATATGTTAGCAAAGCAATCTGTACTTGTTCTTGATTTATGATGTATCACTGTTACAGCATAACATTTGATTCCAGTCTTGATATGGAAGGAATGAATGGGTTCGAAAAAGGTTAAGGTTATAATGGTGTACAGGGGTTCGTACATATTTACAGAACATAAGTTCTAGGGAAATTGTGTGGAAGAAATATTCTTCACGTTATACATGAAAAATTCATCATTATTAACACAGCATCAGACATTTCTGAATTGCCCGTATTTACTCTTACACATGTAAAGTTCATCACATCAGAAAATTTGAAAATTACGTCAGCCTGGAACGATAATCGAACCCGCATCTTCCGATATCCATTCAAGTATGCTATCGGTTACACCACCCCGAACGATCAAGTCCCAAGTATCTGAGTGTTAACTATCAGAGTATTCTCTGACAACTTACAAGTTAAAGCAAGTTCTGCTTTCTCGTTAGGTTGTTAAGTAAATTTCCAGTCAGTCATGTAAATTGTGTGGAAGAAATATTCTTCACATAATAAACAAAGACATTGCTCCTTCCATGTTTATCAACACAAAGCAATCGAAAAAGTGTTACCGGGCCACTTCTGGAATCCTACCACAAATCTCTCGATATCTAGCTAAGTGCGTTCCAAACACACTCTGCTAGATATCCAGAGATTTGGTGTATGATCCCAGCAGAGGCCGGATAACAATTTTTGGAATCCAAGCACTGGGATTTGCAGGGGCCCCGGAAAATGAATAGAGGGGGGGGGTCATGTATAGTATTATGCCGTTATCGCATAATACTGCACATGATGCTCTGAATGGTATTATACTGTAAGGTTTTACACTGATATACTTTTTACAGTCCACATAATTTTTAAACTTGTACTTCAACCTTACTCTGTTAATATTCCATTTTGTACTGGACATGGTATTTATGTTTATGGAATCACATACCCAAGAGTAGTAAATGCTGCTACAAAAAACCGAAAAATTAAAGTTTACAATATCATATTAAAAAAAACCGCATAAAATATATTTATACATCTATGTTTTGACATTCCAAAATCGGACCAATTTCATACCAGCGTTTTTAGACAGACACAAAGTAAACTCAGTAAAATCCATTCCGTGATCTCACTGGCCAGGAGCCAAAACGTAAGCCACCAATTGCCGTGCGTGACGTGTGATGATGGAAACACAGAAGTCTGGTAGTTTGTTTGGCTTTGGTACGTTCGATGGGGTTTAGTGCTGCTAGTCCTAGCAAATTCTCATGTGTACGTCCGATGGATATAACAAGGTTTGTATTGAAGTACCAGAAACTACTATGACTTTAATACATATTCATTTTTAGTGCTGTTCGTCCTAGCAACTCTGTGTGCAAATATTCCCTTCATATGCTCGTTTGAAATGCTTGCGCGACTTTTTACATCGAGAATGCCGTCTCAAGTTTTGCGGACTGTTGTCTCGGATACCTTTAGCAGCTATATAGGGCTTTTATTTCCAATCAGACTTGTCAATTGCAGTGTTACTTCACGTTTGAGATTGTGTCTTTGCACGTGTCATTATTCTATGTATACATTACCACCAGTAGCGTAATATCTTTAGAACTTATTTGTGCTGTTATCACTGGACAACAATTTTTGATGAAGTTCATGCTTCCGAGATAAAAATAGCATTTTCTTAATGAATTCGATGTGCTGAAACAGAACATGACCATAAAAAAGATGAATTGGCTACTTTTTGTTTGTAATATGATGGTACATTGGTTGACCATTGATCAGAAACACGTGCATGCTATTTGAATGGAAGAGAGGCATTTAATTTGCCTGCAACTCTCGAAGCGCTTCCCTTATAAACATTTGCTTATGCTGCTAATTAAGGAGCTTCAAGCACTTAACAAAATCGTAATTAAAATATATGTTTCTAACAAAATTTTCATGTGTATATCAGGAAATTTATTATTCTAAATCAGTTTTTTAGGACATTTTGATTTCAGTCTACCAAACTTTATACCAAATCTCTCCCATTGAAATAGCATGCAAGTGTTTCTTAGCAATTGTAACCAGTGTTTATGTAGGTCTGATATATATATATATATATATATATATATATATATATATATAGCGTAATTGTTTATAGTACATATAAAAATTGATAGTGTAATTCTTTTTTTTTTACATTTGTATTAAATGCAGTTTTGAGATATGTACATGAGTTTTTAATGCATAGATAGAAACCAGTTACCAGTTCATGACATTTTACTTCTCCTTGCCTTTCAGTTGTATTCCAGCAGAGGGGCATCTCTGAAGAGTATCCAAACGTAGTCTGCGAGCATCAAGGTGGATCACTTTCCCTGGTATCGTTTGCTCCATTACTGCCATATCTTGATGAAACAGTTCACCATGCTTATCACTAAATTTGACACAGTTATCCGTGAAGTAATCCAGGTTAGAATCCAGGAAGTGGAATTTGAAAGACGTATTACACCCAAATTTTTGTTAGAGAGCAAGCAGGTTGGCAATGAGATCTTCGTAATTTTCAGCCCTGGAATTCCCAGGAAGTTTGTTGATACTTGACAAAAGGCATCCCACACTTCTCTTTTATCACACTGAAGCATGTCCTTAAACTGCGAATCTTGAAAGAGCTGTCTGATCTGCGGACCCATAAAAATTCCCTCTTTTATTTTTGCTTCGCTCAGTCGATGAAATGTGTCATGAAAATATTTGAACGCTGGTTTAGTTTTGTCCATGGCTTTAACCAATTGCTTTACAAGACCGAGTTTTATGTGCAGAGGGGTAGTATGATTTTCTGAGGATCTGTCAGTGGTGGGTTCTGAACATTTTTGTCCAGGTGTCAAAGACGTAATAGGAGGCCAGTCTCTATCGATGTAGTGCAGGCATGTAGCTCGGCAATCCCAGTGACAAAGAAAACAGCAGTGCTTTGTGTATCCCTGATGAAGGCCCATCAACACAGACACTACCTTCAGGTCAGCACAGAGAAGCCAACCATATTTTTTGTAATTAAGTCTGTCCAACAGCTGTTTAAGTTTGTTGTAGGTCTGTTTCATGTGCACCGCATGTGCAACTGGAATGAACGGTAGCTGATTCCTGTTATGCAGTAAAACCATTTTAAGACTTAACTTGGAGGAGACTATAAGTAGACGCCATTCTTGCGTAACATGTTGTATTCCTAGTGCTTGCATTAGGCCGTCAATATTGCAACAGAACACAAAGCTTTCGCTTTTTTGGAAGAATTGCTCGAATTGTCGGTGGCGAATACGAAACGAACTCACTCGAGCATTTTGTTCTAGAAAGATTCCATTGACGAAGCCTTGACGCTAGTAGCTCTGCTTTAACTTTGGTTAAATCGCGAACAAGGTCGTTCTTTTCCTCTGATGTAATTTTATGTGGCATAGACTCAGAAGATGGATATGCGTCATCGCTTTCATTAATCCGTGACGTTGACGGTTACGGATAACACAAATCGTCTTCCTGGACCTCATCTAAAACGATAGCAAAATTTGTCGGAGGCTTAGTAATGGGGAGTTCTTCAGAATGAGGTACAGGTCATACTGCAGACGGTATATTTGGATATTCTACTGTCCATTTCTTCTTCTTTGTGATACCTTCAGCCACTGGTGGCACCATACATAAATAACAGTCATTTATGTGATTTGTGGGCTCCCTTCAATTCATGGGAACAGCAAAACCCATCGTTTTCTTTTGCCATTAAACCACTGTGACAGATTCGTTGCACACGTGCGGCAACATACATGTGAAGCCCAGTCCTTAACCTCGTCGCCTATCCGGCAGCCGAAATACAAATGATAAGCCTTCTTAACAACCGGAGTGATGTACTTTTTCTGTGCAGAAAATGTCACTTTACCACATATATAGGAAAAGTTATCTGCCTTATTCACACATGCACGCGGCATAGCTATGTTATGTCACAATACAAGGATCACTTTAATAGGCTGCTATCACGAGAGTACACTCACCAATGAAGGGAAAGCAACAAATGGACTGGGATCTTTACCGTTGGGCTGTTAAACTGAAAGGATTGCATCGCATCGGGTAATACAGTACTACATCGGATGTCGCGGGAACTCCGGACTTCTCACCCATTGATGCAATACTTCCTGGTCTGACGGTGCCTAAGAGTACGTAAAACGCCGCACGAAGCTGATATTGTCATTTTAATATACATTTACTAACATTTATTATATTTATCATAAATTTATTATTATGTAACATAAAAAAATATTACTCATTATACCTACTTTTTATTAAAAACCACAAATTTTTAATGTCCCATTAGCTGTATTTCCGAAACAAGAGCCAATGAAAGTTTTTCATTCCGATATTCGTGTTCAGTGGGTTAATTTCATACAGAATTGCACACTTTCCCGTCAGAAGCAATTTCGTTGTTGCCCAGTGTTATTTTCAATCAGACTTGTTAATCGCAGTATTTGTTCATGTTTGAGATTGTGGCTTTGCACATGTCATTATCCTATGTATACATTACAACAGTAGCGTAATATCTTTAGCAGCTATATAGTGCTCTTATTTTCAATGAAACTTGTTAATAGCAGTGTTTGTTCACGTTTGAGATTATGGTTTTGCACGCCTCTTTACCCTAAGTATACATTACCACCAGTAGCGTAACTAGCACAACGTGTCCCCCTCCCCGAAAGATTTACTTCAGCGCCCCTAAGCACATAAATTTTCCCGTCATATGGGACACGATCAAGGGAGGATGTGTTTATTACGGTGTGTGGTTCGGAGGGGGTTCAGGAAGATAGGGAGAGTGTCTGGAAAAGTAAAGGGGTACCTAGAGCCGTACAATTTTTACTTTTTGAATAATGTTTGGAACAGAAACACTGTGTAAGGTTATTAATCAGCCAATCAGGATTAACGGTGCACGGACCAATGCATGAACATGTATATGCATTTTATCATAAAGAACAAATTCAACAAGATATATTGAAATGGTAAGGTGAATAATTAAAATACTTCATAATCATCCGTTTTACTTTCAGTTGCTTCTGAAGTGCGCATTTTTTGTCAAATGACTGCTTTTAAACTTTGAGCAATTAATGAGCTAAACAAATCACCACTCTTTTCATCAGAAACGTCACTTGAGCTTAACAGGCTCAGCCTAAAAATAAATGCTTGAGTTTGGGAAGTTTCTTCGTGTGCTCTCTTTTTCTTTTCCTCCGATACTGTGGTCCACTTGGACATTTGCGACAATTTGGAAAAGGATGTCGTTCGCTTGTATGTTAAAGTTTTTACGCGGTGAATGAGAGATAGACATGCTTACTATAAGAAAGCACTAACAGCAATATCAGCATTTAAGTGTTTTGTTCAAAATAAAACAAAGCATTTGAAGAAATCATCCTCGTACACATTGCAGAGCTGCGGCTGTTGTGAATAAATGCGTCTGTCGTGTTCGTAATCCTAGGAGATGGACTGTTTTCGCGCATCCTTTACATGGGATTCCCATTTGGCTTCACCCTTTTTCTCAGCAGCACAGAGGGAGAGCAATTTGGAGATCGATCGTATTATTTACAACCCGTTGCAGAGCGATCTTAAAAGGGCGAAATAACCTCAATTTATAGGTATCCAGTGTTTAAAAATTGACATTTGACATTTATTTTAAGCACAATAAGTAGAAATGTTATTTTAGCTATTTGTAACCTCGGTGACAAAAGCTCATACTATTTTGCAATTGTTAAAACACTAAAACAAAGTTCGAAACACATCAATAAAATGTATTAGAGTCAGCTTAAAACGTTTATTATATATTACCTAACAAACGCTACCTTTTTTTTACTGATACACATACTGAAATTTAAAGATATAGATCGAAAAAGGTAGCCACTTCACTACTCAATGTGATGTTATGATTGCAGTCTTCTCACTGCGTCTCACCAACATGGCCTTGAAGGCTGTGACGGCAGAATCGTTACGTTTCGCTGGCTTCATTTTGATCACTCGAGGGGAACGTTGGACCCTTACTCCGTCTGTTCTAATTCTCCTCTCTTTTTAGTGTTGTAACACTACTTCCTCTGCGTTATTGATTGCCACTAACAGTAAATATACGGTTAATATTTTTAAATTTCAAAAATTGTTTCATATAGAATTATGGGTCTCATGACTCGTGTTTGAAATTCGATAACATTAACATCTCTTAGCCAAGTCTGTGGTTCAGATAGGTGCATGATTTCTTACCATTGTTATTTTCATCGTAAAATGCTTCACATGGAACTCAATTCTCATTGGAACCTACCTGCAATGTACTTTTACATTTTCTTTACAAGGGTATTATTGAAAGTTAATGTGAATTTCTATTTTCTGTTTGGCAAAACGTTAGATAAACACGAACCACCTTCTATATCTACAGCAGGCATGTGCATTTTCACCAGGAGCAGGTGCCAGATAGCAAATTTTACATATTTCCGCGGGACATCCGTATGATGTTATTTAAAAAGTTTAAGAAGTAGGCTTTTATTTGGCACACAGATCTTTAGTTTTCAATATTTTTATTTGATTTTAGCTAAGTCATTAGTATAAAAAATGTACGAGTAGATTTACAGTTAAACACAAATTTCATAGAAGCTTTTTTCATCTATTTATTATTTAATGTTTATTTTAATGAATCGAGTTTTTTAAGGTCGTTACGAACAAAAATTAAGTTCAGCTTAAGACAGGTCAGATACTTTCAATGGGACGTTTGGGACTTCATGTGTCTCATGAGACGTTCTGTGTTCGAGGAAATAACTGAAGTTGCAGCACGCAAAGTGTTTTCTTGACGTGAATCCATTATTCTCGTCCTCGTTTTAAATGTAAAGAAATTTATTCTTGAAAAACAAATGCTCACAGAGACAATTATAACAAAATAAATCTAATGTAAAAATCGTAATGTGGCACAAGGCATTAATATACTTAAACATTATGAACTAACATATTTAAAATTTCATAAGACACCCATTCAATTCTGTTCTTGTGGGCCACGATACTGCTTGCTTGCACCAGGCACTATGAACAATAATGGCACAATGGCGATATCGCGCCCATTCGCTACAGTTCGTTTGCTGCAGAATGTCATCGGCCTAAAACTTTATTCTTCTCCTATCAATCAAACAGAACTGCACCTGTCGACGAGCTCTGCCATCCAGGCGGCCGGCCCACATGCTTCTCTTCCCGTCAATCAAATGGAAACGCTGCTACCGACGTGATACCATCTGTCGGTGAGGTTCTTCTACATGGCGATGATATCTAGAGGACACCCTCTCTTTGATTTAGGATAAATAGAACAGTACGTAGTTCACTAGTGCGGTAGATTCAGTGAAGTTTGTAAAAATGCTCAATGGTCAGATAAATTTTAAGCGCGGTGCAGATGCAGCACGCCGGGCGTACGTTGCGCATGGCTGTTCTACAGTGATAGTAAATCAAAATAAATTTGCTGAGTCTCGATACTAGGGTTGTGACACACTGATTTTCAGCTGTTCATATATGCTTTGATTAACTCCTTTTTTGGTGAGAGAAAGGAAATGAAATTATCCACAGTCTACGGGATCCCACAATACCAGTAACAAAACCTGAACTGATGAACATTATTGTTTCTTTTACTCAAATTACATGAAAAAAAAGTTTCTGATTGAAATATCGTGCCGAAGTAAGTATTCCGTCTTTAAAAGACCAAATGCAGTGCCACCTATTCTCGGGTGAGGTAACGGGACACTGACAGCAGGGGAAAGGCGAACCGTTAAATCACTCAGCTTCCAAAAAGTCATTTAGGTAGAAAGAAATATTTTATATTAAGAATAGGGGTGAACCTTCTTACTTTGTGCTTTTCAGTTGTTCATATATGCTTTGATTAACTCCGTTTTTGTTGACAGAAAGGAAATGAAATTTTCCACACACTACGTGAACCCACAATACTAGTATCAAAACCTCAACTGATAAATATTCTTTCTTTTTACTCACATTACATGAAAAACGCTTTTTTTCTCTGATTAAAATGTCGTGCGTAAGTGTACTTTGGAAAAGTTTAATCTGTATACCATGTGGCGATAGGATTACCCATAAATATGTGTCGTCACGAAAAAAAAATGGGTACTCTTTGCTACGTGGCCGGGTAGAATGGTATGTTGTCCGAAAGACAATAGAAACACCTTACTTTTTTTATGTGCTGTTTGGTTTCGCTGTGAACATTTCTGTTCCTGTTTAAATACTTCTACTAATACTGCAGTTTTTTAGCAACATTTTACTATATAACTTATATATTTTTTCCTGGATATATTACTGTGCGACTTGCGACCTGAACGAGTCAAATTGTAAATGTCAAGAATTTGAGTTTATCAGTTCTTTGTCTTTCCAATTTCACTTGAGAATACTTTATTTGACTGGATACCACGCGTCTAAATTGATGGTAAAGGTCTGGATTAAATATACTTGAAAAGAATTCTTGACATATAAGTAACAGGGTAAAATACATTGCTAGGTACCGAAAGATCATGAAATGTGATTTCTACCTGTTCGTTGTTTCTAGTTAGAAGCATGATTTACTGATAAAATCCACCATTTCTAATTTCGTAATGTTCTGTCAATATGACATACGACATATCCATGTTTTTAAACAACATATACGATTTCCTTTTGAATTTATGGAAAGAGAAGTACCACCAATGATTTTACTGGACTTTTCTACTTTTCAGGCACGAAATTCTGTAGAACGTAACCGGAAAAGATAGAAACATATATATTGGGAAACTATAGACCCGATAATAGTGTTTCAGTTTCGCGACACAGAAGTGTATGTAATAGCAGCGGGCTTAACATTGATTTTCCTGTCACAGTTACAACGGTGACAGTTCCACCGTCCATCAAAGACAAATTATTTTTGTCACTCTTTACGACAGGGGTGACGAAGCAGTAACGGAATGGTGAGTCGAACTTTTGTAAGAGAGCTTTTGCTTACAAATATCACACGAGGCAAAATTTTCATCAGCGACAGTGAAATAATTCTACATCTCACCGGTTTTTTGGCGTCAGGCATTCTATGAAGTTGGACGTTGAACAACATTAACATTTTATTTTCGTTCACGTTAGTTCTTAAAGATTCACTCTGAAAATACCAACACGAAAAATTGGTTTCTTCTGAAGAAAACTGGCAGCGCTAGCGACCTCTGTGATGTTTCAAGAGAAACGGCGTGGTGACATGGTTTCCTTGGACCCTAAGCATTGCCCTGACACTGCTAACAGTGACATTCTTATCACTGACTTTGGAGTTGTTACTTCTTGCCAGTGGTCGTAATGTTGCCAGGGATTTTTCAAAACCGGTGACAAAATAACAGTTACGTGATTTTTGTAAGTATTAGGGGTATCCAAAATTTCCGCCTTTTAAGGAGAAAGGAGATAAGAACAGTCAGGAAACCAGTACACATTTATTTAACGAAGCCTTGGTCTTCAGCATCAATGACCTTTTACCATTTTACAGGCAACAACTGAATGCCCTCGTGATAGAAGGTCTCGGTTTTGATCTGAAGAACACAGTGACGAAATTTTCCACCTCTGGAATTGTGGTGAACCGCTGTTGGGCTAGAGCTTGTTACATAGAGCGAAACAGCTGAAAGTCTGAGGGTGCAATGTCTGGGGAGTAAGCTGGGTACGGCAAAACGTCCCAGTGTAACTGTTGAAGGGTTAATTTCGTGGTGGCACCAACATGTGGTCTGGCATTATCGTGCAACAGGATGATTGGGAGGGTGTCCTTCACCTGTCCATGGGCGGTTTTGCTCGATTGCGGCTTTCATTTTCATCAACTAATCGCTACATCGTTGTGCAGTGATTGTTTCGTCCGGTTGAGATAGATTTAAGTAGTCTTATCACTGCAAATAAATTTTGATATTCACGTAACTCTAATTCGCATAACTTTATCAGTGCAAAGAAGTTTTCATACTTATAAAATTTGTGAAAGCAGTCCTCTGTGAGCACTGCTGAACCTGTTTACTATTATCAGCAAATGAAATGCCGTTTACCATAGTAGTAAGGAGATTAGAGCATAGCTGAACTAGTGTGTTCCTTAAACCTTTGGTATATTCACATTCTTGAAAAAGGCAACTTTAACCCTGTGAAGAAATTTGGAAGACACGAAATGAACTGCATCTCTGGAGAGCATGGAATAATACATAAGTACGCTCAAGATATTAAATTATGGCATTTCCTGAGAAAATGCCACGAGATCATAACATTTCCAATAAAGCCTTCCTGCAGGCAAACACGTATGTTTTTCCAGAAAATATTGTTGTAATAAAATAAAGAAATATAAGTCATATGGAAACAATATATCATTGGCACGTTAGCGTTTATACTTTTCTGAAATATGATAAATCTTGAACACACAGGTTTTTATTTCGATATGTTATTTACAAAAACAGATTTTTTAAATTTAAAAATTCATATTTCTGTTTTAGAGTGTACATAAATGTCTTTCGTCAAGGTGTATTTGCTCTAAAAATGAGCATGCTCTTTTAGTGTTTTAATTTTTGGGTTTTATTAGTTCGCTTAATTCCTTTAGGTTAAAGGAAAACTTTTGAAACGCGGTAAAGTCTTTATAACAAGAATCTCTCACTTTCCTAGTTTCTTATCCATGTGCTGTTCGAGTTCGAGGCAGATTTTCTTTCATGTTTTATAAGTATTGCACATAGAAATATGTCGGAAAATTCCAGTAAGTCATTTATATAGACATCCGCTTTATGCAAATATCTGAAATCAGCTAACCATACATATCAGATGAAAGCAAAATGATGCAAATACAATTAAACTGAACTTAGTCAAAAAGATTTTACACCTTCTTTTGAGTCAGCTAATTATGCCAGTGTTTACTAGCTGTTTTTGTGCTGAAAATAATTAGGGCTTCCGTGAGGAAACGCAGATGAAAGAACGAGAAGTTCTAAGTACCGCAAAGAACTTAAAATGTCACTCGCAACGTTGTGAAAATATTTGTTAGGAAATGGGTAAAATTCAAATAATCGGTGATCAACCCAAATCTTCTTTGTTTATTCTTAATTAAGATCCTGTTTGACACCTTATTGGGAATCAACAAATCGTGACACCTGTTGAGGTAATTTTGGCCACAAAAATGATGATGTTTTTCTATTTGGTCAGCGTTTTAATATTTTACCGAAGAAAAATTATCTAACACATTCCGAAAAAGAAAATTAAAATTTACTTAATTTCAAATTAAGCATTGGATAATGATATACAGTAACCAATAAAAAAGTGCTACGGAGGAAACAAAGGTGGAATATATAGAACGATGCAAGACTGTACGAAAAGTTATCACTAAAGACATAAATAAATTCAATTTTGAACTAGTGAGGAAATCAATTGAAAGCAAACAAAGACTGAAGAGAGAGCAAGGGGACATCTGAGTAATGGAAGAAAACACCTTATGGCTCTGACAAAAGAAGATGGTTCTGTTACAAGAAATGGAGGCGAAAGTTTGACCAGAGTGAAAGTTTTATATTCAAAAATATATGAAAAGAATGATACATGTACTTTAGGCATTACGAAAGGTACCAGTACAAGAGTTATTCCAGTCCACCCCGCAGAAGGTGCACATGCAATCAAGAACATGAAGCGGGGAAAAGCTCCAGATGAAGAAGGAATCACCGTTGACATCATACAAGAAGCAAGTGGAGAAATTGAAACAGTACTCGCCCAAATTTTCACTCGATGCCTTAATGAAGGGAAGATTCCTGAAGATTGGAACAATGCTACAATGATCCTGCTACATAAAAGAGGTGACATTGGAGATCTCAACAACTACGGCTATCAGCCTCCTACCAGTGGTTTATAAAATCTTCACTAAAGTTCTTTCACACCGCTTGAAGGTGACACTGGAGATGGATCAACCGACCGAACAAGCTGGATTCAGGAGTGGCTACAGCACTATAGATCATATCCACGTACTGAGAGAACTAATTGAAAGAGCGAGGGAATATGAAATTCCACTATGCATGGCTTTTATTTATTATGAAAAAGCCTTTGATTCGGTGAAACCATCAGCAGTTACAATGACTGAAATCCTGCGGTATTGAAGATGTATACATTAATATTATTAATAACATCAATGAAAATGCAAGTGCAAAATTCGACTATTTGAGAATACAACACACATAAAAATTGGAAAGGGAGTGAGACAAGGCGACACTATATATCCCAAACCCTTTAATGCCACTTTGGAAAATGTCTTTCAATCACTGAACTGGGAAAACAAAGGCATAAAGTTTAATGTAGATTATTGAACTTACCTTCGTTTTGCTGATGACATAGGTATTTTTGTAACTACCCCATCAGACTACAGAGTATGATCCAGGAACTTGCTGACAAGAGTAAAGAAGTGGGATTAAAAATTAACTTTCAGAAGACAAAAGTGATGTACAGTGCTTTTACAAGAAATGAAGATTTGTCGATTGATTGCGAAAAGCTGGAGATAACTAATACCTACATTTATCTTGGAAAGCAGATATCAAGTAAAGGTCCCATTGTTGAAGAAATTAATCGGCGTATAAAACTTGCCTGGAGAGCTTTTGGAAAAACAATATAATTTTCAAGAGCAATATGCCATTATATCTTAAAATAAAAGTTTTTGATCAATGCACCCTTCCAGTTCTTACGTATGGTGCAGAGACTTGGATCTTAACTAAAAGAGACATACAAAGACTGCAGACAACTCAAAGCAGCATGGAGAGGTGCATGCTTAGTGTAACCATGAGAGATAAGCAGAGGAACTCGTAGGTCAGAAAAATGGCAAGAGACGTCATGATCAGAGTAAAATATCTGAAATGGCAATGGGCAGGAGATATTGCCAGAAGGACAGACCATCGTTGGACAACCTAAGTTTTAGACTGGATTCCAAGTTACAGGAAAAGGCCCAGAAGGAGACACATGGGAAATGGGTGGATGAAATTCGAAAGTATGCGGGAGTAACATGGAGGAGACTGGCACGAGACAGACCTTTGTGGAAGAAACTTGGGGAGACATTCATCCAGCAGTAGATTGATAATGGTTGACAATGATGATTAATTCTAAATGTTTTATTCCTGTTAATGATATAGATCCAAATTGACTTTTGTAGCATTTCATATAACATAGATTAAATGTGCCACGTTGGACATGCAATATTTATCACGAAGAGAAAGTTCAGGTGGCTTATAAATCATGTCGTTAAACAAGGTTTGGTCATATTATGAGGTACATTATGCTCACACTATTTTCGAATTTGTTTGTTTACAATTATAGTAAAAGTAAGAGTTTTCACTCATCGTAAGCAATTAATAATTATGAAATAACAGACAATGAAGAATTTACATATATTTATATATACTCTACTTTAGAAATAAAATACTACTAATCAACAAATAGGTACCGTACATACTAAAGAAATTAGATATTTTTCATACAAATCCAATAAATGTGCAAATCTAAAGCTTAAAATTGAACTTTTTTCGCCATTAGTTTCCACCGTGATATGATCTGGCGCGTGTAGAAATTTGAAGCAGATCATTTTTTTAGTATCTCTTCGGGGGGTGGGGGGTTGCGGTATAATTGCACATTTCAAGGAATCATCATACCTCGAATGCCTTCTAAAGCTATCTTTAAACGTCTGATTCATGGCGAAATTTACTACAATAATAGATTTGGAATAATGTTCTGCAAATATTCACATACACTGGCGTGTAGAAAATAATATGCTAATGTTAAATTCTTATTTACATCGATGAGTATAACCTTTGAACGTTTAACAAACCGTAAAATTGAAAGACACAAAATGTTTGTTTCCTGATGGTTTGTAATGTGTGCCTTGGAGAAAGATATTCCCCAAATTCAGTACATTTATAGTAATCAAGTGACATTTGTATGTTTAACGGAATAAATAAATGTAGCTTTTCATGCCTCATTTGCTTCTGAGCGGAAACTAGAATAAGAGAAATAGCGCCTGATCGACTAAACATGTAATTTTACTAGATTTGAAGGAACAGAAAAATATGTTTCCAGTTCGGCCTTATTTACTATATAACTTCCGGAAAGAATGAGTTTTGTGTTTCACATTTCTTATCTTCCCGTTGAAGGATCGATCAGAACAACGGATTTCACTTGGACGATTCAACTTGGACGTAAATCAAATGTCTGAGTTTTCAGGTGTTGACGGTTGATGCTGAATCAGGTGTATATTGGTAAAGCATAGCATTTGTCGCAACAGAAGACGGAGATTCAGTGGATAAATTGGAGATGGGAAATCACAAATTTCGCAGAATTTATTGGTCATACTAGCTTAATCTCCAAGGTAATTGCTGCTGTAATAAGGGTTTGCTGAAGTATCGCTGCTGTGGTAAGGGTTTGCTGAAGTATCGCTGCTGTGGTAAGGGTTTGCTGAAGTATCGCTGCTGTGGTAAGGGTTTGCTGAAGTATCATCGATTGGAGACGTAGCTTGAAATACCTGAGCAAATTACCATGTTCTGTATGACGCTGATAACTAAGTTTGAATACCTGAAATAAAAGTTTCATACGTTTTCCTTTCAAACGTAGACAACAGTTCGATATGCGTACTTTCAATAATTTAATCCATGTCCGAATATGACAAGTGTAAACCAGTTTCACTGCTTAATGACAATATATGGCTATCAAAAGCCGAATTTATATCATAAAATCTGAATATGCATATAGTTATTGCCTACAAATTAAAAATAAATAACTCGAGTGAATTATAACCCGGGTTTGGTTTTAAAAAGGAAAGCATCGGATAGCAATCCTTGAGAGGAAACAATATTGAAAGCCCGTGGTATACAGCACCATATATTATAATAACAAAAAATGAGCTAATGTAAAAAAATGCTTATTCTGAGCACAACATTGAACGATTCCCACATCCAGGTCGGACATTATATGGTTCGTGAGTGTTACTTTTTTTGAAATATTAAATTAAACAAAAATAATGGCAATTATGTCTTAAACCGTATCGTACATTCACTAAAACTATATTAAACGTGATATACAGTACCTAAAAATATATTTACATTTTTTAGAAAGGATATTAGATATTTCAAATAATATTACACATCAATATCTTTACATATTTGCCAAAAAAATAATTACAGCTTCATTTGTTGTCTCATCAGTCTATTATTTTTAATCTTTAATTGGCTTTAATAATAACTGTCATCTTACAATTTTTTTATCTTCAATTTATTTTAATAAACACTGTGTGATCTTACTATTACAAGCATATAATAGTAAGGTCACAGTTTATTGTACCAATAAAAATAACATAGAGATGCAAAATTCTTGCTTGGTTTACTTGAAATCCATTTTTTTTTATATGACCGCAATGCTGCTGAACTATTCTAATATCTGGAGCCCGGCGTCGGGTAGCTCTATTTGTTATCTCATTGGGGAGCCGCACTGGAGCTGCGCGGACCAATTAGAAACTATTTGGCATATTCTTTCGAAATGCGTTTCGAATGAGTGATTCGGAGGGTGAAGATGAAACAAGGAATAGGAGTTTAGCATATGTAAATTTCAAGATTTACGACTCTAGCGGCGTTTCAATATAATTGTTTTTTTCTGTTAGTACAACAAAAAACATGAATATCTCTTCTAGATAGCTCATGGAATATACTTTTATGATACAAAAAATTGTGTATTGAAACGCAATAAATTTAATATACACTGACGGAAAAAAAAATCCCAACACCAAAAATGGGTTGTGTTAGATAAACGACAGTTGGTAGGCGGTGAGAGTACATCTGTAAGATGACGTCTATGCAAATTTCGCGCTCGGCGCATACGTGTGGCGCGAGTAGCGACACTCGGAACATGCAAAGAAGGTTTGCTGTAAATACACGCTGTAACGTTCGTGAGCGTTAGTTATCGTTGAGATTCGACGTAGTGTGTTGATGTTAGTCAAGAATGCCTTTAAGAAGACGAAGAAGCCATTATCAACAGCTCACGGAGTTTGAACGAGGTCGTGTAATAGGGCTACGAGAAAGTGGATTTTCTTTACGCAATATTGCAGAACGACTTGGCAGTAATGTAGCCACTGTGCATGATTGTTGGCAGAGGAGGTCAAGGGAAGGTACTGCCTAAAGAAGACCGATTTCCGGCCGGCCACGTGGCACTACTGAGAATGAAGACCGCCGTGTACGGCGTATGGCCGTGGCGCATCGTACCGCGTCTGCGGCAACAATTCGAGCTGCAGTTGCCACCACAGGGACACAACGAACTGTTACAAATCGGTTACTTGAAGTACAGCTCCGAGCCAGACGCCCTGTAGCGTGCATTCCACTTACTCCAAACCACTTCCGTTTGCGACTTTATAGGTGTCAAGCTAGAGCTCATTGGAGGACGGAGTGGAGATCTGTTGTGTTTTCTGATGAAAGCCGGTTCTGCCTAGGTGCCAGTGATGGTCGTGTGTTGGTTAGAAGGACGCCAGGTGAGCGCCTGCAACCAACCTGTCTGCGGCCGAGACACACTGGACCATACACCTGGAGTTATGGTCTGGGGAGCAATTTCCTATGACAGCAGGAGCACTCTCGTGGTTATCCCACGCACCCTGACGGCACAGTTGTACGTTGGTCTAATGATTCAACCTGTTGTGCTGCGATTCATGAACAGCATTTAAGGGGGTGTTTTCCAACAGGATAACGCTCGCCTGCATACCGCTGTATTAACCCAACATGCTCTACAGGGTATCGACATGTTGCCGTGGCCTGCTAGATCACCAGATCTTTCTCCAATCGAGCACGTATGGGACATCATTGGACGACAACTCCTGTGTCACCCCTAACCATAATTAACCGTGTCTGTATTTACCGACCAAGTGCAACAGGCATAGAACTCCATCCCACAAACTGACATCCAGCTCCTGTACGACACAATGCATGAACGTTTGCGTGCTTGCATTCAACATTCTGGCGGTTACACCGGTTATTAATGTACCAGCATTTCACATTTAAAATGGCTCTTTTCGCGCTTACATTAAGCTGTGATCTTGAAACCTTAGTCGATTAAATATGTTACCTATACAAATGTATTGCCGCCATTTCATTCCTCTACAACTATTTTTTTGTGGCGTTGGGATTTTTTTTTCCGTCAGTTTATGTTCAATCTTTGTCTTAAAACTTCTAAAACTGAAGTTTGGGTTTACTGTTTGAGTTGCGACCTGTATATTCTGATTTTTCTGCTATAAATGAGGGTGTTATGTGTAAACTTCTAAAACCCCTCCGCCCATTACTTTGCTATTTTCTTAACCATGGAAAATGTTCACTTTATATGCACTCTACGGACGTACAAATGTGAGCAGCGTACAGTGCTTCAAAATTGTTTTCTTTTTGAACGCAGTTTTGACACCTAAAAACAATGGCTGGCAAATATTTTCTAATGTTACATACATACTTCCTTCCTGACATGCTTTCCTCCATTCCTTAAGTTTAATGCCAGGCAGGAGAAAACATGCAAGAAATATATATGCAGAGTTAAAAATAAAATTCTTCTTTGTATATATCTGCAGTTATCTCTAAACATTTTCGAATACGTTTGGGGAGGAGTTGATTCTTGTGTAGATTGTATGTTTAACACAACACATGAAGGGTACAATTTTATTCCAAAATGAAATTAATCCTAATCTATTCACATGGAAAGTTGAAGAACTATCCAGTTGTTCAGCATTTGAAGAAAAATACATGACCTTAAGATCGGTTTTAAATGAAAATAAGTTTGCAAAATATGCCAGGACTCTCTGCGATGCAGGAATGGGCGCCAATGTGTTGTCATCTATCAGTGGATGTGTGACATGACAATACATGAGCAATGTATCAATCTCAAAGACGTTACTGTTTCGGCAGCACTTAATATGATATTCAGGAATGTTAATTTTGTCTCTAATCCGAAATCTGTATTTCGAAGGAAAATGTTTAAGTCCGAATGAATCGGAACCTGTATATACTGAAGAATAAATGAATTATGTTGACATTTTTGCTAGCAAATTCAGTTACACGATTCGTTTCCGCCACTCTAGCGTGGAATGATAAGATTACGAATTTGAGGTAATGGAAGTCTCGCTAGTAAGATTTATCTGATTTCATTTCATATTTCCGTAACCACTAATCCCAATGATTAAGGTTACTTCGAAAATAAATTTGTCAAAAACAAGAGAAATTGAAGTTCATTTTATACATATACATTTTTTCCCAGTAAATTACTACAACTAGTTGTTTCAAAATAAACACAATAATATTATTTTGTATTCTGCTAAATGACAAAATAAGAATGTAACGTACATAGATAAATTTTAATATGCGTGTGTATTTCCTATAAGAAAATTTTATGGATCAACTTGTTAAAAACTTAGATAGACTAGTGGTTATCCAACATGAGCGAAGCCATTCAGAGCTATTTAATTCGTAACACGTGTTAATGGAGCAAATCTACTATTCCACAGTTTTGAAGGGAATTATAAACTGTACTGCCGATTTCAGGATTTTCTGCTTGAAAAAAATTAAAGTATCAATGCATTAAAAATATACCTTGACGCTCAGAAATTCATTAATGTTTTCACAAAAAGTAAAAGAAATGTTCAGCATTATACTCCAGCCTTACGGCTCCATCTGTAGTTAACCATCTTGTTATTATCGTTCTTTTGGGTTACCTTCATCTTAATTTTTAATATATCGTATATCAATCAATAAAAAGAAACAATTTGATATGTGGTTTGAAACATCTATTTCCTTCCGTTATTTGTACAATTCTGGATGATTACTGACACAAATCTTTAGTATTGAGAACAGTTTACTTACGAAGTTGCTCGCTTTGCAAAATTATCGTTTTCAAAATCTTCGTTCTATTCTTATCACAACCGAAACAAAGGCATTACTTTCTGTCTGCTAATGGAGTACGCCCGCTTCAGAAGGAGACCGTGATAACATATCTACGTGCAGCCAATTTCCTTCACGCTGGTTTCGAGAACTAGTGTTCGCACGTGTCTTATTTGTCAAAATCCCGAGTCTTACGTTTTGAAATCCATCGGGATTTTTGTCAACACCAAATGGGCGCAAACAGCCATAATCGACAAGTCTACAGTGCAGAAAGATCGCCTAACGCAATATAATTTCTCAGCACTTGTGTCAATCAATCTTAAGCAATTCCCACCCACACACATATGTATGTACATAAATAATATTTAATATATATGTTTTAACATGTAAGGTCTATAACTGATGTCTCTAAAAAACGTAGGAATAGCCCACGCTATAGATTTGCGAAATTTGTTAGCGTTCAAGAGACACAGAACTTCTGCCACGTATTTTTGTAAATGACGCCTGAACGGTACCAAGCAGCGGGATTACTGTGACCTTTCCATAACGGCAAACGAAAGTCGAAATATGCTTAGATGCATTCAGTCTGTTATTATTAAGCAAGCACATGTGTGCCAATTTCGCGAGGAATTTCGTTAAGACATTCAAATTCCATGCGGAAATTTAACATACCGGGGCAACAGAGGATACAGGAAAAATTTTCATTCAAAGCTCAATGCTGATCGGAATATTTCAAAGTTAGGCAGAAGAGAATGTAAACGGAGTCTAATGATATATCAATCTGTGACCTATCATCATTGAATCTTTCATATCTGAGACTCAGTCTCCTTATACCCCTTCGCCACCAGCCTTGAATGCAAAGACACCTTCTTTCGACGATTCAACAGCTTTTTCTTTGAAGAGCTTTGACACCTCCCGAAATAATACCTAACCAACCTCCTCAGCTTTCTCTTCTAAGACCTCCTTTGATTTCACCAAGGCAAACGAACTTCCATCCTTTTCCCAAGGTTAATTTTCATTTGTAAACATCGCAAATTTTGGGAGTTTCAGAGAATCTGTTCGCGAAACCTTCTAGATATCTTCAGGAATTTACCAGTTCCTGCTGATAATGGTTTCCCCTTTTATATACTTATCAGGAATGTATTATATCCCTCAGACAGGAGGGAACCAATATAGCAAACCTTAAATGTACAATCTCATCGCTTTCTCCACGTCATTTTTACAAACAACGAAAAGCAACTGAAAACTTGTATATCCGACACCGCTGGTATCGAATGCCAGATCTCTCGATAACTAGTCGAGTGCGTTCGCTTTACGATACGGTGCCAATAATTAACAGCGCCATTCGTGGTTTATCAGTCCGCATCCGACTACACAAATCCATATTAATGGGCTCAGCAACTGATGTGTCGCCATCTAGTGGCATTCAGCAAAGCAGACTTTTTAATTACAGCTGATAAATCCAAGGAGCGGTAGAAATGGTGAATATATTTTAAATACGTGGATATAATGTAAATGTACAATGTCATCGCTCTGTCCACGTTATTTTTATTAACAACGAATAGCAATTGAAAAATTGTATATCCGGCTGTGAATTGTTGGCACCGTAGCGTAAAGCGAACGCGCTCGGCTAGTTATCGAAAGGTCTAGTTTTCGATCCCAACGGTGTCGGATATACAATTTTTCAGTTGCTATTCGTTGTTTATAAAAAAAACGTGGACAGAGCGATGACATTGTACATTTACATTATCTCCACGTATTTAAAATATATTTACCATTTAGCAAACCTTAGTTACTGTATCATTGCATTGGAACCCCCATAACAGAAAATTCCTGCTCGGTCTGCGACAGACAGCTCTGTGCCACAAAATATTCTGCCGGTAGTCACCAGACAAAGCGACTGCTAGATGCGAAAAACCATAAAAATTTGCACAGGTAGAAATTGAAATAAAGAGAGTTATAAAGACTGATCACCTTATATTTCTTGAAGCTAAAACAAATATCAAATCTGGGTGCTAGAGTTGTTGTAATGATAATTATAGTATCTGGCCTTCTATACCTTGAATTTTGCCACCATTTTCAAGCAGAAAAACAAGCATTTATGCTCAAAAATGATATTGAACAACAACATCGGATAATCCTCTCTTTGAGCATTGGGGTGCATCGCTAGAATAAAATTACGATTACGGAGAAATCTTCACTACGCCTAATTTCCGTTTCTGAAAATCTTGAAAGACGGAAATCTTTAATTCATTTTTTGGAGTCTGCAAGAGGATTTAAAAGTGATCTGGTGACACCGTTTCTTGTGCGTGAGACCAAATAAACCTAGGATGTACGTCGTTGTTCACCGAGATCCTGCTACGAGGCTTGGAAGTAATCTCACGAGATTTTCCGCGATTCAAGCTAATTGCATGGAGATTATACAAGGAATCGAATTAAAAAATTGCACTGTAGTGTTACGAATATATTTTAAAAGCTGTATGGCAGTGGACCTTAGCTGCAAGTCCTCTTTCTGCCAATTATGCTAATTCATGTATTGGAGATTTCCGCGTTGAAGAAGTTTCCGTTTAACATATTCAGAAGAGACGAAGCTTGATCAAACCAATCTGAAAATGAAAAAAAGCAAACTTTTGCTCCAAAGAAGGAAGCATTCTGCTTCCTCACGTGTTCCTTGTTATTGTTTTTTAAATTCGTATGCTGTATTTCCCTTTGTAACCCATATTTTACATTTTACAAGTTGTCTCCGCCCCATCTCCTGGATATCTTGAGCCCGTTTACTAATAAACTTTATCTATTTGAACGAAAGATAACGAGATTTTTCATTGTATTTTAGGAAGTGGTTGGGAATTGGTTGTTTAAGTTAGTGAAAGTTTCTATTATTTTTTTAAGCAGACAGTTAATTGATTTATTGATTGATTTCTCCAGATGCAAAATTTTAGAAAATTTTCAACACTTGGAAGGGTGCAGCATAAGCATTTTGCGTTGCAAATGCAACATTATTTTCCAGTCTGAAACACTTCTTCATGGCCACTATTTCAGGTTACTACTTCGGAAATTTTATCAACAGCTGTATATTTTCAATGGACTGCAGATGTTAGAAAATAAGGTAATCGGTAATTCTTTTTATTTCTATAACCCGAAAAAAATCTGAAAGAAATATATCACGTGAATAAGACATGTAAAAAATAAGCAAAACTGTAATAAAACTTTATAAAAAACAAAAGAGAAAAGGTGAAGCTGTTTCAGTTTGGTCCAAAACGATAATGAAATGGAATATGACAACACGAAATTTCTAATGATCACATTGCTACGAGATCGTTACATTATCTTGTATCTGTTATAAGAAGCATAAAAATAAAGCAGACAACGCACTATAAAATACACTTCTTTAGAAACTCTTACATTTCCGTTGTAACTTTACTGAAACTGCTGTCAGCAGCAATGTAAAGTGGCGTAAAAAGGAAATTTGCCGTGTTAAAATTTTTATGCCAGCAACACAGGTAAACGTTCTTCAGTTTTGAATCACGTCCCATTGAGGAGATGCAATGTTTAGCAACATGGATTTTGCAAACAGCCAAAAATCTCTCTCTCTCTCTCTGTCACTCTAAATATTTTTATGACTCCACGAACTTGTATCAGATCGTGTTGCACGTTACGAATTCAGAAATAGGATATTATGTATTTATCGTTCACTGAAATGCGCCCACCTACCTATTAAGTCGTGCGAAATGCTTTCTCCCTGTGAATGATGATCACATGGAGTGTCGTCCACTCAACGAGTTCCTTATGTAATAAGTCAATTAGAATTCATATTAATTCAATTAAATCTCTCCATCGAGGTGTACTATTAAGCAATTTTTTAGCCATGAAGCTCAGACGTTAATCAAACGACGCATTTACCCTGAATCCACAATTAATCGTAAAATTTGGCTTTGAGTCTCGTGGAAGGTTTTTTACGACGTTAGTGCCAGATGGAGCATTCCTATATTTTTCAGGAATAAATAAAGTTATTCAGTCGACAAATGAGCAGACATCGTTCACAAATATTATGTTTGATAATTCGGATTTAATTACTTACCATCACTTGCATATTAATTACTTACCATCACTGGCATATTAATTACTTACCATCACTTGATAATTGCATTTAATTATTTACCTTGAAACCATCACTTGCATTTAGTTACTTACCAGCACTTGATAATTGCATTTAATTATTTACCTTGAAACCATCACTTGCATTTAATTATTTACCTTGAAACCATCACTTGCATTTAGTTACTTACCATCACTTGATAATTCGGATTTCATTACTTACCATCTTTGCATAGGAGATGACGAAGTCTTCACTTCGTCATCTCATATGCAAAGCCGTGAACTTGAGTTCTGCTTCTCGGTATCGATTTATTCTCTATTACCTTTTTTAAATATATCCGATTCTTAAATAGAAACGCTCTAAATGAAAGATTTCTCTTACTTCCTCCTATGCTTTCGTTTTCTCTTTTTTTATTCTTTTTAGCCAAGAAATCAATCTCTTTGTCCAGTGATGCTTGCGATGTGTAGGCCCCACGACATCAAATGGCACTGGGTCATTAATATTTTTGCAGGAGAAATAATTGGAACTGCGTTCACCGATATCGTTTTATCTGTAATAAATTCATCCTGAAACAAAATTTCTCTATTTCACATCGTTTCACGAACATACAGTATGAGGTGAATTCAATTAAGTACCAGCTTGCAATTTTCCTGCAACCCAAGAAGCTTAACAGAGGATCAATTTAATTAATACACACAACTGACGCGGATTAGAAATAACAAACAGAAGTCTTCGCTCTTTCCACGTTTATAAGTGAGTCACAGATACATTCTCATAGGTCGCCACCGGGAATCGAACCCAGGGTCTTCCAGTTACGCGCCGGATATGCTACTTCTGCACCACAGAGGACTTGAATTCTTCAGACTCACAAACGATGTAACTGCCAAACCACATGGCATGATGCTTCTTGGGGCCCCACAAAATCCTGGGGACTCCTCAAGCATGGTAAGCAGCAACAGAACAAATAACTAGGAGGTGAATGAATAATTAATACACACAAGTTACGTGAATTAGGAACGTCAAACAGAAGTGATCGCTCTTTCCACGTTTTAAAAAAAAAACATAAGTTATCGCTCTTTCCACGTTTTTAAAAAACAGAAGTCATCGCTCTTTCCACGTTTTGTGTACATTAATTTTTCATTCACCTCCTAGTTATTTATTCAGTTGCTGCTTACCATCTTTGGTGAATCCACAGCATTGTGCGGTGCTCGAAGAAGCAACCTGCTATGTAGTTTAGTATTTGGTCGTTTGTAAGTCCGGAGAATTAGAGGCGGCTGTGGTGCATTGGTAGTATTTCCGGCAAGTAACTGGAAGACCCTGGGTTCGATTCCCGGTGGCGGATGATGATAATTTTTCGGTGACTCACTTAAAAACTTGGAAAAGCTATGACTTCTGTCTGAGGATGAATTTTCATTAGAAATCCAAGGGTACCAATTTCTCTCACCACACATATAACGCTGAAAATGAATATCTACCTTTGGACTATTAATTCAGCTTTTCAAGTCATCCACAGAGCTTCAGATGGATTAACTGCAACTAAAAAAAAGTATTTTATTAGCATTGGTAGAAACTCTTTATTTCTCCCTTCATTACTGCGTTCGAGTCACGTGACCCAATTCACATCCTGTCGGCAGTGAAGATTCTCCATTCCTATCTTTTCTCCACAGTTCTCATGATTTCTGCAACTGATAGACTTGTGAGAATTTTTATTTGATCTTTGAATCTGTGTGGTATACATCCTATCATTCTCTCGCCGTGGACTGTGGACTTTACTCTTAATACAAAGTTTTTCTAAACCGACTTCCCCGATGATATGGCCAAAGAAGGTTAGTATATGCCGTTGGATTGTCGCAAGAAGTCGCTTGTGTGCGTCTACTCCGACCTCTCTCAGAATTTATGCATTAATCATATGCACAACCCAGTATATTCTCAGCGTGCGTCTCTAGCAGATCATTTCAAACGCATCAGTTCGTCTGCGACATGCTGCATTTAAGGTCCAGGTTTCAGAACTGTAAGTCACGAAGGAGAACCAGAGTTCTCTGACCAGCCTCAGATTGTGGTTTTGGTGATGTGGTGATCTTTCCAAATTTGTGTAAGCCATGTCAGGGCAGATTTGGCCATTCTGATCTTCCATTTGATCTCGCATTCTAAATGCAATTGTTAGTTACACGGCTCCCCAGCTACACTTATCGTCAAAAATATAGTTGCACCCAGAAGGACGTGTGGGTCTGCAATGCAATTAAGCCGGAAGGTAGAGGTAACCAGGAACAATAGATGATTTAACATTGATACTGATATGTGCAATATTTATTAAGCTTCACGCCAATAAGTAGTGTCCCTCAGTATGGCCCGGGACGAAGACACCCACAAGTCAAAACAATTTAAGGTGATCGGAATTTGTGTCGAACAGCTTGCTGCCACAGGCACTCGAGAGCTAGGCAAGTCTCCTGTGAGCTGTCCTGTGCTTCATAAACCGTGCTTTCGAGGCAAGAAGTATACAGAAAGGTCCATGAGGGACGTCTGTATGCAAGAAGGCCAAATTTACCGACATTTAATGGAGTCCATACCAAGGAAAATTCAAACAGTATCTGGTCATATTAATTTGGCCAACGGTGTATATTACATCCAGAGTGTTAAAACATGAACTGAACAGTCCTGCGTCTCCCATAAACTTAAATCTATTGTTTCATACCTTTTCAAAAATCGTGAGATATATTAATGAGGGAAATTCTTCAAGTTCATGCATTTTTCACTCATTTCTGAGATGAATGGTATTTGTAATGCTTTATAGTTAATAAATTGCATCGTTTCTTTCCGGGCCAGAATTGTCTCATTTTCAGACGAAAAACATTTTACGAAGCATAAGAATATCGAAATCGAATCGGTGCCACAGTTCATCAGAAAATTATGAACCGTGAAAACATCAAATAAAGTGGGGAAGTGTACACGCCAATAAGATTTTTCAGTTAAGGTTTTTTTTTTCTTTCGTTGTATAAATTTATGTATTATCATGTAGAATAAAATCACATATGATATATGGTTCAAGTACGCCAAGACTTCGAACGCTTAGAATCGAAAAAGGCTTGCCATCATTTCTTCTGTTGTTCTTGCCATCATTTTTTCTGTGTCATACTCAGAACTAAATCAGGGTTAGCCATCACTTCTCCTGTTTCACCCGACTTTCAATTATAAAACTGCATTCTGTAAAAAAACCAGTTACAACCTTTTATTTGCTAGTTCCAAAATACTTAAAAAGTGATACATATTTCTTTAGTGACATGAGAAATAATTGTACAATTGTGCATAAACCAGGCATTTGTTCTGAGAATGTGGCGTGTTTTATATCAATACTTAGGTCTCTAATATTCGTAGATACCTACTACAGTAAATTTTTAATCTCACGTTTCGACCCCAACTGAAAAATCGAAATACGCATGGAAACATTTATTCAGAAACTCAAGTTGTGTGATTTCTGAACTTATGTAACACTTCCAATTGAAAAATTTTGCCTAAGAGAACATGTTTATTTATATCACCAGGCATGAAGGGACAGAACAGATTTCAAATCAGCTAATATTCACATTTATGTTTAACCAAATTAACCAATTGGAAGCTAAGAATTCGTGCCTTAAACATGCTTTATTATACGAAACCTAATTAAAGGTTAAAAATTTATTATCAAAGGTAACATTTAACTTTTCTTTGACTTAAGAAATTCAAGATTAATGTAATATATTATATAAAGAAATTTACAGGAACTATTTTCCGTTATAACAGACCAAGAAATTATGAGAACTTTATATAAAGCACATGCGTACTAGAAAACTTATGTTTTGAAAATAGCACGCAAAACGTCTTATGAAACTTTATTAGAAATATGAGACCCTGTAACGGGACTGTTACGGATATCAAAAAACCGTACGGTAATAAAGATGAACCGAAATCTTAGAGAAACTACAATATACCTTTTCTTCTGCAAAATATCGCACCCTAAACATTGAAGACCAAACATATATTTGATCCCTTTTATCTGAGGTATATGGCATCAATTTTTTCCTATGTCTAAAATTTAAATTCTAAAACACCCAAAGTTAATTTGTTTTCATCAAACATTTTAATCCAAATCCCGTGGTTTAAGAAATCACACTGGTATACAAAATTAACTTATCGAAAAAAAATCATGGTCAAAACGAAATCCTTACAACAGAGTTTAATGACAGCCCGTAGCGTGTTACATATATCCATAACGAGGCAATACAAAACAGAAATGGAAATCCATCACCCCATAAAAAGAAAGTAGGCGCATGATAGCATGCAAGTTAACAACTAATGCACTATGTGACACATATATCGAGGATTATATAAGGACTGTGATTATCCGAACGACGGTACGATGCTCTTTCCAATCGGTGGGTGTCTGTTTGGGGAAATAAGTACCGCTCTTTCACCAAGGCACGATGGACATCTGAGAGAAGACTGCTGGTTTGTAACTGCTCTTTCCTGGGCATGCCAGACATACTCTATCGTGATCTGGACCGGAGTTCTCCCTCGATCATGTGAATAATCTCTCTATCCAAGTATTCTTTCGATGGCCGTTCGCTATGAAGAATGGCATTATCGTCCATAAGAAGGAATTGAAAGCAAACAGATGCCTTGGAAGGCCACACAGAGGTTTCTGAAGTGTCACAATTGGGACGTGCAGGAGTCATTGTGCCACCCGGAAACATGTTTCTTCCTGCATCCATCAAACATGCTGTCACCACAAACCAGTATCATCCCCCACCGTAGTAGTTCCTAACAATAGACGAAATATTTCGGCTTCCCAACTGTCTTCAAATGTACTCATGTCAATTACGAATGTTCAGGCTGTAAATGACTCGTCACTAAAGGGGACGAAGACCTGTTCATCAAGCTCCAGGAGTGAAATTGAAGGGCCCATTTGAGTCGGAGCCTGTTGTGCTCTGTGGCGTGTGGGGTACAGACCAATGACTTCTATGCATACAGACCTTCCTCGTGGAGTGTTTCGTACACAGTTTGCCAAGATATCGTGGTTCCGAAAAAAGAGAAACATCCAGTAGTTGCTTGGCTGCCTTCTCCCTAAGACAGCGAGCTGTTAGAGGTAAATAGCGGTTTTTAGTACGTCTTTTGTAAACAGAAAAAAAGATCGTGCTAATGTTATCAGTTTGTAGGTTCGCTATGGGCGCGATAACCTGCACCTATTTGTCCGATTGAAAAAATATGTTTGGTCATATGAAACTTGGAATATGCGAACAATGATCCTCCATCTCGTTTTTCTTTACGATGTACAATTTCGCAGCTAGAGGCCGTTAAAGCAGATGATATCGAATTCAAAATACATTTTATTCCATGCATTTGTTCTAAGCATCCGATTAAAAAATATTTTATCTTTCGATTCCACTTATGTCGAAGAGTGTTTTAAGTTTAGTCACTTTTTCAAGTTAAGCATAGATTTTCCGCTAGGTGCGTAAAATTAAATTGCGTTTTCTACAAAATCTGTGATTCTAAAACTTCGATTCGAAAACATCTTTCTGCAGCGGATACAACACCTGATCGGAACTTTGGCATATAATTTCTAATTTTTGGTAAAAAATGATTTGGTCACCAAGGGGCGTAAGTTTAGTTTCTGTTTCTGATGTATTTACCACAAAATTTGAGCTTCTAAATTCTCAAGTGAAAAAATGCATTCGTGGAACGATGCCACTCACCTTGATAAATAGTTTTAGAACACTTTCTTCTTAAAAATTGCATGTTCTCTCCACTAAGGACCCTTAGGCGTATATCTTAATCATGCCAATATCTTTGCTTCTAATGGTCTGTTTAGCACATTGCACAAACAAAGCAACAGAATTGGCTTCCAAAAGACGAGCTAAAAACCTATAACAAAGGAGATAGTAAAACACTAACACACATACTATATCATAAATGCCGAAATTTTAATAATTATGAAATGAAAACTACGCCGTGAATCTTGCAAATTTCAGTCATGACGTTGCATGAAAAACAATTCACTATACAATCATATGTTCAAGGTTAATTTACAAAATATTTGTTTTTTAAAATGTTCAGGAGGTTAATCAGAGTACTGTAATGCACCAGGACGTCGTCACGGTGCCTTAATGCATAGGAGATCTAAATATCAGAGACGAATTTTTGAATATATTCCTAAAATATTAATAGCAATTCCATTGTACACAGATTCTTTTTTCGAGTTCTATTAGGCGACAATGGAATCGATTCAAACAATGCACTTTTGTTGCTTCTCCATCCAGATATTTTGACTCACCTTTTTCTTCAAACCTTTGATCTGATAAAGCTTCACTTTGGCCTTTGTTTCTGTAAAAACATAAAACTAAATAAGCTTGTGGAGGAAGGACTTTGTGCAATGTTCTGCTGGTACCCAATTTGTCTAGCTATTCATGTCCGTGAAATATGATGCCTACCTTCTACCTAAACATTACTGGAAACCAGATACATCCTTTCAGGACAACGATATACTGCGCTTGTAGTACCTTTTTTTACGGGATAATGCGCCACGACACACAACACGGATTTTTAGCGAATTTTGTTTTTCTTTCTTGATTGCTTGGTTAGGATTTTTAAATTTGTTTTTAAACATTATAATTATGTTATCACTGTGTCCATCTGTGTTCACATTGTCTGTGAACATGCTAATCCTATTGCAAATTCATTCCTGTCTTGGGAGAACTGACCTGAGAGAGTGCTGACATATGTCTGATTTGGTGCTGTTTTATTTTTATGTCATCATTATAAGATGCACTTGAAAAATCATTTGAGTCGTTTAGGTTCCGCTGTGAATAACACTTTATTTCGGAATATGTTTTAGTTCTTTCCGTCTTCGTTATTTACACAGAGATTGCGTTTATACTGCACAAATTACAGTGCGCACTATGTTATTGTAATTATTACATATATTAATTATTAATCTAGAATCACTTTGGGAATTGCTGTAGCTATCAGTACTAAAACCCATTTTTTAAGGCACAGTTGCAAATCTGGTACACGTTCCCGAAATTTCGTAATTCTAATCTGTAAATAATGTTGCTGCAAATAATGTGCTCACTTATTTTTCAAACCTAAGCCCTTTAGTTCCTCTTTTCACAGTAAAATTCCCGTCAGATTGTTACATTATAAATTTGTCATACTCAATAGATCGTTCAAGGGATATGACAGTTTCATTGCTCCAGTGCCATAATTAAACTTTCTTTAAATACTTCAAACGAAATCTCATGCGTCTTTTTTTGTTTTGTTTTTTAATTTTTTTGCCAGGAAAAAAACTTAGTTTCAGATATGTATCAGGAGTCCGCTGAAGCTGTAACATTGATTAACTATTATTTGTGAGTTGGAAGCAACAAAACTTTGGGAAACGATTTGTATTTTAAAATAGGATGACTACTGTATCTCTTAAGCAGTTTTGTCTATGTTTTGTGTGTGAAAATTCAAAGAAAGTGTACCAAAGTTACAGAACAGGTACATGTTCCCAAATCTGCATGTTCGGAATGTTGAATGTTGCTGCAAATATGTGCTCGCTTATTTGTCAAAAACTAAGCCCCTTTAGTAGATATTCGCATAGTAAAATTACCGTCATATTCTTACATTTTAAATTGGTCATACTCAATTGATCGTTCAACGGCATGAAAGTTTTATTGCTCCAGTGCAATAATTAAAGTTTCTGTAAATACTTCAAACATAATTTCATAGCGTTTTCTTTTTTGTCAGGAGGAAAACTTAGTTTTAATATATATATCACGGGCCTGAAACTGTAACCTCAGTTAACTATTATTTGCGACTAGAAAGCGGCAAAATTTGTTGAAAGGAATTGTGATTTAAGGTAGGAAAACTAATGTACCTCTTAAGCAGGTGTAACTGCAATATACGTTTTGTGTGTGAAAATGCAAACAGATTATACCTAAGCAACCAATATTAAACACAAAATATCTGAGTGTTTACGTTTCGTTCAGTTTCTTTTGTCATCAAAAAATTGAGTGTAGGAACATGAAAGTTATGAAAGTTCTGGTTAGATGAGGAAGTAACATACAAATGATCGAAAAATATTCTCCTAAACTCTCAGACGGCTCCATAAATTGCACTAACACCCCTAATCGATTACTTTTTAGATGCATTTAGCTTTTATCAAAAGCGAATACATGCTAGGTTTTTGTATTAATACACTGATGGTGTTTTGGTGTTAATTTTATTTCCTCCCGTGATTTCGGAAACAAATTCCGAATAACAAAACTTATTTTGAGAATTATTCAGTGTATACATTTACCTAAGTGAGAAATTATCAGCCTTCCGAGAAATATAGTGAATCTTAAGAACGGGAGTGAAATAAATGTGAATGCAGTTCATTTGAATGGCGGGACAGATTGATTGCCTGAAAAGGGGATTCATTCGTGGAAGAAGGAGGAATGGGTGTTCCCAAGATCTGCTCTTTGGGTCTGTATGGCAAAAGGACGTGTGCATGCTCTTTTCTTTGCGAATTATTGTTACTGAACGGTTAATGAGGAACATCTTCTCTTTATGGTAGTTTGTCTATTTCCTCTTGGCCTCGTACTCGCATTCCCTTTAGAATAAAGAATGGTTTGTTCACTGAACATAGGAAGAACACTGGCAGAGTCTGGATGCAAAGTATATGGCCATTTATTTGAAAGAGCATGAGTAGGTCACTATTTTGCGTGAAGGATGAATAAACTCGCACGAATGAATGAATATTTCCAACGTTGTCGGATAATCAAAATGTAACCTGAATTCACTGAGCACCCAATCTGTTACCAAAATTTTTACTGACACCAACCATGTAAATCCAATCATCAATAACTTTTCAAATAATTGTTTTAGTGGGTATTGTCACGCTAATACTTATTTTTTCAAACAAGCGGATACACACTTTTGTATTTTTGTGAAATTTATACAGTTTCTTATTCTTAAAATAATTTACATATATGTAGTTACTTCTGAATTTAGTCATGTCTTTTTAGTTTATTGAACCTTACATTACGGTTATGAATGGGTTTTTGTTTAAAATTTATTCAACAGGGTGAAAATGCTTGCGTAACTCTAAAGTTTCCAATACTGCATATGACAAGGAAATTCTTAAATTCTTAAATGGAGTTTGTAATTTCAGCTGTATTGTTGTTGAATTGTGCTATCAGGGAAACAGCTCGTATATCCGTTTTTTTTGTTTTCATATGGCTATGAGTCAATCCATCGCACTTCCTTTTATTTTGTCGTGCAACTTTCAATTTCTATAACACTTTATTTACCCTGTAATTGCAAACGCGCCTGAATCGAAACTGAAAATAAAACTATTTTGTGTGCCATTATGCTCCCTCCTGCTGATCAATCCACATTTAAATTATCATATCATGAATTTAAATATTCTAGTACAAGTTCGACGATATTTATGTGCGACGAAGTAAAAAGATGCTTTCGTGTTCGTAACGGTTCGCCGACACCGTGGAACGTTTATTGAAACATTCCTCAAAGCTTTCTAGAACCTGAAAACGCTAATGCTACGAAGCATTTCTACTCGGAATTTTAGCACAAACACCGTAATAAAAACTACTGTCTTAATGATTAACTTAGCATTTGAAATAAAAATAATATTTATAAATATATTTTTTGTAATAAATAAAGTGTTTACTTATTCACATTGAGGATCTTGAGAAATGTCGGTATGCTACCAGATTCCTTTACTAATATGCCTCCATATCTCTAAGTTTTTATATAAGTTTAACGTGATTTACGTACAGTAATACAAGCATATCTGGAGTAATGGCTGTTGTTAAAATAAATTTCCAAATAGCAGAATCAAAGCCCAAAATTATTATGCATAATTATTAGCTGTGGAGCTCCAATTTGTCACATTAAGTATAAAAATATTAGATATGAAAATCATTTAGCACATCAGGACGTTACACAATGATAAAGGTTTCAGTATAAAAAAAATTAGCAGCGCGAAGAAGAACGGAGCTGTTAATGACGACGAAAAATTTTGCTGATGAGATAATTTTAGTAATATATAACATGACTCAAATAATTGTTGTAATGATAAAATATCTCAGTAGATCCACAAAAGCTTTTTCGCGTCCTCGTTGATAACTCACTCTTTGATTTGATCTAATATTGGATATATAATTGTTACTCAGTATTTGATCTAATAGTGGATATGTAATTGGTTACTCAGTATTGCATCAATTATTGGATATATAATTGTTACTATTTGTTATAATGAGATGCTAATTAATTTTTCAAATGGGTTTCCTTATGTTGTAGCAGAAAGGCATTTCGAGCGGGAAAACGTGTGTACCAGAAACTTTAATGAGCAGATTTCAGCTCACCTGCTGTTTCAATTGCAATTCATATGAAATATTATCAAATATGGTACCTAAATCAGCTTGTATAAACGGACCACTACCGTGCCGTGAGCGGCAGATTTCAGCCAGCAGTGACCCACAGACAGCTGGTGGCAGGCAGTTTCCCAACACTGGTGGTTTTGCTGGGTGAGGACTTAGATTCTAGTCAAGATGTGATTCTCAATAACACAAAAAATGAGGAGTACAACAGCTTTCGGACTCTTCGTCAGAAAACACTGTAGGAGAGAGAAGAAATAGTGTTTTCTTTTATTTTATTTGAAGACAAGGCAGTACTTTCGCGAAAGTTTTTGAAATATAAATTACGAGTTGCGTCGCAAATACTAATAACGTTCACACTTAAATTTGTCCTCATTAAATATTTCGAACCTAAAGAATGATAAAAAAACAGAACTGACTGAAGGTTCTCTGTCATTGAATAACATAGAAATCTGCCTGTTACAAGAAATTCACTTCAAAAATTTCCATGATATTACAGCATATAAAAATTACTATCATATCAATTTGTTTTTTTCTTTAGCTAGTGTTGAATACAGTGGTGCTTTACTATTGTACAGCAACGCAAAGATAATTAGTTTTCAGGTTGATACAGAAGGGAAGATACGATCGATACACAAGAACATGAACCGAAGGTTCAAACATTGAGGCAACCCCAATCGTTCAGAACCTATTATACGGTTGACGCATCTTGCCCCTAACCATAGATTTAGTCGAATGCATGAAGGCTGCAGACAGTGGGAAAAAGGCGCGACGCCGTAGGTCCAGCCGCCTTTAGAAAGGAGGAAGAGCAGGTGCGCCACAGGAAAGATCAGAATGAAAAGGAGGTGAAGAGAGAATGATAGTATATGAATCGGTAAAGCTGAATGCTAAGTGATGAAGCAAGCTGAACAAATCCAGACATGGAGCAATCACTCAGCATTACTTAGGTTAGATAGTTCTGGCCGGCTTATTGAATTGAATGAATAAATAAATAGGGGGAAAAGGTAGTTTGAAATTAATTAATTAATTTTTAGCATACGAAGTTCATAATATTTTCATAGTAGATCCAGGGAATAAATGTTGAATACTGTTAGTCGTCTTGCCAGAAAAACTAATTAATACTGAAATGTTATCAAAACTGGAGTGATATTGTTTTACTGTAATGAAGCTGTGCAATCAACTTGTATTATTCGTTTGGAAATAACTTTTGCATTATTTAGATGGCCTTGTGTTGAAATTTAATTGAATTTAGTCGGATGTAAAAAATGGATTATATATTTCACAATATTTAGATGTTCTTGTTTGAATTTTAATTTAGTCGGAGGTAACAATGGATTATATATTTCGCCCGATTTTTTTAATACCGTGCCCCACGATGTGAGTCTGTAGTTGATGTCATTGTTTGGTGGTGTAATGTAAACACATTAAGTATAATGTTAAAGTGACTGTAGTATTTTATTACGAATTAGCTGATTATACTGTTTATTAGGATGTTGCAGAGACAAATTTATTGTCTATTTTAAAATCTTTGTTATTGTACTTTAGGGGTCTAAAAAAGCAATTTTCTGAATCTTCAAAGAGAAATGCTATACTGCTGTCGGCCTTCTGCTTCCTGGTTAGTGAACTGAGTACGCAGTGTGAGCAACAACCAATCAGAGTGCAGTTTTCCCAGTTGGCCAAGCTTCTTAATCGTGAATCATGATTGGTCCAGCGACATTTCCATATTTTAAATTTGCAATTTCACCATAAGTACTGAAAAAATGCACTTATGACAATAATTTTTGTTTCCCAGTAATGGATAGTAATTTTACAAACGTTAACATGCTTTGTATATATTTTGAATTAGTTTAAAAATTGTCGATAGAAACATTTTTATTCACAGGTGTGAAGAAGAGTATTCTTGTATTCTGCATAGAATTGGACAATATTGGTTAAAAGTATTTTTACCCAAGTTAGCACTTTGTGTAACTGTAAATTTGGGTTTTATTACTTAAATATAGAGAAATAGATTTTATTTATAGTATAAAATACGGCTAACATCTTTTTCGATAAAATTTATTTTTGTACAATCAACTTGCATTAATCGGTTGAAAAATAACTTTCGCAGTATTTATATATTCTTTGTTTGAAATTAGTTTAAACGGAGTTAAAAAGTGTATGATATATATCACCAAATATTTCTTTTTTAACACCGTGACCCACGTTGTGAGGCTGTTGTTGATATCATTATATGGTGGTGTAATGTTAACTCACTAAGTGTAATGTTAAATTAATTGTAGTATTGTAATGCGAATTTGCTGATTGTAAACTATTAATTTTATTAGGAATTTGCAGAAACATATATATTGTCGATTTTAAAAATATTTGTTATTGTAGCTCAGGGGTCTAAAAAGCAAATTTTAAAATCTTCAAAAAGGAAATGCCAAATTGCTGTCCGACTGCTGCTTCCTGATTAGTAAGCCAAGCACGCAGTGTCAGCGAACAACCAATCAGGGTGCAGTTTTTCCCAATTAGCTGAGTTTCATATTCTTGAAACATTATGTCCTTTTTAATTTTTTAATTTCACCATAAGTGCTGAAAAAATGCACTCAGGACAGTGAATTATGGTTTCCCAGTAATGAATATTAATTTTACAAACGTTAACGTGCGTTGTATTTATTTTGAAGGAGTTTTAAAATGTTCGATAAAAAATATTTTTATTCACAGGTGTGTCACTCATGTATTTTGTTTAAAATGAAACAATTGTTGTTTAAAAGTATTTTTACTCCCAGAAGAAAAGGTGATATCAAGGATAGAAGAAATCCGTAATTTCTTGTTTAAAATAGTGTGTGTTGATGCTTCTTCGTCGGTTCCAGAACGTAAGTACTTCTTCAGTAGCCTTCCTCATTTCATGTCAGGAAATTAGGACTTTATGTTTGTAGCTGGTGATATTAACACAATTATGGATGTATTCTTGGATCGACGGAACCAATCTCAGTACTCAGGTTAAAGCCGAACTTCTTTCAAAACCTGAACACTGGCAAATGACTTAAATCATGTGTGGAGGGCTTTGAAACCAATTATTCCAGGATACAAATGGGAAGAATTGACTATGTTTTTACTCAGGATGTTAACATCCTCGATGATATCGAGATTGTTTATCCAAATGCGCAAAATTGACATATTTCGGATCACTATATTTTAAAGTGGAGTGTTATGATACATAACACTAAACGTAGAGGTAAAAATGCCTTGGAAAATGAAATCTCTACACCTGCATATTGAAAGTATGATGATAGGGATAAAAAATACATAAGAGAACTTCATTGTGAAAATGGGAACTAATATGGAAAATCGGTAAAATTTAAAAGATATTTGAAACAGTATTTACAAGTACAAGGGAAAGAAACTGAGGAAGAGAAGACGATAGATTTTCGATTGCTAAATTGTATTTTAAGGGATTTAATAAAAGGAAACGTTCAAAATTGCAACCTACAGGAAGTAATGACTTTAAAGAAAGAAATTATGGAAATAAAAACACTAACGGGATTAAACATCAGAGAAAAAATTACGATTAAGGATTTGAAAATTGAAAAAAACATCGTATACGTTTATCAGAAGGACAAAAGAAAATATTAGGCCATTTGTTTGCCTTTGACATATTCCCGCAGAACAAAGTTCATAACAACGTAACTCAAACATACAAATTTGTCCACAAGTTATTCGGAAAACCTTACGGACTTTCTCAGTCTACTCCAAGTGGAAGATGAAGAAAATACTATGTTAGAAAGAGAAATAATAACAACATAAATAAAGAATGCTATAAAAAAAGCAAAAGCACTAGAGGTCCCCTAGAGCAGGTGGTTTGGTGGCTGGATATTATAATACTTTTGAAAGCCAAATTTCAGTGTTTTTAGCACAGATGTTTAATGAGATGTTACAATCTGAAATACCAAGTAGTATCAAACGGGGTTATATAAAATTAATTAAAACAGATGAAATTAATGAAATTGACTTCAATAAAATAAGACTGATTACGCTATTAATTGTTGATTGTAAAATATTGGTTACAATTCTTCACAGTAGACTCAGAAAAGTGATACATAAGTTATTTGACACTGAACTGTATTGAGCTTTCCCAAATAGAAATATATTCCGGTATTTTTCTTGCAAAAGACATAATCTATTTGACAAATGAAAACAAATTAAAATTTAAAGTGCTTTCACTTGACCAAGAGAAGGCTTTCGACTCTGTAGAACATTTAACCGTGGGCCAAATTCAAGGTTTTGAAACGAACAAAATTGCACTCAACAGTGGTGTTAAACCGGATTCTCCCCTGTCACCGTCTTTGTTCGTCCTTACCATTGAAATATATTTGAGAAAAAAATGCGAAACAAAAAAAAAGGGTTTTCCCAATTCCAGGGCAAAATGATAAACAAATCAAATACACCGCCTTCGTGGAGGATATATTATATTTTGTGGATGTGCAGTCAAAATACTGAGGCGATGAATGATTTTTCACAGTACGGAACAATAACAGGTACAAAAATAAATGTGGCAAAAGTCAAAACGACTTATATGGCAAAATGGGCGACCCAAGCTTGAATTAGTAGGCATGTTGACATAAAGATCTTAGGAATTGAGTTCACACATTATGGCCAAGGGAAACAACATGGATAAAGATAAATACACAGCTGTCAGAAATTATACAAGAGAGTCAATTGCACAGAATCTCATTAAGTAGTAGAGCAAAACTGATCAACACATTAATGGTAACAAAATGTGCTCACACAGGGGCTTTTGTATGACCGACCTAGAACACTGTTGGCAACAACGACAAGACTTCTATTTCGATTCCTGTTCAATGATAGAATCAAGTAGGATATTGGGCGCAATATCCTATATCAAAAAACAAAGTTGGGTGGACCTGATTTCAAAAATCTGAAGATATGGTTTAAAACTAATAGATTCTGGTATTGGTTTGGATATTAAAAACTTTGTTACAAATCATATAGTGTGAAACGGACCAAAGAGAAATACTACCTTTTGCAAACAAGAAATGAATTCTGTGCAAAACAATAACATAGATAATGTTAAAAGTTCAAAGGATTTTTTTTGAATGTACCGAATAGAACAACAGAAACACGAATTTAGAGTACCTACATTATTTTGTAATGAGAAAACTTGGAAAAACGTAACTGGTCGCTTCTTGTTCTTTACAAGGAGAGACTGGCCTGAGCGCATTTCTATCATATAGGGCAGTTTCAGCCTCATACATGTGATGATGGAAGGTACGTTACGATCCGAAATATGTACCATCTGGTTTTTTGGAATGTAATGCTATTAAAGTCTTAATTTTTGAATCGGATGTGCTTTAATCGCGCGTAGACCGTTATCAATTTCGATTTTATCCAGAACAGGATTACATGAGTTAAAACGGAAAAATTATGTTTATTTCTGAAAGAAATATTAGAAGTGCAGGAAATTTTGGTGTACATAGGGAACAATAACGCGGAATCAGGATACAGTATGGAAATGAGTGGTGATGGCAATGACTTACGCAAATCAAGGGGACATTATATGTCCTTTGCTCCTCTTTAATTCTATGTTGTATAATACCTCTTAGTCCTTGAACTGGAACAGAAAGTGTTCAAAGTTCTATGTAGAGTACTTTGACAACTTTGTCGTCGACAACAGAGTCATTTCTGTGAGTGCACCCTGATAACTGCATGTTATGATCAACAGAATGTGCTGAAAAGAACTTACAATAGTCAAATTAACATGCCCAAAAATTTCGCAAGAACTGAAAATTTAATAATTGAAATGACAAACGGAGAATTTTGCTATACACATTTCTTCATTGCACAACATAAACCTAGCGATACCCACTTCGGAAAAGAAATTTGTAAGCGTGCATTACCTGGCTAGAGAGTATAACGTATGAACCATACCAACTTCAAGGGCCGGTTATTATTATAGTTCAAAATGAAAGTGTTTTATCACTGTAATTTCCATTTCCAAATACAGACCAAAAATATGGATACACTTGGTCAAAAGCGAGGTAGTTTCTTAGACTTGGATTTGTTAGTGAATTTATTATTTTTCGTTGTCAAGAATGCGGTAACCAATCATCTGTGTGTTATAAACAGTGTCGTGTTCTTTTCTTATTCAAAAATATTTCAAATAGCACATTAAAATCGCAGAGATTTTGCAGGTGTACACATGATTCTCATTTTAGGTAAACAGTACATAGTAAAAAAGCGGGAAATGAGTGCAAAACATTTTTTCTGGATCAGAGCTGTAACAGAGAAACTTTAATAAATGTCAAAAACAATGGTTAAATACTCGTATATGACCCCTAACCGGAGACCTGTGCTTTATTTTTGGTAAGTATTGTACGCAGTCTTACTGACAACCAATGGTATACAATAAAAATATATTTTAATTGTATATATACAACCACAGATATCTTAACAAATATTCATGATCCCTAACACCGCCTGCGGCATTGATTATTTCAAAGACGATTTTGAAAGTACTAGCTGAATATACGACGCATTCTGTTTCATACGAACTAAAAATTCAGTTCTTGCTCTCAGAACAAACGTTATTAAAGAAAATTAAACATTCTTTACAGGAAGGGAATAAACTGCTAATCTTTTCAATAACAAGAAATCCATTAAATTAATTTTATAGTGGTTGGTATTTAAAAATGACATTTCTTTTCACGTTCGTTGTCTGATAGGTATATTTTCAAATATTGTGAACAACGAAAAAAAACCGTTTTGATTCCAGAACTTAAACTGTAGTTTACAAAATATAAGAAAAATATGTTAAATATTTTTAACCGTCAAAGAATTGTTTCAAAATCACTCTGTTTATAGCGAAAAAATGTTTTACGCTTGTGTAATATAAATTCCCGATCAGTTGTGTAAAACATATATGTATATAATATCATTTTCCTGGTTTATGCAAGAATACTGAAATACATGAATTTAAATATTGACAGACCTGAAAACTCTCTTTATCAGTTCTCAGTATTTTCTTTTTATAATTTAGTATATAAATGCATCGCGAACTGTAGGTGGCTGGGACCTAAACTCTACTCCCTGTGGACGGAAGTCCTACATGAAAATGGCAAATGCTCGCTCTCTCTTTTCACCATTAACAATTGCACTTATTTTCATTTACAAAGCGGGCAATTGCTCACTCAATGTAATACAAAATAAACCAATTGGGGGAGGAAAACAACAATGCCAACGTCACATCCATGCTTGCACATTTTGTACTGCGACCTAAAAGTATTTTAAGGAGAAATAGTGCAAACAGGATGTACACTGGCTGATCTACTTCTTATATATAAAGTTCATTTGCCAACAAAAATAATATGTAACTGCTTTTGAACTCATTTCTCCTTCTTTAATATTAAAGAAAATTAAACATTCTCTAAATATCATGTATTATTATCTAAAACTTCTAGTAAGATGTTTCTATGTATTTTGAACTGTCAATCCAAAACAGTGGAAAATAATGCCCTGTTCTTCAAACTGGGTTTTTGAAATATGTGACACTGATAAACATATCTAAAACCATTTACACGTAAAGATCATATAAAAAGAAATGTGAAATTTTTTGAATACAGCACTAAAGTTTGCAATTTTACCATCAAAATTTACGATAATTAACTTGTGATATGAAATTAACAGAGTATGATTGAAGGTTACTATTATGCAGAATTTATAAGGACGTCTGTCAATACACGACACTCTGCATTTGTGGCAATTGGATACCCAGCAGCTGTTAAATGTTAACAATAATTCCGTAATCCAGATTCACATCATGGGAACAATTTTCAAAGTACAATTTGAACAGAAAATACCGTTAAGCCATTTCAAAATTTATAAATGACTGTCTAATAGTTAGAGTAACCGCACTGAATACTGTATATTGTATCTAATTACACCTTGTTGGACAAGCGAAATAATTTTTTCAGAGCATAATTAGAAATTTGGAGCATGAAATATTTGTACGTGGTTCGTGGTCCAGCGGCCGAGCCGTATAGGGTATCCTGAAACCATAATATTGCACAAGACACTTGTTTAAAACTATTACAAATGCATGCACGAAAATCTATTTTAATAATTGAAGTGAATTTTGCATGCCATTCATTCTTGATAGAAACAAAAGCTGAATTTGCTGGTGTGTTTGGTTGGGGGATTGGTAACTTTTGGTCTAGGAAGTACAGCATATATGTTACACCTCATCCTGTTACACATGAATTCAATGTTCTCGTCAACAGCAAGTCTCTTTACTGAGGCCGAGAGGAAGCTACATTTGGATAGGACGCACCATTTTTGAAATATTTAAGAAAATTAACTAAAATGAATCACTGGCTACTTCCGTTACCAATTTTCCTTACATCGAATTTTTTTACTTCTGATTTATTATACTCGTGTCGGGAAAGACGCATAGTATAGAACATTCTCGTTCTGATTGATATCGTATGCTTCGAAAATTACCAGAAATGTGTTAATAACGGGAAGCGTAATGCAAAACGTTAAGGCAGGACCGCAAACATTTAGAAGGTCTTTTTTATTTTACTTACGCTCACTTTAAGAGAAAATTCGGTACAACTAGGGCAATATCATTTGCACTTGCGGGGTGCACGTTGTGTGGGATGCTCAGCATCACACACGTTCATCGATACAGCAGATCAGTCTAGAGAATTAAACACTATGCAGTTTTATTATCTTAGATACAGGACTGTATACTACGGAATCTGATTGCAGAACTACGTATCTAAATACGGAATTGTCAGAAATAACTGCGGTATTACTGAAAAATCTTCTCATTTTCTGCTATTTATTAACTTCAAAACAGCAGATGTTTTAAAAAAAATTACAGTGCTTGTTTTCAGTAAGAATACTGACCTGCTTCCTACTTCTTTGGACTATTGAGGCCATCCCGGGATCGCATTTCCTTTTACAAAAAAAGCGGTTCATAATGCGTATTGCTAGAACTATTTTTATATAGGTAGTTTTCAGAATTTTACGGACTGTGTGTTACTGTAAACCTTCGCGAATTCTACGAAAAGAAATTTTTTTCATGAATTTCCCTGTCTAAAGATCATAGGACAAAGAATTATATTCCTCAAAATCAAGTGAATACTTTTCAGTAACGGAAGAGAAGTATTTCTTGTTAATCATGTTGCAAACATTTTGAATTTGCTTTTGAGAACAGTTTTCTTAGGAGAAACATTGGATATCAACAAGCGTAAAGCATGTACACTAAACATTAAATGAGAATGTTGAAGTTCTTGATTTAGTAGAAAAGAGAAGCTGAGAAAAGAATTTTAGAAATTGTTTGGTATTCCACCAATTGAATTTTAACGTATTAAAAAAATTAAGATGACTTAAATCAGTAGTTAAGCGATGGGTGAGTTAACTTTGCACGAAAGAAATTTTGGAATGGAATTTAGACGGTCGTTGCAGCGGGTATTCCCATGTGGTTCGAAGGCTCAGCAACATCCTTGTTCGAATAACCTGGCATTCGGACAGTAACACCTCATATTTCAAAAGTCCTTTAAGTTACGCAGGAGGTGTACTTGTTTAACCAGATTGGCATGCAAACATGCTTTTCTAATCCAACTGGGTGCCCAGTAATTTAGAGGAATTAATTTTATGAATGTTTCAAAATTGCAAATATTATTGATCCTTTTTTTCGTATGATAACGATGTAATATCCAGCAATTCATAAGTAACATGATTACTGAAAAGCGAAATAGTATTTGATAGTACAAAACTTAATTAGAATTGCAGGGTTTACACTTAAGATTTATGGTGAATACTAGAATAAAAGCCAGAAGTGTTTGTTCAATCGGCAAAGAAAGAAAGTTTTTTGGCAAGACAAACTGAAACCAACAGCTCTAGTTCATCTTAAAAATTTGTTTAGAACTCTCTTCCCAGAGTAAATTAATCATAACAGCCACATTATTACGTTGAAGTGATGATGAAATCTGAATGTGGAAATACGTATTTATTTCGCATTTTAAACTGATAGACTCCTTCATATGATATGTAAAATATTTCCAGATGAATTTGATTGGTGCATAGCCGAAAATCTAAAATGAAACCGAAAGTGATAAAAAACAAAGATACAGTGTTTTCACATTTTCAAAATTTGACAGAAAAACTAAATTCATGGGATATCCAAAAATTTCAATGCACTGAACTCATTCTTAGATGATTCACCAGGTTGATGTAAATGCTAAGACTTTTTACGTTATTTACGTATTTTGAGAAATCTAGAAGTTTCTCTTTTTCTCATGTAATACTTCACTTAAAATTTCTGGTTGTTGTAAACTCATTTTTAATCTTTCATAGCAGACCCTTCGTAAACTAATTCTTTTAGTACAACGATCACCAATAATTCTATGAAAGGACTATTAACTAAAAAGAAGTCTTTTTACAACAGAACATGGTCAGATATTCGATCTTGTAAACTCAACAGTTCCGTCGGATGTGAAAGCTGACACACAGGGGGATGGGCATCTGCTGCCGATTAACATTTTATCCCTGAAAATGGAAATTGTAAGTCCTAAAACTGAATGAGGAAAAAAAATGCGGTCCTGAATTTTCTTTGCGGACTCATTTTCAAGTATTTGAGCAGCAGGATATCCTCAAAGCATTACGGTGCCGAAAAAGCTTGATTCCTAAAACGCGTAAGCAACATTTCATTATTCCTGGGAAAGGCGCACTTAGAATTGCAGTATTTTACACGGTTCCCTTCACATTGGTGTGTATGTGTCGAAACTTGGCTTACGTAAAAAAATTGGAGTTTTAACCATTCACCCAATAGGTCAGGGAGTTAAAAGCAAAATGTTTTCACGTATGTAAGCCTTTTTCCTCCGGCCTGAGTGCTTGGGCCACTACATTAAAATCATCTCGGTGGACAACGCACGCTGAAGTAGAGAGTGAGAATTTCTGTAGACGTTATCAGGAATTCATCGATCACACGGACTTTAGAAGAAAGTCACCTCCTTATAAAATAGTATGTTGAAGAGGAAAATCAGACAGACAAAGCGTTCTTTTGAGGGAATAAGATTTGTAATTAAGAAAATAATTGTGGAAAGCAATTAAAAATAACTTTAACGTCTTCTCTTGAAGGAAGTTTGTACTCTCTCCTAGGACTACTGTGCAACGCATTATAGTAAAGACAACAAAACATTAAACTTCTTTATACAGTATAAATTGAGCTTTCCCAGAATTACGACTATCTCTATGTAAAGTGAGTTGCACCTCATACCGCGTTAACGACAGAAAAGTCGTGGCCAGAAGGTTATGGAGCTGTGGGTAAGATGTGGGTGCCTCAGTTAAGAGCGAAGTTATGCACGTGATCAGTAAACCAAAAGTTTTACCAGTATTTACGATTGGCCGAATTGTAAGCGTACGAAGAGACAGTGTGTACATTTCGGAAACGGTAAAACTTGTGAGCTGTTTTGTTTAAAGTATAACAGGAGGGTTACTGAATGGCGTAACACTCAACTGGCGATACAGTTGAAAAAGTGGATTCCGGACGTGCCCGACGGATGCATCGTCTTGTTTAGGGAACTCGACCGGACACAGGTACGACGGCATAGATGGCCTAAAGCCGTATGTAGCAAGCAGAAGTGTATTTTGTTGCGCGATTAACTGTGTCACTTTGGCCTTAATTAGCAGGCAGCAATTACAAACTCCTCTTTAAAAATTAAGATTTTACCTGACGTACTTTATCGGAAACGTTTAGTTACTTAAATAGCGTTATCTGCAGTTGTGGTAAATTTTAAAAAAAAAGCCCTTTGAAAGCCGTAGGGTTAAAGATGATTTTGTTTATGAAATAAATTTGTTTTCTTAGAGGAAAATATATATAACTTATTTTAAGAATAATAAACTGTTTAAGAAAGAAGTATAATGAAAGAATTGCTACTTAAATAAAGAAATATTAATATTTAAGAAGTTATTAATTATAGAATTTGCATCGGTTTTGTCAGTAAAGATTTTGCACAAGCTACACGATGAATGTTCAATGAATTCAGACTTCTTTATTTAGACATATTTCACATAAAGTAAACTGAAGTAAGCAAGGTAAGACAAATATGCGATTTTTGGAAAAGAATCTACGATCTTAGTGTTTACCTGTAACGAACTCATGAAATTCGCAGTTGTTTATAACGTCTTCATAAAGTTTTATTTCCAATAAAATTCTAATTATATATTACGACATACAAAGGCTTCATATTCGGTCATTGTAGCAGAAATCTCATTAGTTTCGAGAAAGCTAAAGCAAATGCTGATGGTTATGGATCTAAAACATATTACAAGTACTATTACTTGGAAGTAGTATGCATTTAAACCGCAGATTTTCTTTCAAGTTGGAATTAATATCTTATTTGTTTCCCATACTAATTATATTTGACTTTCAATATTCTTCTTCGATTAGCAGTGTTAAAATTTTCCGTAGCTATAAATACATTCATCAAACATTCCAACACCATCCCAGACAAGTCAAAGAAAGCAAGAAAAAAATCATTTCAGAGAAAAAAGCACAAAAATGAAAAATAATATTTTGTAGGAAAGAAATTAATTTTGATGACTCAACTTGGAGATATCAAAGCCATACTTATTGCACATAAAGCAGATGGTACAAGCGTGAATAGATAACAAATACAGAACGGTGAAATGAGGGGAATACATAAAAATCATTATCTGGTGTAGCCACCATGGCCCAGCAATTACAACTGCTACACGGCCTAGCATCGAGAGAAGACACGTTGGATCTATGTTTCGGTGTCCGTCCACGCAGTTTCGACAAAATGCAACAGCTCCTCCGTTGTAGCAGCGGGTGTTTGTGTTGTGCCAGTCGTCCGGCGATCCTGGTTCACACGTTTTGAATAGGCAACGAATCCGGATACCGCGCTGGTTAGGGACGACGGGGTACATGGTCGTGGACCAGGAAATCTTGGACGTTGCGTGCCACAAACGTTCGCACATTATCTTGTTGCTAAATGGCACCAGACAGCCCTTGAAGATATGGTACGACAACACGTACAAAGGCAATTCTTGGATTATATACTGCACTTAAAACTTTATTGATCCACTAAAATGCAAAAGGTCTGTGATTGCCGCTGTTATGAGACTAAATATTTGCTGACATGGGAAGGTAATTTCGACTTTTTATAAACAACACCACATAAGCTTTTAAATTTTAAGCACCATTCTCAGAAGACACTTAAATCAAAATATAGATCGTGTGTATTAGGTTTATGTACCTGGTCACACAAATTATTTAAGGAACATGAACATTTTTTGTGTTCCTATTGTTCTACATAAATGAAATGTACCTTTCGCTTTGCGCAACAAATAATTTCGTATTGTAAAAAAAATTTCTGAAACTGGAACATGATATTTTTCGGAGAGAAAAATGTAAACTTTGGAGTTATATGATATAATGACTAGATATATTTTTGGAAAAAAATGGAATAGGGGATTGAATTTCTCTGACTTTCTGCAATTGGAAAAGGTTTCTTGTAAAGTAAAGTGAGGTTCACACAAAGAGTACAGCAGGCAATTTGCATGGTGCTTTTGCAGGTTTTTTTTTTAATTTCACAAAAATATTTTAGGAGTTGAAACAAGCAAAGGAGCATTACTTTTACTTTTGTTCCAGTCAAAGCTTTAAAAAGTTAAATATCAGACGTATATGTTTTATGTATATGTTACCGCTAAAGTGCAGAAATAAATTATTATACAGATTATCTAGGTAGTGGGTAGATTAACTAAGGTGATCCGTTAAAGTGCCGAAAATTGTTTCATTTCTTAAATTACCTAGATAATCTGCACATTACCTCCTAGGCGCTCGTTAAAGTGAAAATAAGATCTTTGCTGGAACAATACCAACGTTTCTGTACGCTTAAATTAATATAATGTTATTTATTTATTTTTCGATATATAAAGAATCAAGTTAATACAATGAAACAATCAAAAATTAGTTGATATAATCAATCATCAATCAGTTTAAAAACTATAATAGAAAGAATCAAACGGTTTAAAATATTATTATAACTAAGAAAATAAATTTTCAAAACATATGATAAAATTATGTTTACTTATTAGTGCAATCTAAAGATTGGTGACACTTTGGATTACATAGCAATTGGTTTTTGCGACACGCACACCTATTTGTGGTACATTTAGGTTTGCAGTCACATTTTCTGAAACCCTGCCCAGTACCAAGATATTGTTTTATTGCTGTTTGACGTAAAGATATTTCTACAGCAGGGACATCTTTCGTTAAAAAATCTCTCTTTGCAAACACTGAATTCAGATTTTGCATACAATTGTTTTTCTGCCGACGCCAATTATGATAAATAAAAACAACCGGCTACAACTAGACGCTGCCGAAACGAAACTAAAAGTGGAGGGAGAGGGGGAAGGTGAGGGAATGGAAATGAGAGAAACACGCGAAACCAAACTAAAAGGTGTAGGAAAAGGAAATGGGAGAAACAAAATTTTGAACTTTAACGATACGAAAACCGTTAATGGGGACATTACCTAGGTAAAATGCGGAAAACTCTTAATTCCGCACGTTAACGGAGCAAATCAGTTAATCTGCAGATTAGTTAGGTAATATGCACATTAACGGCTTTCGAGCTTTTAGTCGTAACATATATAAAACGGTTTTATAAATTATAAACTGTTTGATAATATATTTCCATGCCAATTTAATCAAGAGCACATATAAATAAATAATATATTTTCAGAATATATTATGTACCGGAAATCATCTGCGTAATATGACAATGAAACTAAGTATATGATAATTTTTTAATCAATATATGACGGTATAATTAATTTAATATTCTATACATTACACTTATAATCAGAAAAATTGTAAGAACTTAAAAACCTATCAGAAAAAAAATGTTCTACTTCTTATAAGTCGATAAGTCAACTCGGACACACTTGATCCAATTTTTTTTCGTTTTTTTTCGTGCACACATCAAAAGAATTACCGAAGTACAAATGCATACTGTTCTGATTCATATTTTTAACCGTTCGCAATATTCCGCCATCTTCCTCTGTATGGCCAATATAAGTGTATAAGGAATACTTATATCGGTTTTAGTTTATGCCTTTAGTGGGAATAATTCTTCAAATGGAGTTTATAGTAATACACTTACTTTCACTATTCGGAGTTTTGAACAACGCAGTGTGATATGCTTCAACTTAGCTGAAGCATATCCGCATTCTTGAAGAAATAAAAAAAGATTGGAAGACGGGTTTTTGATTTCAGCTAATTGAAATAGAAAAACATATCTTTTCTCTACATACATTTTTGTTGTCTTAGTGACAAAACATTCGGAATAACTATGAACATTTGGTCTGAACATTCGTAATAATTATAAAACAGTTGTCATTTGCGCGTAATTTCCAGACGTTAGCTGATACCAGTTACTCGGGCCCTAACTCGGGCTTTTTCCCGACTGCCCGCAGAGTGTCATATTGAACTTAAATATATTGGGTACCCACGTAAAAATGAAAACAGACCTTCAACTTAGCTGAAGCATATCCGCATCATGTGGATGTGCCTGATTGAAATAAAATACACTAGTTCATACCAAATTATATTTTGTATCATTGTATTAGTATGGTGTGGAAAATGTAGAAAGGTTTAATACCGATGATAGGGAGACTTGCAGTTGGCTTGCTTACATACAATTTTATTTATGCCTAATATTAATTATCATATCAAATAATTTGTGGAAAGAGGAAAACCTGATTGGCTTAGTCGCTGAACATGCAGGTAATGCATATGTTTGAAAATATGACAAAATATTCTTGCTGTATTAAAAACATACCAATTGACGGGAAGGGAAACGAACACAGTTGTAGCCTGAATAGGAAATATATGTTCCAAACGAGATTAAACTGTGAAACTTCGCTTTAAGAAAAAATTTAGTTCCACACTCATAAAACGAGTTGTCAGCTCAAGTTGACATCTAGCACCAAGTGCCTGATGTGTACTCATTCTCTACTGTGAAAAACAAAAGTTTTTTTTCTCTCAATTTATTATCGGAAATGTACAGACAGCCCGGGTCTTTATGAACTGCATAAATTTATTATCAAGTTAAACAATCACTATAGAAAAACAATTTCTTCACATTATGCTTTTAAGTATTGATTTTGAATGAACTTCGGATCTGTGAAGAATCGTGGAAACATAAAATTTAGGTGACAGCGGGAACGATATAACGCATTCAAAATAAAAAGAACGAACTAGGGAAATATTAAATTAATAATATGTATGCATCCATAATGTCGATGAAGGAATGAGGAAAATGATGAAAGTGCTGATTATTTTTCTAATTCCTTTTGCCATCACATTATATATAAAACGAAAGAAAAAGTTATCAGTGTTAACGAACTAGGTTTAGGAGGAAAATCTCAGGGACTGCTTGCACCAAAGGTTTACATATTTATGAGGATTTATTATAAATGTAGTTGGTAATAAAGGTTGCTATTTTTTTTAAAGATTTTACAATTTCAATAACACAACAACAAGTTTGATAGAGAAGAAACAAAAACATTTCCTTAAAACAAAAGCATTAAGCAATGAGGAATTACCACTAAAACACTTATTGCATCAAATACAAGCAACAGTTGCAACTGAATTGCTTATTATAGAAAATAATTGTAGATATGAAATTCAGACTTAGCGTTCCACTGTGGAATGTTTTTCGACGACGTATGCAGATTATTCCTTCTTTTCACTGTTAGTTTTGGGCTGAAGGAGTTTCCTTCCTACTTATGCAAAGTTCACTTCGTTCCCAAAAATGTGTCTACCTGTCTGACAGAATATCTTCGAAAACCCTTAAACAATAAACTGCTGTAAACAGAGACAATTTATACACAGCTGATTCTGAAAATGGTAACACCTAGAAGGAACCATGCGATTCGAATGAAATTTATACCTCACGTTACTGATATGACTATACATAAGTGATTTAATTTTCCGAACAATACACAACTTTCATCTGCAAAAATCAGTATCTTGTGAAGCCTCGGCGAGCGGCAATAAGACTTTAAGACGTAGTGTAATTGAACCGCAAAGGCGTTGGATAACATCCTGCGTAATTGCTTGCCAAGCGATATGTATGAGAGCCGACAGATCTTTGTTGGGCCAGTTGCCGAGAGACCATATCCGAGACATATTCAATAACCGTCATTTCTGAGAAATGTGCAGGCCAGGAAATAAATGGTATCTGATGTGCTGCGAAGAGTGCTTGAACATTAATAGAAACAAGAGAGGCAGGGGCAATGTGCTGCTGGAATATAGCGCCAGGAGTGCTCTTAATGCAGGTTATTACTCGTCCTGATACACGGTCGATGTTGAGATTGCCCCTCAAGTCGTAGTAGCCGAGATCCGCGAATGGTACCAAATGGGACCCTATACCATCACCCTTGGCGTTCGGCCCCTTTAGCGCTAGACAATGCATGCTGGAAGAAACCCTTACCACAACACCAGCATCTAATGGTAGTATGCTACCATCATGGTAGCCCAAGTTGCAATGGTTACTCTTTTCAAGAGCACATGTTTGCCAATCAGCACGCCATTGTCTGTGTTTAACACTCATTCAATCCTAGAGGCGTCCATGGTTAAGGGCTCAGGAATCCGCCTCAAAGGGATGTGTGCAGCATGACCTCTGTGCAGGTGACGGCTGGCTGAAAATGTTGAGGCAGACAATGCCACACCGGTTTGCTGTGTTCCGCTTTTCAGCTAACATTTGCGAAGATATGGAACGGTTCGTCACTGCAATGCGGTTGAAATGTTGGCCATCCCGCTGTGTCGTCACTTTTCCCGAATCCACTGCTGGACTGTCGATGCACCTGGTTTTCCTAGGTTCCACTTCAGCCACACGTGCATCACTGTCTTGGCGTTATGTCCTGTCCGCGCCCGCAATGTCTCGGTAAGAAAATGCACCTTCACGCAGGAAAAATAATTCGTCACCGTTCTTAGTCTGTGTCGTGGAGTCATGATTGAAACCTTGCGCGCTTCCCCTCGTCGTGAGAGACATGATTGAAACCTGGAGACCGTTACTGAAACTTGCTGTCCTCAGTGCACTACTGGAGTGTATCCTAAAACAGTCCTCTTCCTTTATAACTCTGACCCCCACTGTCCAGAAAAAGCTGCCAAGCTCAGACATGCGCAGTGACTCTGCACTTTTTACATGACCTACAATCATTTGCATGACCTACCATGCTCGGCATATCCTTGTAAGTTTCACGTGATTACCATAATATCCTTCATGGCTTTGCAATTATCACAAAAAGTGAGTTTATATAACAGGTATAATAACCACCGAAAAAATTATGTATGAGGAAACGGATGAAGTCTGTGTCACGCAACTTTAATTCTATATAATCTTACTCGCACCGCCAAGATATGGATTTAGTGAAATTTTTAATAATGCATTTCAGGGTAAGGAAATCAGTAACTTCGGTCATACCAGAAACCAACAGCACATGAGTCACAAAATGTGCAAGATGAAAATGAAGTTACAACTGCTTAAAGAAATTTAGCTCCGAATTGTAGTCAAAATTTTATCTCCTGAATTGTAGTGTCAACCAAATGTAATTTGAATGGTAGTCTATTGACTCAAACACACTTACCAAAAAAAATTACTCAGCGCGCAGTATAGGTGAAACGTTGTTGTAGATATGAAAAGAGTAGATTGACGTTTCAAAATGTTTTATTTCGCAGGCAAATCTGCTTACGAAAATTTATTACCAGAAGGTATACTTTGGTTCCAGTATTATATGCAAAAAATTAATTATACTATATATACATTTTTTTTAAAGAATGTGGCAAGTAAATAAGTCTCTGCTGATAAAATTTCGTCTTTTAATTAGACTAAACTTTTCAAGACGAGGATGTCGGTAATTGTTCCTATCGATAGAGAATTTGTAACAACTGCTCTGGAAAAATATTGCTTTCTGTGCTGAAAAAAATGATTTCTTACACTGCTATATTTTGAAATGATAAGGTCCGACATTATTTGAAGTATGGCTTTACAGGATCCATCTCAAACAAGTTTCGTGAGTTCGAGGAAGCCATGTGGAAATATTTTTCATGTGAGCACGAGGAAATTTATAGTTCCTTAATTATGATATTTTGATTTGCACTGCATAATATTGTCTTCATTTTTGTTTTCACGAAAGCTAAAAAATGCAACTTTGCAGTTCTACTAGGCATAAGAATTTAGAAAAAAAAAGGTCAAACGGAGAAGGTGGAACGAATAAGTTTTTAAGTAGGGTGTAGCTCAGTTTTTTTAATTTTCTAATTGCTTTGTAAATCAATCCTCGTCGCATTAACATCTGGGAATGTAATCCTAGGACCGAGGTTTTGGAGTAGTGTGAGGCTGAATGTTTTACTTGGATATCAAATTCAATGACAGTGCATCTTGGCCAGTGGGAATTAACTGGGTAATATCTTGGAGAAACAAAAATGGTGAAGGAAGTGAAGGTATCGAATTTAAAGTGGGGTAAATATTTCAGGTTACATAGGGAAATATAAAATCGTCATTTGAAGTACGTATGCAAATCCTGTAAATTGAGCATAAATTGTAAACGCGGTACTGTTTGAACTTGGAGAGGCTAAGACCAATTAGGCAGACATGGGAAAACAGACTTGTTGGAATCTTTGGAGGCATAATGAATTGAGATCTTCATGTATTTGCAGCAAAAAATCGAACTCACAGACCCCATTTAGGGCGTTTGGTTTTTTGAATTAAAAATATAGTATTACAATAACTTCTGCGATAAAAAATTAGGGGAAATATTTGCTAAGTGCAGTGGTAATTGGTAAGGGATACCTGCTAAACGGCTTAATTTCCTTATGTTTAAAAAAAGGTTTATTATTATTGAATCAGTGTGTCTGTTCCATTTTTGATACCAACGATTGATCTGAAAGTGGCCGATACTGTCAGAAGCCATCGGTGTTATGTGAATGGCTTACACTTACAGAATTGAAGTACGAACGACTATTGATATTAAGAAATATTTTGATGTCCTGTCGATATTCGGATCTGGACAAAACTATCGATAGTTTTATCGATAGAATTTCGAGCTCTAAATACGAAGAAAACTAAATTTCCCGGGAGATGTAGCTAAGTCAAACAGAGTAGATCGCTGGCAGAGCCGAAGAGTTCTTCGTTGACGAGTGACTACACTGGGAACATTAAGGTGCCCATTGGCAAATTGCGTTCGTAACGCTAAGCTATGAATAACAGCCAGGATTGTCAAGGGCGGGATACAAATTTAAATCTGTCTTACAACGTTGAGCACTACATTATAGTATAATGACGTGTTTCGTTCTTACCCTTCTAAATATGCAGAAAAGACTTACTTAATATCATGTAATCTCAATACTATTATTAGTCAATCTGCATTAAAGCTAGTAAATTGGTCCTTGCAGGTGCCATATTTCGCGCTCGGGCAAAAAAGTACTTTCAAAACCAAGTAGAACACATTTCAATCTTACTTTGTTTTTGTTTTTGTTTCTGCAAACAGCTGAATGAAAGCTTACACTTTGAAGATAAAACAGGAGTTGATTTTGTGTGTTAATTTATAATATTCAAAGACCCCTGTAGACATCCTAATGATTGTCAAAACGCTCACTTGTGACTTCTCTCACTTTAATATATAGACGGTATGTATACCTATATGTCGTAATAGACGC